>CM068320.1:15934186-15946686 GCA_034766995.1 Acanthacorydalis orientalis | reverse complement strand
CATGGTTCACTAATTGAAAATGGATTTCAAATAATAATTTCAATAATTTATATTTGCTTTTATTTTAAAATAAATGACATTGAAATCTAGACACCGTAATTCAATATGGTATCAATGTTAATTATGTTATAGATAATTAAAAATTACAATTACAATAATTAACATGAAATCATATCTAATATCATTTTACACATTAGATATAATAACGCATGGAATGTTAGAAATATTTTTGTACTCAAATAATACATTGTTTTTCTTCAAGAATAATTTTCATAGAAAACTATTTAATAATAAAAAAAAAAATTTTAAGACGCTATTCCTTTTTAGATGACTACTAACTACCAATATGCCGTATTCTTAAGTAATAAGATATATTTTAAATATAAATATTCACTAAAACCAAAAAAATATTTTGCGTACTTAACGATAATCCACATAAATACAAATTATTTGCAAAGAAAAATTTTCTTTGTTATTGATTTACATTATTTATATATATATATATATATATATATATATATATATATACTAATTAATTAATTAATATATATATATACTAACGTTTATAATATATAAATAAAAAATTTAATGAACGTTTAGAACAAATTTTAGATATATATAATAAATATTTATTTTGTTAACATTCAAAAACAGAGTATTAACACATTTTTTCTTGTTTATATTTTTATATATATATATATATATATATATATATATATATAAATATAAAATTCATCTTCGTTTTAGTTAAGATTTAGTAGTGATTTTTTCTAGAAAAATAACCTTTATGGAAATATTTCACTTCATAAATGAATACACTATATTTCACATTTTTTTGTTTTTTTTTTATTTGGAACCTATTATACATATTGTTACTATATAAAAATAAATATGAAGAAAACAACTTAACACTCCAGAAATATGACTAGAGATAAGCAAACATTATCCAGTGCAATACATTTCAGATATTAATTTGTATATAAAAAATAATGAAGAGATTAAAAAGTTTACATTAATTATTATCAAACTCTGTAATTAAATGATAATATTATATTTTATAAATATTAAGCGGGGAAGAAATGAACAAAAGAAATAGAAAAAAAATAGTTCAATATTTATATATTGTTAACAACATATTTATGGCACTGGACATCTAAATTTCAATAAAATATTTACAATCGATTTACGAAATAAGTAAAACACACTCATCTTATATATATATATATATATATATATATATATATATATATATATATATATATATATATACTCGTATATATATATATATTATATACATCTCTGCATCTTTTTGCTTTTAATTATTATGTAATATTCATGAGAATAAATTGTAAATAGTATTAAGTTTATTCTTATATCAAGGTCTAAGTACAATAATTAAATTTATTTTAACAAATTTAAAAATATATAAAAAAAAATATACCAAATCACATCACAACTAAAAAATCCGTGTTTTTATTAAAAATAATGAAAAATCCATTTATAAGAAAAAATATGTTTACAACATATTACATCAATCGACGTTTATAACACATAACCTACACATAATCATATCATTTTTATTGATAAAACGATTTTAATTATACAAAATCTAAAATTAAATTAAAATGAAATAGAAAAAAATATTAGGGAAGTAGTATATCAAATCAAATAGAAAAAGAATTAGTTATATATTTTGTAAGATGTTTTTTTAATACTATTTTGTACCTTGTTTTGATTTTAACTGATAAAATAATTCTTGAATTTACCATTGATGACAACAGTACGAAATAGAAAAGAGATTGTAATAACGGGTACAAGTAATGAATACAAACATATTTAATTTTTAATTTATATATTTCGATAAATATATTGTCAATTAATTGTTCAAATTGTGTAATAAAATTATTGTTAAATTAACATTTTATTGTTTATTGATATTTGTTGAATATATATATATATATATATATATATATATATAAATATATATATATATATATATAGAGAGAGAGAGAGTTACATATATAAATATATATATATATATATATATATATATATATATATATATATATATATATATATATATATAATTAAAAAATAGAAAAGACAACATACCGCGTTCCATTTTTGAATTGAAAAATAAAACAACACAATCAAAAATTCCTTTGTCGCATTTGTTAAAAACTACAATATAAAAATTATTTTGCACTTTCTCCGTTTTTATTTAAGAACTATCTAACATTATTTACATAAAGTCTATTGTTTTCTAATGAACGCTGATGTTCCAATGTAATATTCTACACAAACATTTTGAATCTACTTAAGAATGTACTACTTGTCAATTGCATATCTAAATGCTTACTAGTAATTCAATGAGATAAATGAATTCCATATGAATGATAGACACATACGGCTATCACTTAGTAAAACGTTATGAAGGACGCGATTAGCTTCGTATCATGACAACAAGAATTCGTACAAGTGTATTTATATTTATAAAACTGTATATTATGATTTATCAATTTATAATTTTATCATGTAAGATTAAAAATAATAATATTGACAAATGATATTTTTTTTATATTTATTTCTAATATTATATTCACTTAGAAAATAGGCAATACAGTTAATACATTTTTTCTATTATATAAATATATATATATATATATATATATATATATATATATATATATATATGCACTCATCTAATTTTTATTTGTACATTGAGCACATTTAAGCAACGGTTCGTCGCGTTTTTATTGATATTCGTCATGCATCGTCAGATGACTACTATATGAGCCTATATACTATGAATGAAAAATGTTGCTTAAAACGAGATATTTTTAAATTTTCTGAGAAACGGTTTTATATAAATTCCAAACCGCAGCACATCCTCTTCTATCACAATATTATATCGCCTCTAATAAAAAATTAACAAGTGCCATAAAATGAAATGCTAAAATTTAGATGTAATAGCACTGTTGACATTTTTTCTTTTCCTGTAATTTTAAATTTTGCATTTGTGCAGTTTTTGTTTTTAAAATGTTGTGCACAGAATGTCAAGTTTTATGCTGAAATTTCGCTTGAAATTATTTTATCGGAGATCGAACACTATGAAAGCAAGAAGTGAAAATTACATAGATATAAATACTAATTAATGTAAATAAGTTTTATTTCAGCTTCTTTTGTTCATTTTACTACGAATTTTTATCCCTTTCAACATCTTTTTTTTAAAAAAAAAAAAATTTTCAATCGGCTAAATTTTGTGATAGTGACATATTATTTATGATCACTTTGTATTTATTTGATTCTCTGGTTTTGTGTGGTACTAAATCGGCCATTATTATATTAGTAGGGTTCATTTGTATTAAGTCATTTTGACACTTTGAATAGATTTTTATACTACAAATTATAATAAAATTAAAAATAAAATGTAATTCATTTCAATATTTTTGGCATATTTTTATAAAAAAATTGCTCAACTGCACTATTTAGTAAAAAGGTTTTGTAAGTTTCAGCGTAATTAATAAGCATCTTCTTTCTTGAAATTAACCCTGAATTGACTATTTAAGTTCTTAGGTATTATTTTTGGAAAAAAAATGTTTGTAGCTTTCACAATTTTTCAATTTATATTTCTTCAATACTTATACAACATATATATATATATATATATATATATATATATATATATATATAGTTATATTTGTATAGTAAATGAAAAATTCTACATTAAAAATCAAATTTTCTGAAAATAAATATATTTTTAGGGAACTTTATAAAACTGATATTTCACTCAATACATAACTGATATATTAAATTTCTCAATTTAAAAATAAATTTTATAATTAAAACTATAACATTTTAAATTACAACAATCAAAATAATTGAATTTTGAAAATTCAGAAAAAATAAATAGAGAAATATTCCATTTTCAGTGATGAAAAAAATAACATAATTTTTCACTATTTTTAGTAAATTATTTAAAAAAATATTCAAACTCATTCATAAATAATACATTTAAATGAAACAAACGATACGAAGCGAAAATTAATTCCCATATTAATATTATAACATAATATTAGGTTGGTAGAAAAATAATTGCGGTTTATGATCTTCAAATTCATGTACATTTTTCTCTTTTTTGATTTTCCTAGCTGTTTTAAGTGGTCCAGAACTGTTGGATGAAGAACACCTAACTTTTTTACAAGCTCTCAAATTCTTGTGTGTATTTCTGATTCAATTAACGCCTACAATTGATCGTTATGAATTGAAGAAAGAAGCCGGCGACCTTCCTCATCTTCGAGGCTCTCGTCTCGAGCACGAAATTTTTAGAACCACCATTGCACCGTACGTTCCATGACAATACTCACATCAAAAGCATCATTTAGTTTCTGCTGCTTTACCACCCATTTTGAACTCAAAAAATGCTCTTTTATACTTCTTTTCCATTTTTAATTCAATAGCCCAATTTGAAGCAAAGTAATAATAAACACAAGTCGATGTTACCAAAATACAGACCGAAAAATCTGCTTTAAAATGATATTAGCATGAACATGATGAAATAACAATTTTATTGAAAAAATTATGATTAGATTTCAGAAAATAAAAACCGCAATTATTTCCCTAGCAACATAAAAACGTGTAAAAATTAAAGCATTTTATTTTTGATTTTTTTATATGATAACAAATAACTTAAATATATATATATATATATATATATATATATATATATATATATATATATATATATATATATATATATATATATATATATATATATATATATAATCAATAAACCGAAGGATGAAAAAATAAAAGTAAGCATGTAAGTTAATATTTTTAAGATTAAGTAACGATTAAAATATAATGATAAGTACACATTAAAAAAACATTTTTATGGTTTAGAAAAAATGTCAAATTTATCATGACGTAACATTTTCCTTACATATAGATTTATTATCTCTGTTCATAAATGTTCTTATTTAGTGCACTGTTAGCTAACATTATTGACAAACAATAACACTCTTTGTGTCGGAATATACTTGAGATAGCAGATATTTTTGTGTAATTTCACATTCACTTAGATATATTAACAACTACTATAACTATTGAAGTTTTCATTTTGCAACATTATAAAATAATATTTTAATTCTGATGACAATATTCGCTCTCACGGTTCTCTGTTTATTAAACATCGATAACTATTAAAATAGTGACATGCCACGGATAACGATAAAATATTTTCGCTATAATTCCTTTTTATAACTTATTCTTGCACAGTAGTTTTAATATAAAAACACATTCTTACTTAGAACTATTCGTAAATGAATCCAATCGATAATCTGTTTTTCGTCAACATTATTAACGAACAAATTGTATTTTGGCATGGACTCAAAATTACAAAACTGTATTCGTAGATTAGATTATAGTAAAAAATCTTTATGGCTAAGAAATATATAACTTTTTGCTAAAACAAAATTGAAAAATAATAAACGAGTTATTTGTTCTTTCGTCGTGAAGGTTAACTAGATCGATAAGAAATAATAGCAATTCGAACGAATTTTAAATACATTTTCTTTATAAAAAACCTATTGAGACTTTATAATTAAGACTTAATAATAATTAAAGACTTAATTTAATCAACAACTAATTTACGAGGACGAATAATATGGTCACGTAATTTCAACCTATTTCACATTAGATTAGTGTTGAAAATGAATTCAATAAGAAGAATATAATATAAAAATGCTAAACTACATTTTAAAATTTGTATAATTGGTATAAAAAAAATTAAGTAGATTTATAATTTTTATATTATATTATATATATGTATACATATATATATTACATATATATATATATATATATATATATATATATATATATATAAAACGTTAATAAAGTTTTTTAAAAGCTAACTGACAGAAAAAATACAAACTTCCATTCAGTTTCAACCCATATTTTAACAAGTGTATCTTTTTTTCATTTTTCTTTTAATTATTATAAATATATATATATATATATATATATATATATATATATATATATATTAATAATTTATTAAGATTCTTTTACTTCCAGATTCAATGTACCAAACATATTAATAAAATCATCATTATATCAATATATCAAAATACAAATACCTTATTTATATTTAAACTATTTATAAACAATGTACCCATACGAATTATTATATGAAAATTGACAACTATTAGATTGGTAGAAAAATAATTGCAGTTTATGAACTTCAAATTCATATACATTTTTCTCTTTTTCGTTTTTCATAACTGTTTTAAGTGGTCCATAACTGTTGGATGACTGTCTAATTTTTGTGCGGGCTCTCGAATTGTTGCGTGTGGTTCTGATTCAACTAATTCCTTCAGTTGGTCGTTATGAACTGAAGAAGGACGCCCGCAAACACCTTCATTTTCAAGGTTCTCGTACTCAGCACAAAATTATTTGAACCACTATTGCACCGTACATTCCTTAACAGTATCCACACTAAAAGTATCATTTTGTTTACGACCAGTTTCTACTCTACTATCAGTTTTGAACTCACACAAAAAATCGCTCTTATTTACTTCTTTGCCATCTTTAATTCAATAACTTAATTCGAAGCAAAATTAATACTAAAACCAAAGTCGATGTTACCACAGTACAGACCGAAAATACACTTTAATTTGATATTAACATGAACACGATGAAATAAGATTTTCATTAAAAAAAATAAAGTAAGAATTCGGAGAAAAAAAACTGCAATTATTTTCCTACCAACCAAATATTTATCATCAGTAAAGTAATATGATTATGATAACTAACTCTATATTATGTATCTACATTATATCACATGACACTTTACCTGTAGATTTAACTTTGACGGATTGCTGATCAAAATAATACTTGTATGTATACATAATCACTGATGCTAAAAACGTTTTCTTTGGTCCATTCATAAACGTAGCGTTACGAAACATTCCAAAGGAAATAATTTAATTTGAAATAATCTAATAAAATAGAAATTAAAAATAAAATACACCCATGAGAAATACATTGACACACGACATTGCAAAAATGAGTTGTGTTAAAACATAATACTTGTAAAGTAAATTTTGACGTTTTATTAAAAAAACAATAGAAAATCCGAATATCGCAAATGCTATCGATACAGTGATCTATTAACACCGAGTGATAAGTTCTTATTTTATATTTATTTTTGTGTGATCATTTAATGTATAATATACAAATCTAATTTAGTAAAAAAATATATACAATTATGTTTATAATATTCTCATGAAAAATTATATTAGAAAAAATATTCATACTTTTTATTTATACTATGATCACAAAAACAAAAAAACAAACTATAAAAATATATTTAATGTTTAGAAAACACTTTATTGCAAGTTTGATTTATTATCAATAAATACCTTTCTATTCGCAATTATATTTTTAAAAATAAATAGAAAGCTTTAAAAAAAAACACTTCCCATTATGTTTTTCAAACGACATTCATTTTATTTTAAAACTAACATTTTTTATTTAATTTTGAATATCTTTAAAATAGCTTTATTTTTAAATGACTGTTTCTTCTATTATAAACGTAGCTAATTTAAAATAAATTATAAGAAATGAATATAATGTATTCGTTTCATTGATTTATTTTTAAAAGATATGACATGCGAATAGTTTTCTGTAATACAAAATATGTTTTTAATGATGACAAAGAAACAATAGAGATTATTTCGAACCGAATGATTAAGAAAGTTTATAAGGAAATAGTACATTCTTACGAAGTAATTATATGTAATAATAACAGATTTAAAAACAATTAGGTTATATTCGAAATCATAAAGTTCCATCCAATAACCTTGTTACTTTTATTATCGTATGATAGAGATATCACAAATATTTATAAGAAAATAAAACAAATGGTACACACACACACACACACATATATATATATATATATATATATATATATATATATATATATATATATACATGTACATTATGGTTAGTAGATAAAAAATTTTTTTATTGTATATAAAAAGCATGGTAATTAAAATAATTATATAATTTATTTTTATTAATAACTGAAACAACAAATAAGCCAATCAACACCTACAATAATATGTACATTTTAGATAAAAACATTCATTATTAGAAAAAAACATAGTCATTAAATCAATTCTACTCAAAAATACAGGAGCTAGAAAAAAATCATTCAAATAAAATTTATATAATTCAATTCTAATAATAAAACAAATAAATTAATGCCATAATATCAAATTTCATAACTATTTATTTATTGTACTTCACAAATTAATGAAGGTTCATCAAATAGATATATGACTCAAATAGCATGTTTTCGTACAGAAAGTGTTCGTTTAATTAATAAAAAATGACTTATTTACTCGATTTTCATACATACTTCTTTCCAATAAGTACCAAACTGGTTTCAATAAAATGTATCTAAAAATAAGTTTTTTTGTTTATTGTTAAAATGTAATTTTATTTACATGTTTAAAAAAAAATGTAGAGAAAGTTTCCAAAACAAGTTCATGTTTGATTCGTTTTCTTGATATATATTTTTAAAAATAAAAACAATTTGTATACATTGACTGTCTTACATATTAATTTTAAAATTGCTTAAAGTATATTTTATTAAAAAAGTAATTTTTTCTCAAGAACACTTTTTTTAAATATCCGTTCTTTATTTGAACGGATACATCAAATGCTATCATTTTATTTTAAACAATAAAAAATATCATTTATCATCAAATAGAACACCATTTAATATCAGTCCATGTAATTTTAGTTCTCTTTTTGGATCTTATTTTATGCTCTACTAATTTAACACAATGGCACATATAAACGAATACAAAATAAAATAAATTTATTTATATACAGTTTTAATCAGACATTTTTTAAAGTAAAAACGATGTTTATTTTTTACAACAAATATAAAATAAATATTTGTTCTTTAATATTTATTTAATTTATAAATATAATACTTACATTATTTATAATCTTTTTGAATCTAAAAACGAATATTTTTAATTCAAATTAAAAAAAATCATCCAATATAATAAAAACGAGTTTCAATAAATAGACACATTTGACTAACCTTCCCTAACCTTGGTTTACATAATATATAGTCAAATATAATATTTGGTTTATATACAGAAAACCTGATATTTACATTTCATCAAGTAATATATATATATATATATATATATATATATATATATATATACATATGTGTATTAATTATATATATATATATATATATATATATATATATATACATATATATATAAATACGGATTAAAAATACAAATTAAATAAATTCTCTTTTTAAAATACAAAATAGTTAAACTATTGTTAGATAATTCGAAATGTTTTTCAATTTTCATTTCTGTGGTCCATTTTTTATATTTCTCTTCGATTCAATATTTACATATGTTCATATTGTTCTGATAAAGAGGAGTATAAATTTACCTTTAAAAAGATTTTAAATTTTCGAGCATTTTTAAAACATTTCCAAAAGCAGTAAAATATACAAACTTTTTATTTCATAAAATTTAAAAGTATGTTCAATGAAAATTCAATGATATATTAATTCAGTCAATTTTTACTCTTAAACACATTTAATAATATAAATTATTATATTTGACACACCAGTTAGCACAAACTAACTGTACTAAATGTTTGATATTAACAACCAAATATCTTTTTCAACCAAAGACATTTCATTACCCTTAAAACTATCTGAACTTTCAAATAAATTACATCATTAAACAATATTTCAAAATATGTCTTAATAAAAATTCAAATTTGTGTCAAATTTCAAATACTTACATGTATTTCGCAATAAGTACAATTAATCATCTGAATATAAACTCGGCAATTAATTGATTTAATAAGTATAGCAAATTAAATTAAACCATAGACAATATGAATTTGAATCTTTTTTGATTTAATCACTATTCTTTTTTAATTGTGAAGTATCTTACAATTTTTTTTATTAACTTAACTGATCGGCTTGTTAGTTTTTTTATATTTAATTAATTTTGAAAAAGTAAATTTTATTATTTTATTATTACTTTTAATGTATATATATATATATATATATATATATATATATATATACATGTTATAAAATTACATTTTAAAAAATATTCAAGAGACGTACATACAAAGTTCAGTGTACTATTATTATTTTGTTTTTTATTTTCATTGTAACTACTCACTTCAAGTTTGAAATAAGCATACACATGTATGTTTATGTACAAAGAAAATTTCTATAAATAAAACAAACAAGTCTATATATAAATTAAATAGTCACTTGTTACATTCACATATTTTGATATTTATTTAGTTATATAACTACCTCAAATTAGCGACATGATTTAAAAATATTAATCACTATCTATTCAAAAGAAATAACATGATTTGCAACTAGTACAACTATACAAAGTTAAATTAATGTTTCAAACTAAAATGACACTACACATTTGTATTAAATTCATAAAGTGTCCTATGTGACAAAACAGTTTTAATACTGTGGATGGTGTTACTTTCACAAACGAATTTTTCTCTCACCCCACAAACTACAGAAAAAAATTCTGATTTAAACTGTTCAATAAATGATTATTGATCACTTTTGATTGTTTCATATGTGCATATATATGACGACACCCACATCTTCAAAATATAAGATAAAGATAAATCGAAATGCTTATAAATATTTATAAAATGATCTTTAATGATTTATTGAACATTTTTACTCAAAAAACTTAATTGTTTATGTGGTGGGAGAAAAGATCATTTATGAAAGTTAGTAAACTTAATTTATGAAAATATAAAGTATACATAAAATATGGTACAAAATACAATCTATCTACGGGCGTTAAAGATCTTAGCTGTCGAAGCGCCCTAAAACCGTAAATAACTAACCAACTAACAATTTATTACCAAAATTTTATTAATAAACTGTTTTTTTATCTTCATAAACACTATTCTCCACAAAATCTATAAACATTCACTATTTTTTTCTAAAAATTATATCATTTATCCTAAAAGATATAAAATAAACATACTATCAAAATAATATATATTGTTAATAAAAAATGAATAATTCATTGTTTCACGTCTTGTATTTTAAAATATAAAATAAAAGTATTTATAAAATATACGAAATAATTACAGTTCGTTTAAAAGGTAAAATAAATTTATTTGTATTTTTTTTGTATTTCTTTCATTAAGGGGACCCGGTGGTCTAGAATTTTCGAAAAATCGATTTTTTTTTCGGAAGTATAGTATCTTAAAAATATACTGTTAAAATTTGATGACGAAATTCAGAGTATTTCAGGAACTACAGCCCATTAGAAGGTCAGGTAGGTAGAAGAATAAGTGGTAAGCTTGAAACTTTAAACGCGTTTATCTCGAAACTACTTTTTTTCGTCTTGCGGGGGCCAGAAAAAAAAAAACTACTTGACCGATTTGTCTGAAATTTTAATATGTTATTCTGAATAGTTCTAGCACTCTAGTAGTTTCCGTACTAATTTCCGTAAAATATTTATATTTTTTTTATTAACAAAACATTCAAAAATACTGGTCGTTTTCAAACTTGTACTTTTGACTACGCGCCATTTTGTTAAAAAAATTTTTTTTTTTATTCTACTTCCTGCGATAGCTATACTTATACTAATTAAAAATTCGTCAATTGTTTTATTTCAGATCAGAGGGAGAGATAAATCATCATTCACCACGCAATTCCATTTTTTTAGAGAGGGAGACTTCAGCATCATTTTTCTAATTTAAAAAAAAATTTTTTTTGTCTTTATTTTCATTTTTGTGTAGTTTATTAGTAATAAAATAAGTGTAAAAAAATTTGAAAGCATTATTCATTACCCTCATATAGAAAAACATTTTTTAAAATAGCTTAAATTTTAGGCCGCTAGACCACCGGGTCCCCTTAAAAATAACCCATAAAATATAAACTTAACAATATGTACTTCTTAAAGATATTTTAAAAATGTAATAGATTTGTTCATATTGTTTACTAACTTTCGTTCTTTTATGAAATACGACTTATTGCATTTTTATAGTCTACTAATATACGTAAATTGAAATCAAAATGGCTGAAACATTATTGTTATATTTGTAATGTGAATAGACAATGATAGGACATGAACTATTAACTGATTAAAAAAATTGAAAAGAGTCCGAAATAAACCAATGCACTGACAGAGTAAAGAAAGTTTAGAAAATTTAAAAAAAAATAGAAAATTAGACAATTTATTATAAATGTAAAAAATGCAGTATTCGGTTCTAATTCAAACGATTTAAAATCCATTATCTAATAGTAAATTCTCAGATACTGAAAATTATTAATATATATTCGCTCACACAGATATATGTACACACAGGCAAATAAATGCATTTTTTGTGTTCTGACTTCTTACATTATCTTTTTGTGTCATTCCATCGTGTTCATG
>CM068320.1:15929186-15931686 GCA_034766995.1 Acanthacorydalis orientalis | reverse complement strand
TTCAGTTGGTCGTTATGAACCGAAGAAGGACCCCCGCGACCTTCTTTATCTTCAAAGCTCTCGTCCCCAACACAAATTTTTGGAACTACCATTGCTCCGTACGTTCCTTAACAATGCCCACACCAAAAACATAGTTTACTTTATGAGGAGTTTCTGCTGTTTTACCACCCGTTTTGAACTCATATAACAAATTTCTCTTATTTGCTCCTTTTCCAACTTTAATTCAATATCCAAATTTGAAGCAAAATTAATAATAAAACCAAAATCGATATTACCAAAATACAAATCAAAAAATGCACTTTAAAATGATATTAACATGAACACGATGAAATGACACTTTCATTGAAAAAAATTAAGGTTAGAATTCAGAAAACAAAAACCGCAATTATGTTATTGACCTATTACCTGATAAAAGTGACTACTTATTGTTTGTATTTACCCAAGAATAGTTGAAATAATACGAACAATAGTTATAGAAGTTATACAAAATATTTTTATTCAGTATAGATCATCACAGGTTATTGGAAAAATTTAAATACTATGGAAGTTATTAGATGAAACGACTCAATAATTGAAATTGGAGTTTCTATTTCACTCAAATAAATAATAATCTATTATTTTGTTCTACTTGTTATTGATTCTGGAATAGTAAAACATGTAAATATACAATGTATAATAAAATATGCGTATAAACGTAGATGTATATAGGAAATAGGAAAACAAAAACACAAAGAACAAGAATAAACTAGATACCTAAATAAAATTGTGTTACACATAATAAAAAGAACAAAGAAGTTTAAAATTGTAATGACTAAGTATATTACATACATATATATATATATATATATATATATATATATATATATATATATATTTACATTTCAATAAAAAATTAATCAACTGTAAAAAATCAATTAATATTGTCCTTCAAAGTCAAAACAAATTATGAACTATATATAGAAACGAGAAGTATTTTAATAATAATTTTATCGTGAAAGAAAGGAATATATACTTCTATCAACAAAAATATTGCGTCATCTTGTTTTTAACAGTCGATGTTTTTAAATGCAAGTAGTTAATTTTTATTTTCTTTGTCCAGCAAGTCACATTGGTGTTTGGTCATGTTACACTTTTTCTCACTGTTCTGAGTCTGGTTGCCCGAAATAACAGGTATATGTTTTGTTGTCTACTTTTATTTGACTCATGATAGTTTTTGTACTTCTCTTCTAAATTAAATATCTTACTTTTTTCTTGACAAGTTTTGTATCTTTATTTCGTGTAATTATAAGTAATATTTTTTTCATATTGTTAATAAGATGATTGAGTATTAAAAATAAGATTTTTTGTTACATGTATTTGTTAATACATCATAAACATACGTTCTTTTAATGGTTGTTATATTAAGTGGAATCATTTGTAAGAATATAAGTGATGTTATATTGTGTATAATTTATAAGTATTTAGCATGTATGTTTTTTTTAATAAACACTTGATAACATTATCCATTTTTTATTAACAGTGTGCGTGAACTTCGTTCCAACTATAATTTGAATGGATAACAGTATCAACACTTAACTATAAACCTATTTACAATAGGTATACATATATATATATATATATATATATATATATATATATATAATTATATATATATATATAATTATATCAAACGTTGTTTACAGTTCATTGAACAATGAAAAATTTCATTAAAATTTACTTTCCAGTACAATAACCTCGAATTTTATATTTTTTCATGTTGATCTTGCTCATTGAAATCTTATACTAATTATATGTAGCAATTAATAAATTAGATGTGAAATATCAAACACTTTACAATTGCTTTACTTTATCTTCAAAAAAAATTGAAAACGAAATAATAATTTAACAACAATATTAAATTATACTTCTTTTAATAAGAATATTTTTTTTAAAAGTAGAAGTAAGAGTTAACAACATTTAAAAAGATCTATATTACCTTTAATTGTTTTAATACTATGTTTCAAAGTGTTCAATATATCATATTTCATCATATATTTATTGAAATTAACAGAAACATAAAAAATATAAGTATAATTCATAATAAAATTGTTTTCTTATATAAAAACTATTAAATTTTCACACCACTTGAAATCTGCAGATAAAATGTTAAAATCAGTATACAATCAGATAAATATATAAAGACTATAAGACTTCAGTGCAAATAAAGAAATGATTTGTTGATATTTATATGTTTTTATAGAGAAAACAAAACAAAAAGTACTGTGTCCCAAAACTAAAGAAATAGACTCAAATTTTGGAATAAAGTTGAATTTAAAATTTACCACTAAGATACGGTATTATCAGAATAACTATGAAAATCATCATAAAAAACTAAATGAGTACAAAAGTGGCATAAATATGGCTACAAGACATGAAATTTGCCTACAAGACATTTATGGGAAGGCTATTTAACTAGCAACATATTAATAGAAGTACTACATACTCATAAAATATAGAAACT
>CM068320.1:15916686-15924186 GCA_034766995.1 Acanthacorydalis orientalis | reverse complement strand
TGTGAGTTTTATATAAGAGATATAAGAGTCTGTTTTGAGGTTTGAACCTTTTTACAATTTATTCGTGAAAATATTAACTAAATATAAAAGTTTTGTAAGTATTGATAAACGCTCAATTTAAATTTCAAATACAACTGGTTTTTAATTACTAAAAAAAAGACGAAATAAAATCTTTCAAATGGAAAATAATTCACCGATAGGGTAACAGAATATTGATTACTAGAATATAGTTAATAATTATCTATTCGTAGTCTATTACATTCAGAGTATTTTATAGCATTAAAATAACATGTCAAGGAAAATAGTTAACTAGAACAAAACTTGTTCGATAATGGCGTTTGCAGCAGTAATAATATGAATTCACCAGACTTAATGTAAGATCTGACCTAACTTCAATGAAATGTGCATGTAAATAGTGTGCAAACGTGTTTCAATAAGCATTTTTTTATACGGAGATGGTTCAATTTCGTTTAAGTATATATATTATTCAAAATGTAGTTATATAATTATTAAGTGTCTGTTAGTGTGTATATATATATATATATATATATATATATATATATATTCATGAAAGGTAATAGAGACATTAATTCTCAACTAATAAGAATATCACAGCAAAATTATTAATTTATAAATATTCTTGTATTATTTTTAATCCATGTTCCAGTAATCTACAAAAATGCAGTTTGATAAACTGTAATGCATTTAATTATGAATAAGAAAACTCCAATTCTTCAAAATTATTTAAAAAGAGTCCGAATCCAATCAGAAAAAAGCATACATATATTTTTATATTCGTAACAACGTGGTCAAGATCAACCTTCTATAAAATATAGCAAATTACAAAAAAAAATATTATCATAATATTTTTATTTAAACCAAGTAGTCATTCAAATGCAAATACATCTATTGATAATATCGTAATTAATATGTATTAAGCACAGATCATTGTAATATATATTCTGAAAAAAACCTGTCAATGTACAAAAACACTCAATTGAAGTCTTTGGATTTATTTTAAAAAACAAATCTGTCGAAATGAAAAAATAAGAGAAATGGAATTTATTGATTAAAAAAATGTAACTGATGATCAACATTCATTTTATATAGAACATTGTATGTATGTATATATATATATATATATATATAATGATTTTTTTAATTGATGCTCATGCCAAAATTTTCCTATATCTTAGCATTTTGAGGATAATTGGACTAACAATTAAATGCATATAAGAAATATTAAAAAAAACTATTAACGGTTGTTGGACACATTTGATTATAAAAAAGCAGTTACGATTTGTCGGGAAGTTCAAATGGATTTGTGAAATTAATGAGTACCTTTCTCTGACCCTATTCACAATACGGTCGCAGAGAATTGCTAAAAATTAAAATTTTAATTATCGTTTTCAACTTCTGGTAGTTTCAAACAATTAGTTATGTAATACATTGTACTATTATTATTTAAAATGTATAAACTCTGAAAGCTATTTCAATATGAAAAACATATTAGAAATAAAAAAAGCGTAGAAGGGCGCAAACTTTGGCCACGATATACACATGTATGAATATATATGAATGCATGTGTGTATATTGGGAGAGAGAGAGAAAGAAATACAAAATAAAAAAAGAAAGGTAGTTGTAATTAAGTAGTTTCAATGTTACATTATTGTCCAATGTATCATGTTCTCGAATACTTGAGGCATGTATCACGGTTTATTAAAAAAACAACTGACTTTTTGATGGTTTAAGAAACTAGAAGTTGTACACAACTACACTTAGATGTATTTTATTCTATGTTCGGTGAAAATATGTTTTCACACTACAGTTTTATTGTGCAATTATACTGTTTATGCAATAGTTAAAAAATACTCTGAGATTAGCAAAAATAATACATTGAAATAACTATCTTCGATTGATTCATTTCCTTTAAGTTGCTAAAAACTGTAAATAAATAAAATCAAAGCATTTACATTAACAAGCATCGTCATAAATTAAAATTATATGTAACTTAATAATATACTTATATACATATATATATATATATATATATATATATATACATACTATTTTTCTCAATTTTAAAAACACTTTTTTGTAGTAAATGTTTATGCACAAAGTTTTCCTTGAAAAGTCACATCAATATATTTTATCATTTTAATGAATGCAATAAAGTCAGTACTAATTGTAAACAACACATATCATAAATATTAACTGTCTAGTAATTATTGTTATATAATTTTGTATTTCTATATATATATATATATATATATATATATATAGAGAGAGAGAGAGAGAGAGAGAAATACAAAATTATTTGTATATTGTATTTCTATATATATATATATATATATATATATATATATATATATATAACATATATATATATATATATATATATATATATATATATAATATCAAAATAACATAAAATATTATTTTTTATTTAAAAGAATACCAAAAGTCAAATTGTTACGTAATAAAAAATGGTTTAGATAATCATTAATAAAATATATAAAAAATATTAAAATATATAATCACTCTATCATCAACATCATCATCATCTATTAATCCACTGCTGGATAAAGGCCTCGTCCATGATTTTCAATTTTGTACGATTGAATGTCTCTCTATTTCACTGTTTTCCAATAATTTTTTTTAATTTCCTTATCCCACCTATTCATTGATTTCTTTCTTGGTCTTTTCATATTCCTTGATTTCCAGTTAATAATTTTTGGTATCCATCGATTGTCTTCTTTCTACATACCTTGCCCCTGTCCATTTCAGACTCTTTACTTTTTTTATTACATCGGTCACTCCTGTCTGTTTTCGTATCCATTCCATTGTTTTCCTATCTCTTTTTGTTATTCATAACATGCGTCTTTCCATACTTCCTTGAGCTGTTTGGAGTCTGAATGATTTTGACGTTAAGCACCCATGTTTCGCTGCCGTAGGTAAAGACTGGTAGTACACATTGATCAAATACTTTTTTCTTGAAACAAAATGGAATTTTTGATTTAAATATCGAGGCATTTTGTCCAAATGAGCTCCATCCCATTTTTATTCTTCTGTTTACTTCTTCAATAGACGATACACCTTTGTTGATAAGCTGGTCTAGATAGGAATTCTTCATAACTTCTTCTATTTCTGTTCCTTTTTTCAATTTTCTTCGGGCAACTTGTACAATATATATATATATATATATATATATATATATATATATATACATATATATATATATATATATATATATATATATATATATATATATATATATATATATATATACGTATATAAATAAATAGTTTAGTCTTCAATATTTATCATAGCTGTTTGAAGTAACTATATATTATTATATAAAATACATAAATATAAAATCAAGTGATACTGATGTATTAGAGTATATATTTTTGAAAATTCTGTTAAGAAAGTTTCTCACAAATAATAATCAAAGTTTTCTAATGTAAGGACTGGTAGTATCCATTGATCAAATAGATTTTTCTTCAAACAGATTGGGATTGTTGATTTAAATATCGAAGCGTTTCGTCAAAATGAGCTCTATCGCATTTTTATTCTTCTGTTTACTTTTCCAATGAATGATCCATCTTTGTTGATAAGCCATCCTAGATAGATATACTTCGTAACTTATTCTATTTCTGTTCCTTTCATTTCAATTTTCTTCTGAGAGACAAACGCATTTAAAAACATTTTTATTTTTGCGTTGTTCATGTTTAAACCAATTTTTTGTCTGGCATCATTTCATTTTTCTATCCTCTTTTCTAGCTCTTCCGGAGTACTTGCCAAGATAACGATATCATCAGCAAACCGGAGTTGACTTAATCTTTCGCCTTTTATTTCGATTCCTTTGTCCTCACAGTCGAGCAATACTTCTTCTAAAGATGCAGTAAATAATTTATTGCATCTCACTGTCTTATACTTTTCTCGATTTTAATCTTTTTTGTTTCGACCTGTAGCTTCACTGACAAGGTTGCATTCTTGAAGATGTTATCTAGCAACTCGATGTACGTGTGTTTATCACCATTATATATATATATATATATATATATATATATATATATATATATATATATATATATATAAAATATAATATATATAATATATATATATATATATATATATATATATGCATGTGTATGTAAATTAAGTTTGTTGTTTGTAAACATTAATACTTTTATTTTGTAACAATGATTTCAAGTTTTCAATAAAAATAAGATGTTAATGAACTCTGACTTCAATATCAATATTTATATGTGTATGAATGTAGAGTGATAATGTATTTAATTTCAACAAAATTAATGACATTGAATAGAATATGAATTTACATATAAAATCAATTCATTTCATTTTCTTAACTTGTTTTAATAAATTAACTGAAAGTTTACTTTTTTGGTTGTTGTTTTTTATAATAAATAAGTTTAACTATAAACACAAAATTATTTATAATTGAAGACAACATTTTAAATGTATTATTTTTCAAATAAAAGATGTTGCTAGTTTTCATTTGAAAAATATTTTTTAATCTGGTTACTTATTATTTTCAACTAAAATTACAGACTTATAATTATATTATGAATTATTAGTGTTTCAGATTTAACTGTGTCTCGTTTTTTTTTGTTACTGAGACAAGTTTCAACATTTCAATCATCTTCTGGCGAATTTCTTAAGCGAATCGTGCCACGACTCAATTTATCTTTTAATTAAACAATAAAAATCGATCTTTCATTAAAAAAGAACTTTGATTCAAAGTAACAAAACCAAAAGAGTGATTATTTTAGAATCTTAAGTACAAGTAAATTATAGATCATGATTTTTCTACTTTGGTATCATTTTTCATTTAATTACATCAAAATATCAAAAATTTAATAGAGAAAATGTTTAATTTTATTAAAACCTTACTTGTAAACTTTTAATGTGTATATTTCTATTTTTTACTATACTTATATTTAATAACGATAATATTTAACAATATATTCTGATTTAACAAAACATAAAAACCATAATTGAATATAAAGTAATTTTTCAAACGTATTACCGCATTATTATGTTTCGAAACTGTAATCAAATACCATAAACGGATTCTTTTTTGCATATACTTCGAAGCTAAAAAAATGACTTACTAAGAATTTCTGCTATTGTGTTAGAAAAATACCAGTGTATTTATATATAAGATATAAAAATTGGTAATATTCGATTTTGTAATAAACATTTTTTCAGATTTCTCGTTTATTACAACTTCATGTTGCCAAAAATGTATCTTTTATTAAATCGGATTTCAGTAGTAATAATTTTTAAATAAATAATAAAAGATTAAAGTCCGAACTGTTTCATCTTTACAAGTATGATATACAAAAGATTTGAAAACGTAAGTTTGGTTTTTTTGAGATATATTTCTAAAAACTTATGACGAATTGAATAAAGTACATAAATAAATTGCAGAAGAGTTTAATAATTTCAATATTATCAAATAAACCCATTAAAAATGCAAACAGAAATGAAATATTTTTTTGTAAGTGCATGATATATTTCTTTAAAAGAAAATATTTTTTTAGTTTCTTAAATACTTTCATATAATAGAGAATATAATACACACACACATATATATATATATATATATATATATATATATATATATATATATATATATGTATATATGACATGGATCTATAATATTTTGCTATCTTAATTACACGACATGCAGTGACTAACAGAAAATTTCTTTTTAATAGATATCAATTTATACATTAAATTCAATCATGATTTAAAGATCGACAATTATTACTCACGAATATCGTGAGATCGGTCGACGATCTCAATTGTCATTTTTTTATGAATGAAAATCAGTAATAGCTAAAATTTGTAGTACACAACGCGGATATATAGATTCAACATGAAATATTGTATTTTTTCTGCGTATTTTTTTTTAGATCCAAAACTTTTAACAGTACTATTAAACAATAGGTATTCCTTACTGAAGTCCTCATTTAAATAGGAAATATTTCTTGTTTCCTTGAAAATACTTTTTTGCAAATCTTCATATTAAACATTGAGATAAATTATCTAAGAAGTGAAATTGCGTCTTATTCCTAATTAAACATAAAATTAGCGGTACAAAACATGTGTTACACATATTAATATTACTGGGTTTTTATTAACTTCCAATTAATACCATAAAACTATTTGTTTAATTATTTAAAACTCGAATAATCTTTAGAAAAATAAAAAAATATAAAAGTTCAGTTTTTCAACTATGTTAGACAAGTCATTAGGAAACAGTTTTAATAAATTTATGTTAATAGTTAATTTTTCGTATTTATTTTAAAATACAAAAATGTTTCAATCATGAAATCATTTATATATTTTAAGACTTACATTTCTTTAATATTATTTCACAAAAAAATAATATATTTATCTTATTACACAATAAATAAATATGTAGGTGATTCAATTTAGGCTTCCACATAGAAATATTAAAAGGTGGCGCAGGAGTTAAAAAAGTCATGTTATTTTTTATCAGTACCTTAGTTCAATTCAGTACTAAAATACTAAATAAAATACTAAATAAATAAAACTAAAATGGGAGATAACATGTTTTTTTTCAATTTTTGCATTTTTTTTAATACTTTCGTGCGGAAGCCTTAGTCGAATCAGCCTATACAACTGAAATACTATTAAAAACTTGGTATCAAATATCTACTAACTGCATTTTAGTCCAAAATATTTATATAATAAATATCTTTTGTAAGCATCATCAGTTTAAATAAAAAAAGGATAAACAGAGGTGTACTTAATGCAAACTAATATTACATCCCCAAAACATATCTGAAATAACTATTCTAACCGATATTCTAGTAAAAATTAAAATGTTTATATTTATGTTTAGTAAAAAATCAATCTTAATAAAAAAATACTATTTCTATTACATTCCATTATATTTGAATTTTATAGATATAAACCATTTTTATACAATACACAATGAAAAAGTTTTGAATGTTAACAAAGTTAGGTTATTAATAAAGATTTGATTAGATTTTTATTTAAAAAAGGTATATATATATATATATATATATATATATATATATATATATGTTATATATATATATATATATATATATAGGGTAATTGAATTTAAGCTTCCAAATGGAAGTATTCAAAGCGGGGGTAGGGGTTAAGAAAATACATGTTATTTTTTATTTAGTTCAATTCAATACTAAAAAAAACATTTGAACTAGAATACTAAATGGGAGATTTTTTTTAATTTTTGCGTTTTTTTAATACTTTCGTTTGGAAGCCTAAGTTAAATCACCCTATATATATATATATATATATGTATATATATATATATATATATGTATATATATATATGTAGGTATATAATATTAATAATTAGTAAATATTTGAAAATTATTCATATATTATATAATCAAATGAATCATTCGTCAACAATGATCTTGAATTATTTATGAATAAATCAGTGATTTT
>CM068320.1:15889186-15911686 GCA_034766995.1 Acanthacorydalis orientalis | reverse complement strand
CTGCGTGCTTCTCAGAGACATCAGTGTTTACAATGGAATAAGAAACACATGACGCATCAGAGATGTATTTGTTTATCAAAGGGTTAAGAATAATATTCATATAATAATAACATTTCTTAATATTAATATTTTGTATCAAATTGAGAACAAATATAAAAATTTATCTTAAACATTGCTTGAACCTTTCGAATTAAATACTTATATACAGTTCAAAATTCCATTTAAGGGGACCCGGTGGTCTAGAATTTTCGAAAAATCGATTTTTTTTTCGAAAGTATAGTATCTTAAAAATATACTGTTAAAATTTGATGACGAAATTCAGAGTATTTCAGGATCTACAGCCCATTAGAAGGTCAGGTAGGTAGAAGAATAAGTGGAGCAGTTGAAACTTTAAACGCGTTTATCTCGAAACTACTTTTTTTCGTCTTGCGAGGGCCAGAAAAAAAAACTACTTGACCGATTTGTCTGAAATTTTAATATGTTATTCTGAATAGTTCTAGCTCTCGCTGAAAGTAAAACGAATAGTTTCCGTAAAATATTTATATTTTTTTATTAACAAAACATTCAAAAATACTGGTCGTTTTCAAACTTGTACTTTTGACTACGCGCCATTTTGTCAAATTTTTTTTTATTCTACTTCCTGCGATAGCTATACTTATACTAATTAAAAATTCGTCAATTGTTTTATTTCAGATCAGAGGGAGAGATAAATCATCATTCACCACGCAATTCCATTTTTTTAGAGAGGGAGACTTCAGCATCATTTTTCTAATTTAAAAAAAAATTTTTTTTTGTCTTTATTTTCATTTTTGTGTAGTTTATTAGTACTAAAATAAGTGTAAAAGAATTTGAAAGCATTATTCATTACCCTCATATAGAAAAATTTTTTTTAAAATAGCTTAAATTTTATGCCGCTAGACCACCGGGTCCCCTTAAGAACTTTTATAAGAAGTGTATACCTATTTCTTTACAAGAAAATATTTTAAAAATAAAATTATATATGAATAATGGATGTGTACTTTTATATATAAACAATATTAAGAATTCACTTAGATAAAATAAAATATGACAAAATTCAAAAATGAAAATTAATTTAAGGCTTATTAAAATTTAAAAAATAATATAAAATAAAAGATTACGTTCTCATTATAGTTGTTTATTACTAAAAACTAATATCTAAAAAACTATACAACACTAATAGCTAACAAAAGTTAAATAGAAATATTTCACTTTTCAAAATTATAACAATTTAAAAATTCTATATTAAAATATTATTTGAACAAATTACATTCTTTTATTTCGTAGTTCGTCTGCATTATTTATTAAATATCTTTCAAGAGAGTAATTTTTCAAATAATATTAGCTTCATCTTATATGAATAAAATAGTCATAAATGTAAAATTAAAGCCGAAAATTGCAGAAAAATAATATTGATTAATATTCAGTTTTTTATGAGTCTGAGACAAAAACATGTATTGAAATCTAATACTTTAAATCTATGGTCTTCATTTATACCTGTAATAATTTCAACAAAAAAAAGCAAAGAATTAAAAATAATTGATAGTCAAGTTCAGAAGAGAGCGACTACTATATGTTTTGATTTATTCTCGGCAGGTGTTTAATTTTTTAATTTAATTTGATTATTAAATATAAAATTATTTATTAGAATGGATTATTTAAAAAAAGAATCTTACAATTATCTATATAGATACAGTTAATTTAAAAAATTATTATTTATTAATAAAAAAAATCAAATAAATTACAACTTCCTCATACTATATCCAAAAAATAAAAAATAAAAAAAATATGTAACATTAGTGTCTCGATGGCTTTTATAAAACAAGAAAATAATATCAAAGAGAAATCATTCGAAATTAATCATTCTGTCGAAAGTTGGAATAATTAAAATTTAAAACTAGTTAAAAAAAAAATGAATTAAGGTGTCAAACTAAATATTTACACCTCGCACGTTGCCTTAGTAATTAATAAATTAGTGTCAAAAGGAAACAGCATATAAAAAAGTGATAAGAAGTTGAGTATGTAAAAAACTGGATATATACTAATTTTAATTATGTTTCTAATCACTTTTACTTGACTGTAAAGTATATATACTTTAAATTCCTGTTGATATTTTGTGCCACTCGTATCTTTAAATTGCTATCATTTCAGATTTTTAAAGTAAAAGCGATTTTTTTTAAATTGAACTGCCATATTGGTTCTAATAAATAATAAATGATGATAACTTATGAAAATACTTAATACATACTTTGAAAATTATATAGATATATTAGGCAAGTCGAGATAAATATAATATTAAAAAAAAGTTTAAAAAGTTAAACTTTCTGGAATCATGAAATTAGAAAATAATTTATAATTTACAATAATTATAATCTTACATACTCATCATATATTATAAACATATATATATATATATATATATATATATATATATATATATATATATATATATATATATATATATGAATATATATATATATATATATATATATATATATATATATATATATATATATATATATATATGTATATATATATGAATATATATACATTTATATGTGTGTGTGTGTGAGCGTATGTGTGTACATGTGTATTTAAATACTATGGAAAAATAAAAGTTAACCTTCGAATGAACTTCATTTTTTATCTCTAGAACTAAAGCTAATATTAAACCTGTTAAGTTTTAAAGAAACTACTGGAAACCAGGTCAGGGACTACATTTATCCGCAAGGCACTGATTGAGTATACTTATTACGTTTGTTGAAATTGATCTTATTTATTTTCCAAGTTAGCTACATTCTATTTCTTTTTTTCATACAAATATTAATTTATATACACTTTTGTGCGTGTGTGCTTGCGTGCGTTTATATATATATATATATATATATATATATATATCATTATGCTCAGACTTATCAATTTAGTTAATCCGTTTATAGTAGAAAAAGTCTTAATAATAAATATACGATTTCAATGAGTCCTAACTCCATATAATATACTGACTACACTGTTACATATATATATATATATATATATATATATATATATATATATACCTAAATATTCATTCTTCATTACTCTTGCTCAATATACTTAGAAAGCGTTTATGCCTTTTTTAAGGGGACCCGGTGGTCTAGCGGCCTAAAATTTAAGCTATTTTAAAAATTTTTTTTCTATATGAGGGTAATGAATAATGCTTTCAAATTTTTGTACACTTATTTTATTACTAATAAACTACACAAAAATGAAAATAAAGACAAAAAAAAAATTTTTTTTAAATTAGAAAAATGATGCTGAAGTCTCCCTCTCTAAAAAAATGGAATTGCGTGGTGAATGATGATTTATCTCTCCCTCTGATCTGAAATAAAACAATTGACGAATTTTTAATTAGTATAAGTATAGCTATCGCAGGAAGTAGAATAAAAAAAAAAATTTGACAAAATGGCGCGTAGTCAAAAGTACAAGTTTGAAAACGACCAGTATTTTTGAATGTTTTGTTAATAAAAAAAATATAAATATTTTACGGAAACTATTAGAGAGCTAGCGAGCGAGAGCTAGAACTATTCAGAATAACATATTAAAATTTCAGACAAATCGGTCAAGTAGTTTTTTTTTTCTGGCCCCCGCAAGACGAAAAAAAGTTGTTTCGAGATAAACGCGTTTAAAGTTTCAAGCAAGTATATTCTGACCAAGTAGTTCTGACCTTCTAATGGGCCGTAGATCCTGAAATACTCTGAATTTCGTCATCAAATTTTAACAGTATATTTTTAAGATACTATACTTTCGAAAAAAAAAATCGATTTTTCGAAAATTCTAGACCACCGGGTCCCCTTAAATTTTCTTTTTTATTCGTATTAGGTATACCTTTCACACTAGCAAATCCTTCTTCAATAATTTTAAGCATTTATCATCGAGCAAAGTCAATTAAAAGAAGAACCCTGATTCTGCTGTACTGCACAGCACATTTACCTGCCTATCAATCTTTTTATATTTGTAGCATATTAACTAAAAATTCGAAGAGAGACTTAATTTACATCTATTGAATATTTACATGTGAGATGCAGCTTTTTTATAATAATTAGAGAGTGTTTAGAATGTTCATTTTATTATTATTTTGTAACAACTTCCTCATGTAACCTTTTTCATTTTTTTGTATCTTTTTTTCACTATTTTATAGTATGAATTATTTACTTTAAATTTTTAATTTCTAAATTTTACATGTTTTTTTTGCTAAATAATTTTTGATCAGTAATTTTCTGATATAAATGCGATTATTAAAATATCTGTTTCGAAACCTTCAGAAATTAATTTTTTATTTCCACATAAACTATTTTTTCTTGATTAAAATTATCCAGTAATATATTATTGACCGTCTTTAGAAGGATAAAGTACAAACAAATTCTTTTATGTATTTTACTGTCTTGAGAATGGTATCTGTCTCATTAAAGAGTCTAAGTCACAAAATATAATTAATAATCAACTATCAAATAGTTTAGTTTTGAAAAAGACGCCTGTAAAGTGAATTGATCCACAGTAATTAATTCAAAAACTATTTTATTCATATATTTTTACAGACTATTGTATAAAATAATTGTTTTAAGAAATTCTACATGAATAAAAATATTAAATAATAAGTTTTTTTTCTATAAATTTTCAATAAGAATCTCACAAGAATATAATCGTCATAATGAAAATCAAACGTGTTAAATACAAAATTAAAATAAATAAATAACTAAATAACTAATAACTAAACATCAAAGATTTTCTGGTCAAAAAGAAATAATATAAAATCGAAAAAGAATCAAATACGCTATCTGTTTTAAACTGATTGGTTTCGGCTCATTAAGTTTCTTTTCTAGACTAAACACTAAGTTTATAGCAAAATTCTTCTTACTCCTTCTCTGAACACATAAATAAAAAAAGATGATTTCTTATCTTCAATTTGTTCTAAAGATTTAATCTTTTGTGACTTACCAACAAATTACAAAGTATTTTTCTGTATATCTTGTAATATTTATTAAATTGCATATTTCGAAAAGTAAATTAATTTCAATAACTATTAGATACTTAAATATCAAAAAAGTATACGAATACATTTAAATCAAGCAATTATCTATATATATATATATATATAAATATATATATATATACAATATATACATATATATGTATATATATATATATATACAATATATACATATATATACAATATATATATATATATATATATATATATATATGTGTATATATATATATATATATATATATATGTGTGTGTGTGTGTGGATATTTTATTTAAGAAAGATCATTAAAATGAACTGCAAAATTCTCAATCAACGATTCAATTAACAAAATAATAATAATAAATAAAAAACGAGTATTAAGAAAGATATATATATCTATGATGTAAGATATTTCCGAAAACTGAGAATTTTTTTTAAGAATAAATATATAAATTATTTCAACGTCATGTTATTAACAAACGATTAAGAAACATTTAATCAATATTTTTGAATATTTTTGTTTACCTCACCTTCTTTATAACTATTTACATAAAACTGCTATACATATAATCTATAACATTTATGAAAACATTAATTCATATAAAATAATTTTCTATTTGTATAAACGCTTTTATTTATTTGTTTTAACAATAATGAAGAACAAAAATTAACATGTTTTTTTTAGTGAAACACAATTTGGACTTAATGAATTCATTATATAAATTTTGAAATCATATTATTTTGATATATTAGGAAGTCGACAGCACAAAAAATGTAAATTATTTATTGTAAATATTTAATTCCTAACTTTTAATATTAATATTACTTATATTTTTTTAAAAAAAAAACTAGCATGTTACTGAAAGAAAATTAATGCAAATAATAAATGTTAAATTTATCTATACAAAAATTAATATAATAATTAAACGCAATTTTTGAATAATTTAAAATACTAAATAAGATACCTTGAACTTTAATATTCATCATTCGTTTATTAATACATGTTTAAATACTGAATAATCTTAAATAATTACTAATTTTTATTTCAATTGGTAATTGAAATTTCTATTAAGCAATTATAAAAACGAAAATAGATATTTTTTAACACTATATATGTATATATGTGTACATATGTATATATATATATATATATATATATATATATATATATATGTATATAGAAATAATTCTTAATTTATTATACTAATATATTTTAAGTGCGTTTTTTTACTTTTTAAACTCGCTTAGTAAACAAACATTATGTTATCCACATCGTATGTATATGTGTATATATATATATATATATATATATATATATATATATATATATATATGTGAATAGTTTGATAGGTATAGTAAAGAAGTAAGTTTAACACCATTTTTTGAAAAAATCGATTTTATTTCCAACATAGTCTCCATTGAGGTCTATACAGTTCGAGCAGTAAATCTGCAAAATTCGTATTAACGACAGCAATGATATCCTTATTCGATGAAAATTTCTTCCCACCGAGCCCAATTTTCAAGTCTGAGAAGAGAAAGAAGTCGCATAAGGCCAAGTCCAAAGAATAGAGTGAATGAGGAATCAATTCAAAATCTAATTAGTGCAATTTTGCTATTGCGACGGTCGATTGTGGACGCTGTGTTGTCCTGGTGAAAGAATAACTTTTTGTACGCCAATCTTGGTCGTTTTTGTTTCAAATCTTATTTCAAAAGGTCCAGTTATGTTGCATAATAGGTTCTTGTTATCGTTTCCCTTCGATTAAGATGATTCCTTGAGAGTCTCAAAAAAAAGTAGCCATCACCTTCCCAGTCAACAAAACCGTCTTCGTCTTCTTCGGCGCACTTTCATCTGTCTTTCTCTGCTGCTTCGACTCAAGTGCGTAGAGGTGAGTTCATGTTTCATCCACGGTGATGAATCGACGCAAAAAAGCCTTCTCGTCTTTTTATTTTTTACGACAACTACTACAATGATGGCTTCAAATATAATGTAGAACGTGATCAACGCGTCGCTTCTGGGTGAAATTTTACCTAAGCTAGTTTGAAAAGTGACACTTGATAGCCGCTACATCACCAAATGAATGGTGTCGTCACATCATTGAATTTACCAAACTTATCAAATTACCCACATACATATCCGATAAAATAATATTCAACTGTTACTTGAAATTATAAAGGACATGCAGAACAATTACTATTAAATTACAAGCATATTAACGACAAGTTTTAACATAGAAAATATATTTCAGTCTAATTTTTTTTTATGAGGTAGTCAATTATCAATAAAAAATTGAAGGTTTTTAATAAATCCATTTTACACGCGTATTTGAGAACAAAAAATAATTTCCTAATTTAATGACGAGCATAATTATTATGTCTTTGAAAAGTGAGTATTAATTTTTTTTGTTTGTAAATTCAAGTACACGCACATATACTATATTTTATCAGCTCAAATATAATTATATCTATAATTATCGTACATAAAAATAATATATAATGGAATAAAGTTTCTAATGAAATAATATTTGAAGATAAATCATTAAATATATAAATTTGTAAGGCCAAAAAAATATTCAATTCGATATTTTTTTAAAATTCATATAAACAAATATTAGTAAATTATACTCGATTTGTAATTATTTATTAGTACTAGAAATTCTTTATATGCTATGTGACGATGACAATATATGCGAATGTACCCATTCATGTTAAGTAGGTTTTGTTATGATTGTAGTTGATGTGAATCAGGTGTAAACGTGTATGGTCACTTATTGGCGTTTTATAACGTTGTTTACCTTCCAATAGCGAGGTTAATTTTATTCATTTAATAGCGATCACAGAATCTCATAGTATACACTTTTTCAACACAACCCCTAATAACAAAGTTATCTTATCAGCGTTTTTGTTTATATTATTAAAATTCGTTAAGTATCTAAACAGACTGACTTATAAAAAATTATTTCAAAAAATTTTCAATACACCTTTCGTTTTTTCAATGCGTTATAGGAGAATATACAACTGTTGTGTGTGTTTTATAGAATAAAATCTATCAAGGAAAAATTTTATTACCAACTGTGAGCACAATGTAGAAACATTACTTTACTTCTACAAAGTTGACGATTAGATTGAAAAATTCAAAAATGGACACTCAAATTAGATGATAAACAATCATATTCTCTATACACATTCACTACTATTGACAATAATGAACCAAATAACGATATTTTCCCATTAAATTACTCTCAGTTTTCAATAACTATAATATATACAATGGATTCAAAAAGAACTTACAGAAGAATGAAAATTGTAAGGAACTAAGAACAGAAGGTTGTATTATTTAAGATTTTAAAGTTTTCGGATTACCGTCAAAGGATTTTTATTGAAGCATCGATTCACTACAAATCAAACGGTAGAGAAACGATATATTTTTGGCCATTCGTTTTGGAACCTTTTTTTCTAAGAGCATGCAAAAACGAATTCAAATTTTAATTAATTTTAGGTCTTTCGATATGCATTCTGAACTTACTTTGCGTTTTATAACTTTACTCTAACTTTATTACTCTGAACTTGTTTTTATCGAACAACTTAGAGTAAGTTTAGAGTAAATCATATGATTACTGTCAACACTTTATACTTACGTTCAACTTGATCAATTTGGGCAGATTCGTGAACTAATGTTCGACAATTAACAATAAATTTAATTTCGTACATTTTTTATCACATAATAAATTGTTTTCAACCAATTGAGGTTTATTCCAAAATATATGTTTGACAGTTAAAACGTTACTCTAACAAAAAGTAAGAGTAAGTTCAGAATAAAAAATCTCCTGTTCCGACTTACTCTAAACTATTCGACGAAAATCCCAAGTAAATTCCAAGTACATATCGAACAAACTTTTATTTATAATCTAGAACACTATGCAGAAGATGGCCCTTTAGAAAAATCTTTATTCGTCTCAAATTAACTTTTATTATTAACTGCAATTACTGTTACTGATCCTTGGATTTGTTAATAATTTAATTATTTCTCCATAAAAAGCTATGGTAACTTTGATATTTTACACTTAAAAGCACATATAGTTCTTATTATAAATATATTAATGTTTCAATTAATTCTCTAATAATTAAATAAACTTATAATTTAAATAAAAGTTTATTAGAAATGTATTTATAAAAATTAATTACATGGACTACTCATTTAAATATATATTTTTAATTCTTTAATAAATTATGCACAGATATTCATTTAAGATACTTTTTTAAATTATTAATAACAATTTATTTCTCATGAAAAATTAAAATTATTCAGAGATTTAATATTTTGATTATAACCATTTCAATACTTTATTACTTAATACTTATTTACAACACTTTAATACTATAAAGTATTGTGTAATATTTCAATACTTTAATACTTAGTTACATTTTTTATAGTAATAAAATAGATATATTAACGATACCTTTAGAGTTTTAATTGTTTTTTTAGAGTAAATAATTTCCCCACATTAAATTTACACTTACGTACAGTGGCGCACTCAGGAGAGGTCAAAGAGGCCCTAGTACCTCCAAAAGAAAAGAGGGAGAACACTTGAAAACAGAACAAAATAATCATGCAAAAATGCTCCTATATACACAGAGAGATTAATGTAATTCCCTATCACAATTCCCTATCACTATCCCCTATATATATATATATATATATATATATACAAAGAGATTAATATAAGCAGCATTAATCTGTATATATATATATATATATATATATATATATATATATATATATATATATATATATATATATATATATATATATATATATATATAGGGGATAGTGATAGAGGATTGAAGTAATTCAAGAGCTTTGAAAAAGAAAAGAAAACTGGATTTTATTCTTTAAATAAATTTTTATAATCACCTAATGATTTTTTATTGAATTCGCATTAAAAAATTATCTGTTCAACTCGCTCCTCCCCCAAGATAAATCTTGAGTACGCCACTGCTTACGTATACGAGAATTATGCACAAAAATCATCTTACTCGTATTAATCATTCAACATTAATTATTAGATTACAAAATTTAATTCGGTACCTTTTTTTTACAAAAAAAATGAATATTTACAGAAAAATGGAATACATTTCAATCCTCAAAATATCCGCCGTTAATTTACATAATTTTGCTCTATCTGTCTGGTAACCAACGAATCTTTTGTCGAAAAAAGATGGCGACTTGAAGTCGTAATATATTTTCGAACCTCTTCCACTGTTTCTTGCATATCTTATGTGCTACAACATCTTCCCTGAAGCTAAACAAATCATTCCCGCTGCTTCGGCAGCTTTTTTTCAACTGGTATACGAAAAGTACGTAATCCCTAATATGCTTCTTCTCTGGCATCATTGTGTTCACTATTTTTTGTGAGGTTATGCCAACTTCTTGGTCAGTATATATATATATATATATATATATATATATATATATATATATATATATATATATATATATATACATACATGTATACATACATATATACATACACACATATATATATATACATATATATATATATATATATATATATATATATGTTTTTAAATGTTAAGGTTGAATTTAAAAATCCTGAACCGACGTGAAAATATTTTAATTTAATACAGAATCAAGACTGATTCACCTAATAGTTACATTTTTGATAAAATAAAACTTTTTTAGTGAATTTCTATAGTACACCCATAGTTTTATAGTTTTAACTAATAATAACAGTGTGACTTTTACAGAAATTATTGTGTCAATATTATAATTTTCATTACTTGTACAATGTTCTTCTTGCGATCTGTGTTGTAAACGTGTATAAATAAAGCAAATTCTAGTCCAAGGACTCGTTAATCAAAAAATTATAAATTCAAATTCGAACTTATAAAATGTCGGCTATTTGATTAGTATTCTTATAAAATTTAATTGCACAACTTTATAAAATTACAAATACATTTATATATATATATATATATATATATATATATATATTGGGTGTTGGAGTTAATTGATAGCGTTTTCTTCATGAAAAAGATCGTTTATTTTAAATGAAATTGAAATAACATATCATTCAAAGTATTGTCCATCGTTAGCCACTACTTTTTCCCATCTTTCGGGCAGCAGACGAATACCATGTCGGAAGAACGCCTCGTCTTTAGATGCAATCCAAGAATCGACCCATTTTTTGCAATCTTCATAAGAAGTGATCTTCTGCCCAGACAGGCCATGACTCATCGATCAAAATAAGTGGTAATCAGAAGGAGCAATATCTGGAGAATACGGCGGGTGGGGTAGGACTTCCCATTTGAGCGTTTCAAAGTATGTTTTGACCGGTTTTGAGACGTGTGGACGAGCATTGTCGTGATGCAAAATCACTTTGTCGTGTATTTCAAAGTATTCCGGCCGTTTTTCCTTCAATGCACGGCTCAAGCGCATCAATTGTAGTCGGTAGCGATCCCCAATGATGGTTTCATTCGGTTTGAGCAGCTCATAGTAGATCACACCCTTACGATCCCACCGAATACAGAGTATGACCTTGGATCCATGGATATTTGGCTTCGCCGCTGGTGTTGTGGTTGGTTGGGCTTAACCCATGACATTCTGCGCTTGGGATTGTTGTAATTGATCCACTTTTCATCGCTCGTGACAATTCGATGTAAAAATCTCTTCCTTTTCTCCCGTTGAAGCAGCAGTTCACAGATAGAAAAACGCCTTTCAACGTCCCTCGGTTTCAATTCGTATGGGACCCAATTTCCTTGCTTTTGGATCATTCCCATGGCTTTAAGGCGTTTTACCGTTGACAAGTCATCTCCCAACGATTCAGACAATTCTTGAAGTGATTGACATGGGTCTTCATGAAGCAATGCCTCCAATTCTTCATCGTCGAACTTTTTCGGCTGTCCAGGTCGTTCCTTGTCTTCCGAGTTGTAATCACCACTTTTAAAACGTGCAAACCATTTCCGACACGTTTGCTCAGCTAGAGCATGGTCACCATAAACTTCCACTAAAGTACGATGACTTTCGGCAGCACTTTTTTTCATGCTAAAGTAATGAAGTAAAACTCCCCGAAAAAACAATTTATCCGACACGAAATTCGACAAAGTACAGTGTTGTTATTTACGCTTCAACCAAACGACATATACTGAAACTGACGCCTAAGGACAGCTGTTTTACGGGGAATATTTGGTTAAAGGGAATAATGGAAGAATGTACTACCTACGCCATCTAGTAAAACGCTACGAATTAATTCCAACACCTAATATATGTATATATATATATATATATATATATAAATACATTTTTTTACATCTTATAAAAGATATATAACAAAATTTTTCCCATTGATTTTTACATTTTTACTTTATTTTAATTGAGATTATTTAAAAAGTTAATTAATTTGTATTCACATCAGTTATTGTTTAAATGCATTAAGAATTTGTTTTGTAAATCTTCAATTATTTATTTGCCTTGTGCTTAATTTTAAATAAATGCTCCATAATAATGTTTGCTTTGAAATGAATATTATTGAAAATACATATTTTACAAATATATATTAACTTAATATATAGTTATTACAATTTTTCTTCTCATAATTTATTTACATAGTGTTTTGAATGTTTAGCGTTTCACATAAATCGTTTTTTCTGAACTGAAAAATTTAGATAGTACTTTGTGATAAATGAAACAGTTATGTTGTACGTTTTACTTGACAGTAAATACACTATTTAATTTTCATCACACAAAAATAAATAAAAATATTTTTCATCAGCTGACAATTTTTAAATAGCAAATACGAGGTCAGACAATTAAGTAATGCGACCGATTTTTTTTCTCGGCCTGTGGTAACACTGCGAACCTGTAACTCCGCCACCGTAATAGCAGATCCCTACTCTCCCGATTGAGACCTTGACCACCCTCGTACGGTCATTTCTTCGCCAGCTGTTTAGTGTTTTGTAACAACGCGCGAGTAGTGCATGTCACGAAGCCCACCGAATGAACATCGCTCAAGATTGTCTCGAGCAGGTTGAAAGTGATCCTACTCTTCTCGATCGAGTTATTACTGGTGATGAAAGTTGGTTCTTTCAATATGACCCCGAAACTAAACGACAAAGCCAACAGTGGCTGTCCCCTGGAGCACCAAGGCCAAAGAAGGCGAGAATGAGCAAGTCCAAAGTGAAAACCATGTTGATTTGCTTCTTCGACAGCAAAGGGGGGGTTCACAAAGAGTTCGTACCACCTGGACAAACCGTAAATCAAGTATTCTACCGCAATGTGCTCGAAAAATTACGAAAAAGGGTGCTCAGAGTGCGTCCAGAGATCGCGAAGACTTGGGTTCTGCATCACGACAATGCTCCCTGTCACAGTGCGTTCAGTGTCTCTCAGTTTTTGGCGTCTAAAGGCATCGCAACGTTACCACAACCGCCCTATTCACCGGACATGTCACCCTGCGACTTTTTCCTATTCCCCCATATGAAAAAATTTGTCAAAGGTCGACATTTTGACTCCGTTGAAGATATCCAAGAATCTGTGACGAGGGTACTCGGAGAGGTCCCACAAGAAGTGTTCCAGAATTGTTACGAAAACTGGAAAACTCACTGGAATAAGTGTATAGATGCGGGAGGGGACTACTTTGAAGGGGATCGCAGCGATGTACCTTAATTTTTAATAATACTCGATTTTTGAATTTTGTCGCATTACTTAATTGTCTGACCTCGTAGTTATCAAATTTATGAAAGGTAAAGTTTATGATTAATTGAAAGTGTTGAAAAAATATTCATCCGGAAGTAACAAGTAAAATTTTCAAGACTTATAGCTTAGTAATAAACACGATTACATAATAAATTCTCAGTTTATTAAATATTATTATCCGTTTTTATAACATTAGTAACTTTTTTTATTCAATTCGATTTTGTTTTTTTAATTTTGATTGACATATTATCACACACACATACACACACACACATACATACATATATATATATATATATATATATATATGTTTTGTTATTTCCGACATGTTTTGCATACAACAATCTTTTCCTTAACCCGTAGGTTATATTATTAAAAAGTTTAATGTTTTATAAAAGTGACTTAATTAGAATACAGTGATATTTTTATATACCTTTTAAGACTAAAATACCTTTTTAGTATGATACAAGAACGTCCATTCTTATTATAAACATTTCTTCTTCTGAAACTACTCTTGTTTGTTTGTTTGTTTTTATTATCTTCTACAATATAATAAAAATGAACAAGAAATATTCATTCAGTTCAGGTTCAAAAATTCTTCAGTAAGTTATTAAAATGTGTTGAATGAATATCGAATAAACACAATACCTACACAAAATACTAAAAGGTATAAAAACTTTTTGAAATCTACAAAATATGTAACTAGTCTTAGCAATATTTTTTTTATTGTTCTTGGTTCTGTCGATCATAGGTTCATTTAGATTAAATCGAGAGAAACTCTTAAAAAGAAATAATGTCAACCGATAATAAATATCTCGTTTGTTTACCATTCCTTCTCGTTTTTAATTAGTATCATTTTATTCATGTATTTTTTATTAATAATTTCCATGTAGTTGTTTTACTTTTACAAATAATTTCACTTAACACGTATTTTTATTTTATTCAGTTTCGTTTTTTTTTTCATTCTTTAATGACTTTGTTTTTAATGAAACCTGATATATTTAACCCTATTGAATTATTAATTAAATCATTTTTACTTTTGTTTATCTCTTTTTTTCGTTTCGAATTATATTCTCTTTTAACAATGTGATTTCAACTTTTTAAATACGATTTAAATTCATTTATTCTTTACTTTTTGAACTTCAAATTATAATTTAAAATATATTTCAATTAAAAAACGACATTTCAGTTTTTATATCCTTTTATGTGTTTTTATATTAATCATAAAATATTTTTATTGTAATATTAAAAAGATAAAATTAATATTTGATTCTAAATTAAGAAAAAGAGATTCAATCAAAACCGCCTTTTCAAATTTTAATTAAAGAAAAGTATCTTATACTTTAAGTATACTTTCGCTATAAATATAAATAATAAATCTTTTCCTACAAGTAAATTCAATAATAAAAACTACTTCCACTATTTGAACTATGTTACCGGTTATAAGACAGCATTAAATAATAATTCAAACGTTATCTATAAACAGAACTTGATTTTACTAAAAAAAAACATCTTACGTTAATACATATCCGATGTGAATATATTAACTTGTTTACTGCTTACTTCACTATAATAGTTCTAATAAATGCGGAAGAACATTTCAGTAACAAAATTGCATAACGCTTCTAAAATAGCTATAGGGCATACTAAAAATATCCTCCTACAAGGAAGTAAAATAATATAAATACATAAAACGTATATGTAACTTCAAAATAAAGACACTTTAATTAAAACCTTATTATTCTGTTTTATATTTCGTCTACTGTACAATGAAAGAGAAATTTTAAGTAAAGTAGGTCAATAGTTTAAAACATGTGCAAAGGTTCATGCGGTTTACTAAATGATATATTTGTAGACGATAATCATGATGATATATTATATATACTACATACACACACACACACACATATATATATATATATATATAGAGAGAGAGAGAGAGAGAGAGAGAGAAAGAGAAAGAGGGAGAGCGAGAGATGGATAAATAACATGATTTAATATAGTTTCTTTTTTAAATTCTGACCAAATTATCAATTAATTTGATATGTTGTTTAAAATTTCTCTGTAGTTAATTGATAAGTTTTTCGGGAGTTTCCTCGAGCTACTTTAACTTGAAACTCATCTCTCGTTAACCAAAAAAAAAATACAATTTATTTCTTTGTGCTTGTATTTAACAATTTTACTGTTGTTCTGATAAAATTCATCCTTTTGTATCACTTGAATTCTTGCTTTTCACTATTATTTGCGCCACGAACACTATCTACAGGTAGATTTTCAATAATTTACATTATTTAAAATCTAGCTGAAGAATTCTGCCGCAACTAATATTGAAAAACATACACACAAGTGATTCAAAACAACGAAGATCACCAGCACGACACATCAAAGGGATCACAAGTATAGAAATAAATAATTATAATTTGAATGAATTTTACTTTAATTTCTATAAGTAAATGAATATATATATATATATATATATATATATATATATATATATATATATATATATATGACTGTAAAAATGATAATCACATAATTATATTATTCATTTATATGAAATATAAGTTAAATTAAATATTAATAGTAAAAAAAATATAAATATATTACACATCTATTCCAAAATATAATTCCAATCTCTTTAAATATCAGATGGACCAATAACTTGCCTGATGCCATGAGATCAGTGTTTATGGTCGTAAAACTTCACATTTATTTACTGAATTTTTTTTATACATCCAGATTTTTCCTAGCTGTTTTTATCGACACTTTTAAAAATGAAAAACGAAAATTGTGAAAATTGATGAGAATTATTTTTTTTCGAATTTAATTCCTTAAGATAAACACGTCATTTTGTATTCCTAATAATTATAAACATATCCTGCAACATCAGATAATCACTCCAATTTATATATATATATATATATATGTATGTATAAATATATATATATATATATATAATATATATATATATATATAATAAATATATATATATATATAACAAATAAAATATTATAGACAATGTTAATTTATTATTAACATATATATATATATATATATACGTTAATAATAATAATATATATATATATATATATATATATTAGTAAAACTTAAATTTACAAAATAAACTTTAAAATAATACAATCCTTTCAAAATAACAAAAATGTCAAATTATTTCAAACTGATAAATTATAATTGTTAAATGATCAAGTTTTCAATAAGGTTATATAAATTTTAATGTCGAATTAATCCTGAATATAATGTAATTAAAATGCATTTATTATTATTATTATTAAAATCTTATAATCATACTGACAAATTTAATAAAATCATTTTACATTATGAATGAAATATCCATGTAAGAATTTAAATATTATTATTATAAATAAATGATTAAATAGAAAGTGAGTTAAATAGCAGAATCAATTCATGTATTATCTCTATAATTCAAAGTCTTATTAATATAATTTACAGAATTTCATATTTTTATATATAATCTTTTACTTTTTTCAGTTGATTTTTTCATTCTCTTACATTAATTAAATATATTACAAAATATTACCTCAACAAAATGACTTATGCAAGAAACAAATAGATTAAATGCTTGTGAATTCAGTTTATATTAATTCAACACTTTCAACTCACAACATATTTCTTAAGTGATTGAAAAAGTGTTTACACTATTATCTATCGTTCAGATATAATATTATTGCAATCTTTATAACAACACAAATAATAATATACAATGTACTAATATAAATAGATTGTTCTCAGAAATACTGTTTATTATTCAATTAATTATTTTACTATAATTTTTTGTCATATATTTATCAATACTCATATCTACTGCTTTACATTAACTGATTAAACTTATTATCCTCCTATTAGGTTGGTAGAAAAATAATTGCGGGTTTTGTTTTCTGAATTTAAACCTTATTTTTTTCAATGAAAATGTCGTTTCATCGTGTTCATGATAACATCATTTTAAAGTGGATTTTTCGGTCTGTATTTTGGTAACATCGACTTCGATTTTATTACTAATTTTGTTTGAAATTGGACTATTGAATTCAAGATGAAAAAGAAGCAAAAAGGGAATGTTTTTGTATGAGTTCAAAATGGGTGGTAAAACAGCAGAAACTGGTCGTAAACTAAAAGATGCTTTTAGTGTGGTTACTATTCAGGAACGAATTATGTTTCGAGCTTGTCGTAACGCCTTTTTAAAAAGTAATTTCGACTCGAGGATACGAGTCCAAACAACTGCTCACACAGATTTATGTTTAAGACTGAATTATATTAATAAAATAAATAAAAATAAATTTTATTGATCATAAAATGATACAGAGCCGGGTTTGGCCTTATGTTTCTGACATTTGTGCGGTGCCCTTACCTGAAACGGTATTTATCCGCAATTGTGGGGTGTGTGTTGTGAGTTGTGTTAATTATGATTTTTATTAATGTCTCTTGCGTGGATTCCGGGAAAAATTTTCAAAAAACCGGGGAATTATATTAATTTCTTTACCGTTTATATACAATTAATTTGGTGAGTCGACACATTTGTACTTAGTGTCATTACAAATCTCACAAAACTGTCATTACAAATCTCACAAGTATATCATTACAATTAATTATTAAGACAATACTAATTATCAGAGGAGGAATGTCGTCTGCATCCTGTAGGTGTCAATACTTTATCAAAGGAATGTTTTCTGCATCCTGTGGGTGTCATATAACTAACGTAATGTGCAATGGTGGTTCCAAGGGCGACTTTGTTCAGTTCATAACAACCAACTGCAGGCTAACGAAACTTTAGTCTAATCAGAACCACACACAACAATTCGGAAGCTTGCACAAAATATAACCGTTACTCATCCAACTGTTATCGATCACTTAAAACAGGTAGGAAAATCAAAAAGCTGTAAATGTGTATAAACTTGAAGATCATAAACAGCAATTATTTTTTTACCAACCTTAAACAACATACTTTTTCAGAAACAATTATAAATATAAAAAAATATTGATAGAAACAAGGTAATTAAAAATATTTTTGATCATTGATTCCTATTTATCAGGTTTCCTAATTGATAATATCGTTTATGCAGATTAAAACATATGTATATCATAAAAAAACACCCTTACTTAAGAACGTAAAAACAGTTAGATAATACTTACTAACAAATAGTTTCGCAAGCAATACAGGGATAAAAATCTTAAGAGAAAGAATTAATTAGCATGAGAAAGAATTTGAGAGCACAACAATTCAATGCGGATTTTTTAAAAAAATATGGATATTCTATTAACATATACAATTTTATTAAAATTTTATTTTGATACTTCATCTGTTAATATCTATATGTTAATATATTTTAAATATATATATATATATATATATATATATATATATATATATATATATATATATATGTATATATATATATATATAGATATAGATATATATGTATATGTATATATATATATATATATATATATATGTCTATTTATATATATTTATATATATATATATATATATATATACTACTAGTGTATACTACCAGTCCTTACCTACGGCAGCGCGGGTGCTTAATGCCAAAATAGTTCAAAGACTCCAAACAACACAACGAAATATAGAAAGATGCATGTTGGGAATAACAAGAAGAGATAAAAAGAGAATGGATACGAAAACAAACAGGAGTCACAGATATAATAAGAAGAGTACAGAGTCTGAAATGGAAATGGGCGAGACATATCTCAAGACGAGAAGACAACCGATTGACAAGAGAAATTATTGACTGGGAACCAAGGTATATAAAAAGACCCAGAAAGAGACCAATGAACAGATGGGATAAGGATATTAAAAACTTTCTTGGAAATCTGTGGAAAAGAGAGGAACTGAATCGAATAAAATGGAAAATCATGGAAGAGGCCTTTATCCAGCAGTGGATTAACAGAGACTGTTAATAAATATATATATATATATATACATATATATATATATATATATACATACATATATATATATATATATATATATATATATACACTTTAAATACTTTATAGTTAATCTAACTACACCTGTAAAACAAACATTCAGTTTGTCATTAAATAACTACTTTTTATAGTAAGCTCAAAAATTATACATACATTAAGCACAAATTTACCTTTAATAACTCACCATATTTAGAAATGCATTACTACAATATTTTATTTGCTACTTAGGTAAGCGTTTGAATATAAAAAGACATTAAATGTTTTTTTACACTTCCATGTCTTATAACCTTGACTGATATGAAGTAATATATATATATATATATATATATATTGTTTGTATGTATATATATATACACGAAGAGAGATGGAAAATAAAGAGATATTTGTACGTATGCGTGTATAATAATTTGAGCATGACATATGTATTGTCTAATCTTTTTGTAATACTTTAATGTTTATAAAACCAGAAAAAGAACTTAACACGCTATATTTACACAGAACTGGTATGAAAACAGAAATGATGTAATAAATGTCAATTTCATTTGAAGTAAAAGTTGAAGTAAAATAAAGTTAATAAAGCTGATGAAAAATTGAAAGATAAAAATCACTGATATGTCCATATTCACTGAACATACATTTCAGTTATACAAGTACTGTTTTATTAAAAATTATTTTATAATTTACAAAATTCTCATAATAGAAAGATAGATTTTTTAAAAATAAAAATTAAACTAACGCTGTAACTTTTTTATAGAATATTGCATCTTAATTTTAAATGCATATTTCACAACTATTAAATCAATGATTTGCTATTATTGCTTACTTGTTTTACCTGACTGACAAGAGTAGAATTTTTTTTAAAAAAATATCGACAGGAACACTTTTCACTCTTTTATGATATAGAGTTAAATTTGAAAGACAATAAATAATCTCAGAATCGAATATAAATTCATGTAGATAGTATTAAAAAAACGATCAAGGTCTCAATCAAATAATTTGCACAGCCAATGTATCATTTATAAATTTCTTCTTGGTTTTAAAGATTAATTATTTTCGTAATATTCATACACTCATCTTTTATATCACAAAATGACAAGCACATACATATCGTATTATAATTAATACAGACAAAAATGTTCTTTTCTGTGAAAAAAATATTTTATTAAAAGCATTTCTTTTATCGACTTTATCTACTAATTTGCTTTTTCACTGGATTTCTCACACTTAAATTTTTAGTATTTTAATTATTGTAGAATGTAGTATATCGTATTTCACCGTTTTTGTATTTTACAACTATATTTTATTTCATTATCTACTATTTCACATTTAACTGTCACGCCAGCGAAAAATTTCGTCAGATGTTAATTTCAAGAGAACCGTAAATTCGTTTTTAATTTCTTTTTTCAATATTAAATGTAAATCATGAAATATAACTACAAAATTATCTTAAAAAAAATTAAAAGAAGACGATCAGCAACTTAGATTAATTTTTAATAATTTATTCTTTAATAATTATTACTAAAATTCCAACAGACTAAAAAATTCTCAGTACTCACTATTACTTCTATCATTAAGAAAACGTGTTTTTTCTGTAAAACTCACAGATTTTTCAAAAAGGTTTATATTGTAATAGCAGAGAACTCTCGTCCTTACAATCAATATTTAAAATGATTGACGAGCACATTTTTATTTTATCTATAAATAATTATCGTTGATTATGTAATAAATTTTCTTTTATATATTAAAATTACGAAAACAGTCCTCAATTAAAAAGATTAATTAAAATAAAGTTTATTCCAGGACAAAGTTGTTTTCTGTTGAAATAAAGAATTTAGTGAAATTAGAATAATTATACAAAATTATTGAATAATATATAACAAAAAATGTTTTAATTTGCCAATAATTTTTTTCAACAGAATTATTTATAAGTATGTATTTAAGTTATAGTCTGAATATTAGTAAAACAATAATAAATATTGAATCATTTCAAGTAAAACAAAAAGAAATCATAAAATTTAACTTGAATAAAAAATATATAGTACATGTATTGAAATACGTTTATTCTTTTATTGTTAAACTAATTTCATTGATCTTTCTAAATAAAGTGCATTCCAGTAGCTGTGCATGACAATACGATGTTGAACAAGTGGACTTACTGAACCGTGTAAAGAAAGTTTACAATTAATCTGAAAAATTTAATATAAATATAAGTAAATATATATTTACTCGTGATCTAAGTATTTACCACGATTAATAATAATTTATATGAATGTGTTTAATTATAAACCAAAATACCAATTTTGGAATAATATTATTATTTATGATAAAAATATTTCTATATTCTCAAAACATGTAATAAGATAATCAATTAAATAACTACTAATGTTTTTGAATGCAATAAATATTCATTAAAGTAGAAATAAACTTTTTTATGAGTATTACATATTGACTTTTTTGATTACAGCTTCAAAATAAATTATATATAAAAAGTAATTATTTAATATATATATATATATATATATATATATATATATATATATATATATATGTAACTTTCATACATATAAATTATACATGAATTTGAATATTTTTTTCTAATGCTAATACAGAAGGCATGTTTGAGAACCAGTTTAGTAGAAAGTGAAAAGTGTTACTTATTTAACTGCCAGAATTGTAACTAATAATATGTAAATATTTTCGTTTCGTATAATTACAATAAAAAGAAATTGTATTTTTAGATAAACATTTTTCGAATAATTATATATATATATATATATATATATATAT
>CM068320.1:15879186-15886686 GCA_034766995.1 Acanthacorydalis orientalis | reverse complement strand
AATTTACGCAGGAGATGTGATCGGACCTTATTTTTTTGAAGACAATGCAGGAGAATCTCTTACTGTCACGCATGAATGTTATCGTGGCATGATACAGAACTTTTTTGTAACAGAAACAGAGCCTTTAAAACTTGTGATTCCAACAGGACGGAGCAACTTGCCATACAGTAAAGGAAACAATGGACATTTTAATAACAATGTTTTCAGGACAATTAATTTCTCGTTTTGACGATACAGTCTGACCCCCTAGATCGCCAGTTCTTACAATGCCCGACTTTTTTTATGGAGTTATTTAAAGACAATGTGTACAGGAATAAGTCAACAACAAGTGAGCAACTAAAGGAGATAATTCGTGAAGGTATTACCGATATACCACTTGAGACTCACGAAAAAGATATGAAAAATGTGATTGAGAGAGTTCGTGCTTGTGCAGCATTTAAAAGAACGGACATCTATCAGATATTGTATTCCATATTTAATTGCGATGTTTAAATAAATGGTTTAAATGAAAATTATGCTTGTTCTTCGTTTTTTTTAAAAATTTATAAGACATTGAAATCGATCGCTTACTTTTTACCCACTCTGTATGTATATATATATATATATATGTGTGTGTGTATAAGTGTGAAAAATGTACATATATATATATATATATATATATATATGTTCAAATAAGAAAATATCAGAAAAAACTAAATGTCTAATGAAGAAGAGAAGAGAAATAAAACTAACAGATAATGTGAAAGACCGAATCGAATACATCGAACTTGGTAAAACAGTGAGGAAGTGTATTAGAGAAGACGTTCGAAAGTACAACAATGAACTAATTAAGAAGACTATTGAAGAAAATAAAAGCTACCGAAAAATGAAACAGAGCTTAACGATTGGCAAAGAACATATAACTGCCTTGAAATTAGATGATGGGAGCAGAATTTTCAACAAAAAGGAAATCATTAAAAGAGTAGAAGAATTCTACACAGACCTATACAAAAATACATGTAACAAAGAAAACGAGAATAGAAAACATACAAACCAAGGTGTCCCACCCGTGCTACCGGAAGAGGTTACATATGCAATAAAGAATATGAAAAATGGAAGAGCAGCCGGAAATGATGGGTTAATAGCAGAAATTTTCAAGTTAGTAGGAGAAAAAACAGAAAAAGTTCTCGCTGATATATTCACTGCTTGTATACAAAAAAGAACTATCCCGGATAAATAGAATGAAGCCAACGTAATTCTTCTACACAAGAAAGGAGATAAAGAAGATTTGAAGAATTATCGGCCGATTAGTTTACTACCTACGATATATAAGATCTTTACTAAAATAATTTCGAAACGTCTACAAGTGCAACTAGATTTCGCCCAACCAAGGGAACAAGCAGGATTTAGAACCGGATTTAGTACAATGGATCATATTCAAGTAGTGAGAGAAGTAATAAGCCGATCAAATGAATACCAAATACCAGTGTGTCTTGGATTTATAGACTACGAGAAGGCTTTTGACTCCATCACCACCTTGTCGGTAATATCTGCACTGAAGAACCAGGGCATAGAGGGTACATATATCGAGCTGCTAGATAACATCTATAAAAAAGCAACGATGTCAGTGAAACTACATGAAGAAACAAGAAAGATAAAAATCGAGAAAGGTGTAAGATAAGTGTATTATTTTGTAGAATTAAATATTTTCTATCATAAATATCAGGTTACTTGAATTCTCATAAACACAATTGCTTGCAATAAAAATTATGCAAATCTGTAAATTAGTACAAATTTATTCACGAATGCATTCATATATATATATATATATATATATATATATATATATATATATATATATATATATATATTTATACACGTATGTATAAATGCCATGTGTTGTATTTGAATATGTTAGAAAGTATATTTGATTTTTAACTTTTATTATTACCCAAATTTTGATACAGAAATAAATTTCTAATACAAATCAATTAACAACTTATTTTTAAAATAGAATGTTCAGAATATACTCTATGAAAGCAGATTTTTTCTAAGATACATATGCTACTCATTGGCATGCCATTTATAAATTATATATCTATCTTATACCCTCCAGTCTACTTATTTTGTTCTTCAATAAAAACTAACAGTAATAATATGAAAGTTAATTTTATTCGGCTCATTAGATTACAGCTTTTCAGATAACATTAATGTCAAAAACAATAATTATAAAAAAACTATTTCACTTGATGAAGACATACAGATATTAAATTATAAATATGACGTAGCGAAATTTGTTGGACTTCATTTCATTGCCGGGAAATATAAAAAAGAATACTTTACATTCAATTAAATCACGATATCTTATTTTTAGTGTTTGTATCTTTTAATCTATTTTTTTAATAGCTATTTAATCTTGTCATATATGTCGGTCGGACTAATTTTTAAAATATTAGAACGATTTAAAATTGTTGCATTAATTAAATTCGTTTTTACCTGTCATTTTATTTTTGTAATAATAAATATTATTCTAAAGCGATATAATAAACTATTTTTTTATATACTTCAAATATATCTGAACGTTCTTGTTAGCAAATTAGGCTTTATACTTGAACATATATATATATATAGTATAATAATATGTATTATAATATATATTATATATATATATATATATATATATATATATATATATATTATTGATATTTTTAATTCAAAACAAGTTTTATTAATAATGATTTGCGGTTAATTATGTTAAGTATAAATTTACTAATTTTGGAAATAGAAATATCTAAGTATGAATAATAAATTAAAAAAAGTGTCAGAAACGTTTTTATAATATTTTAATAATTAATATGTGACTATAAAAAATATTCAAGAGTTTGAAGCTTTAGATATAAAAATATACTGCATAAAATTCATGTTTATATATATATATATAGGATGAGTCAATTTAGGCTTCCATATGAAAATATTAAACAAAATCATAAAAATTAAAAAAGTCATGTTATTTTTTATTTAGGATTTTAGTTCAATTCAATTTCAAAATACAATTGAACTAAAATACTACATAAATAACATGATTTTTTTAATACTTTCATGAGGACGCCTAAATTGAATCCCTTATCTTATATATATATATATATATATATATATATATATATATATATATATATATCGTATATATATATATATATATCGTATATATATATATATATATATATATATATATATATATATATACATATACATACATGAGATTTATGCAGTATATTTTTATATTTAAAGCGTCAAACACTTTTGAATATTTTTTATAGTCACATATTAATTATTAAAATATTATAAAAACGTTTCTGACACTTTTTTTTAATTTATTATTCATATTTGCATATTTCTATTTCCAAAATTAGTAAATTTATACTTAACATAGTTATCCGCAAATCAGTATTAATAAAACTTGTTTTGAATTAAAAATATCAATAATATAGACTTGAAACTAATAAGTGCCTGTTGGATAAAAACAGCTTGTTTAACAAAAATTAGTCAATATAATTTCTCATAATATTCTTTAATACAGCGGCGCGTTATAGCTTAATGAGATCCAGGCAAATTTTAATTAGTAGGCTTTATGTACAGTGTTGTACTACAGCAATGAGTCTATAAAAATTGTTTTGGACCCCTCCCCCTGTTGATGGGGGCTCCAGGAAATTGCCCTTTTTCCATAGGATAACGTGCTACTGATTTAATATTTAAATCTTTTCAATATTTAAATATAAAAAAATAATAATACGATTAATTATATACAATGTCGTAATTTCTGTTCGTTTTGTTAATGTGGAATTACAAGATATAGAAACAGTGTAGAAACAAACAATATGAAAATAGGATAATGAATATATTCTGTTATAATAAAACTCCATCTCACTTACGAGGTCAGACAATTAAGTAATGCGACAAAATTCAAAAATCGAGTATATTTAAAAATTAAGGTACATCGCTGCGATCCCCTTCAAAGTAGTCCCCTCCCGCATCTATACACTTATTCCAGCGAGTTTTCCAGTTTTCGTAACAATTCTGGAACACTTCTTGTGGGACCTCTCCGAGTACCCTCGTCACAGATTCTTGGATATCTTCAACGGAGTCAAAATGTCGACCTTTGACGAATTTTTTCATATGGGGGAATAGGAAAAAGTCGCAGGGTGACATGTCCGGTGAATAGGGCGGTTGTGGTAACGTTGCGATGCCTTTAGACGCCAAAAACTGAGAGACACTGAACGCACTGTGACAGGGAGCATTGTCGTGATGCAGAACCCAAGTCTTCGCGATCTCTGGACGCACTCTGAGCACCCTTTTTCGTAATTTTTCGAGCACATTGCGGTAAAATCCTTGATTTACGGTTTGTCCAGGTGGTACGAACTCTTTGTGAACCACCCCTTTGCTGTCGAAGAAGCAAATCAACATGGTTTTCACTTTGGACTTGCTCATTCTCGTCTTCTTTGGCCTTGGTGCTCCAGGGGACAGCCACTGTTGCCTTTGTCGTTTAGTTTCGGGGTCATATTGAAAGAACCAACTTTCATCACCAGTAATAACTCGATCGAGAAGAGTAGGATCACTTTCAACCTGCTCGAGAAAATCTTGAGCGATGTTCATTCGATGATTTTCGTGACATGCACTACTCGCGCGTTGTTACAAAACACTAAACAGCTGGCGAAGAAATGATCGTACGAGGGTGGTCAAGGTCTCAATCGAGAGAGTAGGGATCTGCTATTACGGTGGCGGAGTTACAGGTTCGCAGTGTTACCACAGGCCGAGAAAAAAAATCGGTCGCATTACTTAATTGTCTGACCTCGTATATATTTGAATGATTCTTACATAAAGACAAGCTATGTTTCATATTAAAAAAAGTGGATGTGATACTCTGTATTATTAAAATGTATTTAAAATTTACATCATATCTCTGGTCAATTACACTTCTGTCAGAGATTTCGATGAAACAGAGTTTACATAACATTTATATTTTTACAATTTTAACAAAAAATACATACATAGATACATTAGAAGATAACACATCAAAGTCTTTCCATTGTTAGCATTTTGCGTGAATACACTCAATTATAAAACGAAATTAAACAAAAAAGAAAACTATTATTTTGACGGTAGTTATGTGAAATATAAATAATAGGTTATGCGTTACGTACAAAAAGATTTAAATATTACATACATCATTATAAGTACATGAAGTAAAGTTAATAACAATAGATTATAATCGAGTTGAAATATATTAAAGACTGCAAAATAATATCAAACATTAAAATAGTTTTAAAAGAATTTATTTCTGGAAAATAAAAGATAATTCATGATACTATAATTACACAATAATTGACTGTTAAGTGTATATTGTATTACCAATATAATATAATTAACAGCCCATTTTACATATGTACATAAAGAAAATAATAATCACTTTGCAACTATTGGACATAATGATACCAGTCAGAAATAATCAAAATTCGAAATTCATGAATATTTGCTTTTTGTAAATTATAAAAGAAAATTTATTCGATATAAATAACAGAGCACAGAAGATGAATTTCAAATCAAAAATAATTTTTGATTAACACTTCGGCTACATTTTTGATATGATTGTTTATTGAGAGAATATACTGAATCATAAAAAAAATCACGATTATACTTTGACGAAACAAGTAATTAACATAAATGAATGGCTGTTATTATATAACTTATTGTTTAACATATGCAATGAATTATATTTAAATATGAAAAAAAATATTTACACACACACAGATATATATATATATATATATATATATATATATATTGGGTGTTGGAATTAATTCGTAGCGTTTTCGTCATGAAAAAAGATCGTTTATTTTAAATGAAATTGAAAAAACATATCATTTAAAGTATTGTCCATCGTTAGCCACTACTTTTTCCGATCTTTCGGGCAGGAGACGAATACCACGTCGGAAGAACGCCTCGTCTTTAGATGCAATCCACGAATCGACCCATTTTTTGCAATCTTCATAAGAAGTGAGCTTCTGCCCAGGCAGGCCATCACTCATCGATCGAAACAAGTGGTAATCAGAAGGAGCAATATCTGGAGAATAGGGCGGGTGCGGTAGAACTTCCCATTTGAGCGTTTCCAAATATGTTTTGACCGGTTTTTCGACGTACGAGCGAGCATTGTCGTGCTGCAAAATCACTTTGTCGTGTCTTTCAAAGTATTCCGAACGTTTTTCCTTCAATGCACGGCTCAAGCGCATCAATTGTAGTCGGTATCGATCCCCAATGATGGTTTCATTCGGTTTAAGCAGCTCATAGTAGATCACACCCTTATGATCCCACCAAATACAGAGCATGAGCTTGGATCCATCGATATTTGTCTTCGCCGCTGGTGTTGTTGGTTGGCCGAGCTTAACCCATGACTTTCTGCGCTTGAGATTGTCGTAATTGATCCACTTTTCATCGCCCGTGACAATTCAATGCAAAAATCTCTTCTTTTTCTCCCGTTGAAGCAGCATTTCACAGGTAGAAAAATGCCTTTCAACGTCCCTCGGTTTCAATTCGTATGGAACCCAATTTTCTTACTTTTGGATCATTCCCACGGCTTTAAGGCGTTTTCCTACCGTTGACAAGTCAACTCCCAACGATTCAGATAATTCTTGAAGTGTTTGACATGGATCTTCATTAAGCAATGCCTCCAATTCTTCATCGTCGAACTTTTTCAGCTGTCCAGGTCGTTCCTTGTCTTCCAAATCGAAATCATCACTTTTAAAACGTACAAACCACTTCCGACACGTTTGCTCAGCTAGAACATTGCCACCATAAACTTCCACTAATAACGATGACTTTTGGAAGCAATTTTTTTCATGTTAAAGTAATGAAGTAAAACTCCCCGCAAAAACAATTTATCCGGCACGAATTTCGACATATTCGATAAAGTACAAAGTGTTGTTATTTAGGCTTCAAGCAAATGACATATACTGAAACTGACACCTAAGGACATCTGTTTTACAGGGAATATTTGGTTAAAGGAAACAATGGAAGAATATACTACCTACGCCATCTTTTGTAAAACGTTACGTATTAATTCCAACACCTAATACATATATATATATATATATATATATATATATATATATATATATATATATATATAGTTCATATAAAAATAATGAATATTTAGTCTTATTGTCTTATTCAATATCTTTTCCAGACTGTTAAACATTACAATGATATGCTCATAAAATAACAGCTTAGAAGATGACACAGTGAAAAGAATGAAAAGAAGAAAGAGTATGATTATATTAAACGTCTTATAGAAATCTGCATATTTTTTTCAAATATGGAACTCCATATCAATGTTATCAGCTTTTTCTCTCTAATATTGCCATAGTTGTACAGTCTAGCAAGTAACAATCGGCAGAATAGCTATAATTTTAATGAATTATAATTGATTTCTCTAAATAGTATAATAAATCTTACTAAAACAAACAATTA
>CM068320.1:15859186-15876686 GCA_034766995.1 Acanthacorydalis orientalis | reverse complement strand
GTTTACATTAAAGAAATAAATCTGTATATTTGTACGGGAGTACACCATTAAAAATACTTCATATTTTATTTATTTATCATCAGAACAAAAAACAGGGATATTTAAAATATGTATTTATTTATATATTTTAAATATTCCTGTTTTTTTTTGTTCTGATGCTAAATAAATAAAATATGAAGTATTTTAAATGGTGTACTTGAAATATGTATTTATTTATATATTCATGGAAGAGTATCGTACATGGGGTTTGGAGGTGAACATCGACAAAACTCTATATATGTGCATAGGAGGTACACAACAAGATTTAACGCTAAATACGGGACACGCTATAAAACTATGCGAAGAATACGAGGTGGTCCCAGAAGTACCCGGACCCAATAAAGAAAACACAAACATTTTGGAAAAAAATATATTTATTTTTCAACATAATCTCCTTCCAGCTCTATACACTTTTCCCAGCGATGTTCAATAAGTTCGATACCCTTTTTATAATAAGAACTGTCTTGCTCCTCAAAATACCCATTAACTGCCGACATCACTTCTTCATCGTTTGGAAATCTTTGACCACTGAGCCATTTTTTCAAGTTTGGGAACAGAAAATAATCCGAAGTGGCTAAATCTGGCGAATAGGGTACATAAGGTAGCAATTCAAACTTTAATTCATTAATTTTGTCCATTGCAATAACGGATTTGTGAGCTGGTGCATTGTCTTGATGAAACAACACTTTCTTCTTAGCCAAATGCGGCCGTTTTTGCTTGATTTCTTCGCTCAAACGCAATAAGTTCGCATAATACTCGCCGTTGATAGTTTTTCCTTTTTCAAGATAGTCAATGAAAATTATTCCACGCGCATCCCAAAAAACCGACGCCAAGACCTTGCCTGCAGATGAAACGGTCTTCGCCTTCTTTGGAGCCGGTTCTCCCTTTTCAGTCCATTGTTTTGATTGTTCTTTTGTCTCGGGTGTGAAGTGATGGACCCATGTTTCATCCATGGTTATGAAACGGCGCAAAAATTCTGCTTTGTTGCTGTGAAACTTCGCTAAACACTCAATTGAAACATCTTCACGACACTGTTTTTGCTCGAGTGTGAGCAAAGGCGGCACCCATCTTGCACAGAGCTTTCTCATGTCCAAATTTTCAGATAATATGCGATGTACCGCACTTTTTGAAATGCCTACTATGTCTGCTAGCTCGCGCACTTTCAGTTGACGATCATCCAGTACCGCTTTGTGGATTTTCTTCACCATTTCTGGAGTCGTCACCTCATTTGGTCGACCACTGCGATGTTCGTCTTGGCAGCTCGTACGGCCTCGTTTAAACTCTGCTACCCAATATTTCACTGTTATAAACGAAGGAGCAGACTCACCCAGAGTAGAATCCAGTTCAGCTTTTATATTGGTTTGGCTGAGGCCTTTCAAATAAAAGTATTGTATCACGTAACGATGACCAATTTTCTCCATTTTCACAAATTCACTGAAAACGTTCACTATTGATGGCTGCCAAACAAATACTAAACAACGTGGCGTCCTCAAACTTGAAACATATGCTTTATATATTGTGTACTTTCTAATACAGTGATATTTTTCAAAAAACTACCGCCATCTCTAGGTCAGGCCGGGTACTTCTGGGACCACCCTCGTATAAGTACCTAGGAATCAACATAACAAGAGACGGAACTATAGATAAAGCTATCAAAGAAAGATGTACACAAGACAGAAAAGCTATTTTCTCATTGAACAGTGTATTATGAGACCAGAGCATCTCAAAAGACAATAAAAAGAGAATCTATAACACCATAGTAAAGAGCATAGTGACATACACCGCTAAAGAAATGATAAGAGAACATGCTATTGACAACGGAAATGTATTTCTGGAGAATATCAAGAAAAGAACGGATTAGGAATGATAAAATTAGAGAAATCATGAACGTTGACACCACCATAGTGGAAGACATTCGAACTAATCAATTGAGATGGCAAGGGCATGTTCGACGGATGCAAAAAGATAGACTTCCAAAACAAGTGCTCTTATGGAACCCCCAAGGTAGAAAAAGACAGGGAAGACCAAGAAGAAGTTGGTCAGAAGGAATTCGAGAAGAAATGAGAGAAAGGGATCTAAAAGAAGATCAATGTAATGACAGACGGCAATGGAGAATGGATATCGGAAGACGTCGTAGAACGTTATAAACCGAAATTATATATATATATATATATATATATATATATATATATTTATTTAGTTATATATATATATATATATATAACTTAAATGAAGTGCATTATTCAAAAAGATTTATTTTTTTTATACCAAGCGTTTCACTTTTCTTCCCATATATGTATTTGTTTGTAAAAAGAACTAGAATAACGATTTAACGTTTAACAGACACTGACAGAAAAATTTTGTATATTAAAATCGAAAAGCATTGACCTTTCTATCCATTTTTATTAACTCGCTGTCTTACGAAACACAATCTTGTATCTTGATCGTGAAAAAAAGAGCGAGTATTTTTTACAACCATGAGAAAAAGTCATAGATTTCTCTTTATATATGCACAGATATATCAAATTATTTTTTAACATTGTTTTATTAACTGTTTATCAAAAGTTTTTTTTAGAATTTCTATTTACATTCACTGCATATTACGAAATATTTTTTCAATATATTTTGTCATTGGCTTTAAAGAAAGTTATCGAAAGAAATATTTCTTTCTACTACTAGTAATAAACAATTTTAAAATTATGAATTGATTTTAATTCATACGTTTCGAATGAATTGTATACATATGAGAATTAGGTTACTATACTGTATATAATAAATATTATGTGCATAAATTATGTTTTTTAATACGTAACCGTAAATGTTCCGCAAATTAAAAAGCTAATAAAAATATTAATTGATGTTATGAATACTTACTTTATAAATTAATTGGATGATACTTTATTACAAGCATATTTTTTATTTACAACTTTTGAATTGAGTATCATTAAGAACATAATACTTTTCTACGTATAAAAAGTTTAAACATCTTAAAATTAGTTTATTAAAAACCTAATTATACTATAAAATCGGGCGTTCCACAAACACTGATTATTTTTTTAATAATCAAAAGAAAATTACATAAAAACAGAGACAGATTACATTTAAACAAACAGTATGCAGTTCGGAATGTTTCTTTTTTATTAACAATTTTACATATTTCCTGCTAAAGTCAAAACATAAACACTTTCTTGAATATCTTTTATTCTCTCAAAAGTTTTATTGTTGAGTGAAAGACAGAGAAAGATATAATCAAAGTTCAGTGATCATAGATATGGAATTAACTTCCAACCAAAGAATTTTATTTTTTCAATTATCATTTTTGGTATATAGGAATTAACAATGTTGAGATGAAGAATAAAAATCTCAACAATGTTAATTCTTATAAAATAAAAATGATAATTTAAATAGGCATAGACTTTGGATGTAAGTTAATTCCACATCTATCATACTCACTGAATTCTATTGGATAATCTACAGAATGGAATAATAACTTCTGTAAACCATCCAAGTAGGATCATGCAAAAATTTAATCAAGATGATATATATATATATACACATATGCGGTATAATTCATAATATACACACTAATGAAATTCTCTTCAACTCTAAATTTCATATATCATTAATTTTTATAAATGTTTCGATTAATTTTATATCTTTATGCATAATCTTATCACAAAAATATTTTTGTCTTTATTATAATTTAATGAGAAAAACAATTCTAAAATTGCTAACTTTGCAAAAAACAGATGTTAATTCGTTTTAAATGATGCATAAATGGTATGTTTCATATGGTACATCATTTTATAGGACAATTTATGTGGATCTTAATGATATCCCCTTAGAAAAGTTTCCTATAAATAAAAGGTAATGATAAATTAAGAAACAACTTAATTAAAATTGATCTCCGATTTCCTATTCTTAAATTGAATTTCGCTTCCACCATATCAATGCTCTCGTCAATCACTAAATACCAACTGGGACAATTTTTATCATTAATGCTAACTTTTCTGAAAGAAACAACATGAAACCAAATTTAATTAATTTTATTCCAACAATCTCAAAGGACGCTACTGTTGTTTTTCTATACCTAGAAGACCTTTTTTCTCATCATAAACTGATGAAATATGTTTAATATGAATTTTATCAAATTATATTTTTCACAATTTTCGGTCATCAGAAATTTTTCAAACACAATAATGTACTATAAAGGAAATGTATAAAAAAGTACCAATTTACTACAACACGCCTTACGAAATGACCTAAATTAATTCTAAATATTGACATCTTACAACAATGTCACAATACGTGAAATATCATGTTATATCAATATACATGTGTATCTAATAGTTAATATTTACTTCATTTATGTACATAAACTTAAGACACAAAACTGTGTTTTTTCTGTTATTTAATTACATAGGTCAAGGAACTCATATATATATATATATATATATATATATATATATATATATATATATATATATATATAAAACGAAATTACTGTTATTCTTAAATAATAGATATTCAACATAAAATATTTCTTAGGTGATTATTATTGTATTTAAAATAAATATAGAGTTCCATTACACCGAAACAAGATCTAAATCGGTATTTTTAATATGCAAGCATTATTAACCATAACAATAAATGTATGCACACTTACTTAATTTAGCATTTGATACAATGAATGTCTAAATATTCCATTGCTAGATTCTCTTAAATTTAGATGGGTAGCATCATTATAAAACTGAAAAAAATATAAAATTTGATAACTGGGTTAGTATACAATAATCTGTGCTAAATAGAAAATCAAATATATTTTTCTTACAAAAGTTTAACTATTTAATATTAATATTGAATAATATTGAATAATAATTTGATATAATATTGAATATAAATATATTTTTCTTACAAAAGTTGAACTATTTAATATCAATATTGATAATGTATTTAATTATATTACTATCCAAATTTTAATACCATTGTCTTAAAAACACTGTTCTTAAATAGGTTAAATCACATAAATATACGAGGTCAGACAATTAAGTAATGCGACCGATTTTTTTTCTCGGCCTGTGGTAACACTGCGAACCTGTAACTCCGCCACCGTAATAGCAGATCTCTACTCTCTCGATTGAGACCTTGACCACCCTCGTACGATTATTTCTTCGCCAGCTGTTTAGTGTTTTGTAACAACGCGCGAGTAGTGCATGTCACGAAAATAATTTTTTAAACATTTTACAAGATTGTCTCGAGCAAGTTGAAAGTGATCCTACTCTTCTCGATCGAGTTATTACTGGTGATGAAAGTTGGTTCGTTCAATATGACCCCGAAACTAAACGACAAAGCCAACAGTGGCTGTCCCCTGGAGCACCAAGGCCAAAGAAGGCGAGAATGAGCAAGTCCAAAGTGAAAACCATGTTGATTTGCCTCTTCGACAGCAAAGGGGTGGTTCACAAAGAGTTCGTACCACCTGGACAAACCGTAAATCAAGTATTCTACCGCAATGTGCTCGAAAAATTACGAAAAAGGGTGCTCAGAGTGCGTCCAGAGATCGCGAAGACTTGGGTTCTGCATCACAATGCTCCCTGTCACAGTGCGTTCAGTGTCTCTCAGTTTTTGGCGTCTAAAGGCATCGCAACGTTACCACAACCGACCTATTCACCGGGCATGTCCCCCTGCGACTTTTTCCTATTCCCCCATATGAAAAAATTCGTCAAAGGTCGACATTTTGACTCCGTTGAAGATATCCAAGAATCTGTGACGAGGGTACTCGGAGAGGTCCCACAAGAAGTGTTCCAGAATTGTTACAAAAACTGGAAAACTCGTAGGAATAAGTGTATAGATGCGGGAGGGGACTACTTTGAAGGGGATCGCAGCGATGTACCTTAATTTTTAAATATACTCGATTTTTGAATTTTGTCGCATTACTTAATTGTCTGACCTCGTATACAATAATTTCTGTGTTAAATAAAAAATCAAATATATTTTTCTTACAAAAGTGTAACTATTTAATATTAATATTGATAATGTATTTAATTATATTACTATCCAAATTTTAATACCAATGTCTTAAAAACAGTGTTCTTAAATATGTTAAATCACATAAATATATATTGTTTTACATAAAAACAACTTCTCGTTTTAAACGAATGATTTAAAAAAGCAGTCACTAAATAAAGCAAAACAGACATTTTATTCGGTTGGTAGGAAAATAATTGCGATTTTTGTATTCTGAATAAACTTAATTTTTTCAATGAGTGTCATTTCATCGTGCTCATGTTAATATCGTTTTAAAGTCCGTTTTTCGGTCTGTATTTTGATAACATTGACTTTGGTATGAATAAATGTATTTATTTGCATCAGAGGTACATAATGACCTATTACAAAAGTGGTTGGTGTTATTTTGCATGTGCTTATTTTTACAATACAGATTTACAATTTAAATAGTAATAAAATTTAATTTCAATACTAAAATAGTGCAGTAATGTTAATAATATTAGAGCATAATCTGAAGTATAGTTTATTCATTTAGACAGAATGATCGAAGTTTCAAGGCTGAAGTTATATAATAAAATATATTCTTTGCTTCACTTTTTGTCTTTATGAGCATTCTATTTGGAAATTGGTTGACTCGTATGAAACTGTTCCTATAAGGCTCATATTGTGGACACTCATTTAATAGGTGTTGGATTGTTTCATTCACGTTTAAATTACACACTAGACACTTGCCCGTTTCACATATTTTATGAGTAATTCCTTTATTGCTATTATAGTAAGTTTCGCGTCCGCAAGTCTTATTTGAGCTACAGTTCTGATATATTTTAGTGGTATATTAAATTTTAAGTATGGCTCACAGTCTAGAAAAGTAGGTTTCTTTATCGTTTTGTATAGAGTGCTATACGTCGAATTTTCTATGCGTTCGATGTCGTTTCTTATGCTCTCTTCAGATATATTGATCATTATTTTTTCTATATAACAGGTTATTTCGGAAGAGTTTTGGTTGGTCCATAGTCGCGAGTATCCGTATTTATCTAGCATATTCTGAATTTGAGCACACCAATTGTATTTAGGTAGATTGTTTGCAGAGTTGTTTAATTTTAATAATATGTCATAGCATTTACGAGGAAAACGGTGTTCGTCCATTTTTACTAATTTGACCCAATATTTCAGTGCTCGTTTGAATACGTCTTGTTCAAGTCTTGGTGTGCCTGTCTCGAGTCTAATCATATATTCAGGTGTACACTTTGGTAATGCTAAGAGCTTTTTGAAAAATTGTTGTTTAATTTTTTCTATCTCGTCGAATAAACGTAGGCCCCAAATTCCGGCGGCGTGTAGTAACACAGTACATATTAACGGTTTGAAGAGTGTTAGTCGCGATTCCCAATTGTTAAGTTTTGTTGCTATCATTGTTTTCCAAATAGTTCCCATTGCCATTTTAGCCTTCGTTTGAAAATGATTTACTGCACTGTTGAATAGGCTACAAGATGTGAATGGGACACCTAAGTACACAAATTGTTACACTATTTCTATATAGAAATATAAACACGAGTATACGAGGGTGGTCCCAGAAGTACCCGACCCAACAAAGAAAACACAAAAATTTTGGAAAAAAATATATTTATTTTTCAACATAATCTCCTTTCAGCTCTATACACTTTTCCCAGCGATATTCAATAAGTTCGATACCCTTTTTATAACAAGAACTGTATTGCTCCTCAAAATACCCATTAACTGCCGACATCACTTCTTCATCGTTGGGAAATCTTTGACCACTGAGCCATTTTTTCAAGTTTGGGAATAGAAAATAATCCGAGGGGGCTAAATCTGGCGAATAGGGTGCATGAGGTAGCAATTCAAACTTTAATTCATTAATTTTGGCCATTGCAATAACGGATTTGTGAGCTGGTGCATTGTCTTGATGAAACAACACTTTCTTCTTAGCCAAATGCGGCCGTTTTTGCTTGATTTCTTCGCTCAAACGTTGCAATAAGTTCGCATAATACTCGCCGTTAATAGTTTTTCCTTTTTCAAGATAGTCAATGAAAATTATCCCACGCGCATCCCAAAAAACCGACGCCATGACCTTGCCTGCAGATGAAACGGTCTTCGCCTTCTTTGGAACCGGTTCTCCCTTTTCAGTCCATTGTTTTGATTGTTCTTTTGTCTCGGGTGTGAAGTGATGGACCCATGTTTCATCCATGGTTATGAAACGGCGCAAAAATTCTGCTTTGTTGCTGTGAAACTTCGCTAAACACTCAATTGAAACATCTTCACGACACTGTTTTTGCTCGAGTGTGAGCAAACGCGGCACCCATCTTGCACACAGCTTTCTCATGTCCAAATTTTCAGATAATATGCGATTACCGCACTTTTTGAAATGTCTATTATGTCTGGTAGCTCGCTCACTTTCAGTCGACGATCATCTAGTACCGCTTTGTGGATTTTCTTCACCATTTCTGGAGTCGTCACCTCATTTGGTCGACCACTGCGATGCTCGTCTTGGCAGCTCGTACGGCCTCGTTTAAACTCTGCTACCCAATATTTCAGTGTTGTAAACGAAGGAGCAGACTCACCCAGAGTAGAATCCAGTTCAGCTTTTATATTGGTTGGGTTGAGGCCTTTCAAATGAAAGTATTGTTTCACGTAACGATGACCAATTTTCTCCATTTTCACAAATTCACTGAAAACGTTCAGTATTGATGGCTGCCAAACAAATACTAACCAACGTGGCGTCCTCAAACTTGAAACATATGCTTTATAGATTGTGTACTTTCTAATACAGTGATATTTTTCAAACAACTACCGCCATCTCTAGGTCAGGCCGGGTACTTGTGGGACCACCCTCGTATACTCGTGTTTATATTTAATTCTTTTTTCCCGTTTACGGCGCCCTCTTTTTTTGAAGATCATTATTTTGGATTTTTTTGTATTCATTTCGACGCCAACCCTTTGGCAATAGGAAGATAGTGTTTATTTTGTGTTGTAGCTCTACAACGTCGTCGGCCATTAGTAACAAGTCGTCTGCAAACAATAGTATTTCTATTTTTTCATTTATGTTGTAGTGACTCCTGGATAAAAAAGGTGTCGATATCATTGATTAACATCGAGAATAGTATCGGGATAAACGAATCACCTTGGAGAACTCCTTTTGTGATCTGTATTTTTTTACTTTGTTCCTGGTTGATTTTCACTTTTACACTAGCATTATCGTATAAGTTCTGCAATACTTTGATTATTTGAGTACTTATGCCTGTGCGGTATAATTTCTCCCATAATATTAGATGAATCACTCAGTCAAACGCTCTTCTAACATTCAGACTTTGATATTATTAATAATTTTACTTCAAATTAGGCTATTGATTAAAGATAGAAAAGAAAAAATAGGATCAATTTTTTGTATGAGTCCAAAACGGGTGGTAAATCAATAGAAACTGGCTCGTAAAATAAACTATGCTTTTGGTGTGGGTACTGTTAAGGAACGTACGCTGGAATGGTATTTTCAAAAATTTCGTGCTGTGGACGAGAAACCTGAAGATGTAAAAGCTCGAGGGTGTCCTTCTTTAGTTCATAACGACCAACTGAAGGCGTTAGTTGAATTAGAAACATGCACAACAATTCGAGAGCTTGCACAAAATCAGGCGTTAGTCTTCCAACAGTCCTGGACCATTTAAAATAGCTAGTTTATGAAGATGTATATGAATTTAAATGCCATAAACCGCAATTATTTTTCTACCAACTTAATAGTTTTAATTCGGAACTTCTAACATATTTATAAAGTAAAAAGCAATTGTATCAACTCAAAAACTCTTTTATAAAAGCAAATGTATTAAAACTTTCAAAACTATACTATTTTAAAATGACTGAAAACATGAATAAATATATATATATATATATATATATATATATATATATATATATATATATACATATATGTACACCTATGCATATAATTATAAAAATAATATTTCACGTCTTCCAAGTCTTGAAATAAATATTAAAATTATTTAAAATGCTAGAATAATATTTGTAATTACTTAATTATTATCTAAATATAATCACTTGTATAAAATATACATACACGTCAAACCTATAGTTAAAGAAAATACAAATTTAATGAGAAATTCCAAACGGCATTTAAATCTTGTTTTTTTCATTACCGATAAAATTCGATGAAATTTTATAAAAAGTAATATTTAACAAACATCACCGTACCAAACAACAAATCAACTCTTATGATAATCACCATATTAAAAATAAGATTAAAATTATGATTAATGTGAGTAAATTATGATATTTTCTATTATCGAATTAGAAAGTTTTATTTTATATTTTTATAGTAACAAATGTGAACCACGTAACCGAAGCCGCTTTAACTGGTAATACAATTAAATAATATTAAAAAATAATGTATAGAAATTGCTATACATTTTTAAATATAAAACTTTTACTATTCTTCACTTTTATAGACCAACTTCCACTTTCATATAAATTAAAGCAATGTAAAGTTTAATTAACTTACCCTCAGGCAAATTTCGAAACATTCCACTGAAAATTTTAGAAATGTTTTATTGTTTCACTTTAAACGAAATATAAACAAATTTGCGGTAATGAAACAGGAAATAAACCTGAATTGTTTAAATAGTGTTTATACACTCGTAACAAATACGACGAAACATAAATTTATATATATATATATGTATATATATATATATATATATATATATATATGTATATATATATATATATGTATATATATATATATATAATATTATAAAATATTTAACTATATGTTTTCATTTTTTAAAGATTAATTATATTTTGATATAAAATAACTGTTAATAACATTTTAATTAAAAGTTTGCTACATTTTATATTAATAATTCACAAATGTAATTTATAATTATAACATTAAAAAAGTAATATTAATACATCCACTCTTCTATTGAAAAAATATTCAAATGTACCACATACACATTATATAATTTTGTATAATAAAAAATATATAATAAAAATATTCAAATCCTCAATTTATGAAAAAAAATGTAATAACTGTTATAATACTTTGGACATGAATTAATTTAAATTCTTTAAATGTGATTACGTTCTAATAATATGTAACTAAGAAAAAAAAAAAAAATATATATATATATATATATATATATACATATATATATATATACACATATGTTTATATACCAAAATAGTACCAGACGTAAATTTTAAGAATGTTTTACGATCATAAATCTTTGAACTTACTTTCTTCTTTTGTGAAGAAGACCGGTTTTTTAACTGCATTTCCGTGAATCTTTGACATCATTAAACATTCAAAATGTTTTATATGTATATATATATATATAAATATGTATATATATATATAAATATGCATATATAAATATATATATATATATATATAAATACAAATATATATATATATATATATATAAATAAATATGTATATACAAATATATATATATACAATATTTATATATATATATATATATATATGTTATATATATATATATACAATATTTATATATATATATATATATGTATATATATATATATATGTTATATATATATATATATATATATATATATATATATATCCTCCCCCGAATTCCTACTTCATTGCCTCAAAGTGGCGGGAAGGTGCGAACGGGATTTCAAGGAGATGTACTGTGACATTCTTTGAATATTGGTAGGTTTAACCATACTGAGAAAACTTGAAAATTATTCCCGGCCAAAATGAAGAGGTACTCGCCAATACGCAAGTGGGATCAGCGTGGCGAGTCATGATCCCAAACCTTACATGATGAGTACAACTTGAATGGATACGAAAACAAACAGGAGTCACAGATATAATAAGAAGAGTAAAGAGTCTGAAATGGAAATGGGCACGACATATCGCAAGAAGAGAAGACAACCGATGGACAAGAGAAATTATTGACTGGGAACCAAGGAATGTGAAAAGACCGAAAAAGATACCAATGAACAGATGGGATAAGGATATTAAAAACTTTCTTGGAATGCTGTGGAAAAGAGAGGCACTGAATCGAACAAAATGGAAAATCATGAAAGAGGCTTTTATCCAGCAGTGGATTAACAGAGGCTGAAGATGATGATGATGATGATATATATATATATATATATGTATGTATGTATGTATATATATATATATATACATATATATATATATATATATATATATATATATATATATATATATATCCAGAAAATTGCAGCTGTATCAATGAAACTGCTTGAAGAAATAAGAAACATTAGTTTAAGAAAGATATAAGACAGTGAGCTAGAATTTCATTCAACTGTTTACTCCAATCGTCTAAACATTAAAAAAATAAATTAATAAAAATAAAATTTTAAACTGTGTGTTTTTCATGATAATTCTATTATCAAGATCTATAAGAAAAACAATTTATCTGTAAATTAACAAACCGAAGGTGTAGATTTTTATGAAAAAGAATAAAAAACATATTATGTATTAAATTTAAATAACACCCTTTAATAAATAATAAATGGACTTTCTTCCATATAAGTATTTCAAATATACATAGTACGGGAAATGTTACTTTCAAAATGAAATATTTCTAGTATTTTACGGTTATATTTAATTTTGTATATACATGTATATATATATATATATATATATATATATATATATATATATATAAATAACATGTGTGTGTGTGGATTTCTGTACACGAAATATGTACACATTTCTTATTTAAGTAATCAGCAATTAAATAATTTCAGCAATTTTTTCAGCAATTATAATTTCATATTACATTAATTTACACTTTTTCTATTCTTTACCCATAACATTTTAAACTATTCAATGTATGAGTCTGAATATTTTCGTCAATTTCTAGCGGTCAACGACCACAGAAATTAAGTTTAATTCATCACTGTCACGTAAAATTAAATGCACCATATTAAATGTATATTTAATGTTATATCAATAACAAACTACATCATAAGTATAGAACAGATATCGAAATAATTTCTATCAATAAACAAACCAATTACTTTTTAAAAATGCAAATAAAAACTCTTGTTAACGAAAGTTGTTTAGTGGACAAGAGATAATTGCTAAGATTTTGAAACTTTAAAATCAAATTTTCTCAACCAGATACGTATATGTATGCAAATGTATCAAGGAAATCATGACTCAGATGTATGTATGTATATATGTATGTATGTGTGTGTGTATGTATGTATGTATGTATGTATGTATGTATGTATGTATGTATGTATGTATGTATGTATGTATGTGTATATATATATATATATATATACATATATCCAACAAAAAAATTAGTCTAATTTTGAACTTTCATATTTATTAAATTTCATATAATGATACTTATTACTTTTTAATTCTATACTTGCTAACCGTCTAAATTTTTTTGAAAAAATTTCATTTTTAGTTCAGTAACTGCTTTACGAAAGTTAAAAATAATTACTTATTAACTATTCCAGCCTGGTTCGATTTTAAATAACATAACAGTTTGCCGCTAATATTTTTTTATCAAAATTACTATTTATGACTAGAAAGATTTTTAATTAGTTGTACATCGAAATCAATCCTTGCACAACTAATTAGCATCAATAAAACATGTATATTACACAAAATAAAGAAATATAATTAAAAAGATCACATTACTTCTTAGCGACAAACATTTGACGATCAGTCAATTGATGGTTATTGAACAGCGCATGTGTACCGGGGTTAAGGGTGGTTGTGAAATAAAATAGAATTACAGCAATACCTGCGGTTTGTATCATTATTTTTTAAAATTCGTTAGAGATAGTAACGTAAAATAGAGGATAATAAGGAATATCAGCGTTATGTAACAGGAAAAAGGCTATTTGGAAATAAAAACACGAGTTTTCCGCAGCGCAACGGGAGGGTTAATTAAAATAAGATATACAATTCTGAATTTAATCAAGAGCATAATTCAAATTATGACATATTACACAACAATTCACCATAGTCAGTGAATGAGAAGTACGAAGATGTTCATATAATGAGTAGAAGTATGGAGAGGTTTATATGATTACCAGTTTTCAACTTATAGAATTCTAAAGTATATTTAAAATGTTTGGTATTTAATTACGACTGCATAATTACTGATGTTTAAATTTATCAAAATAATTACATTTTTTAAAAAAAAATAATAATAGATATCAATCAAAGGTAACGATAACATTTACAATATTTATTAAAAACAACTCAATCAGTTATTACTGATTATTCTTTTTATAAATGAAATCATACTACTCACGCCAGAATTAACTATTTCAGAACAAATTTCAAGTCTTTGCAAAATACTTTCTTATGTAAATAATTGGATGTTGCCAAAGAAGATTACAAAAAATGAACTAAAAACGTCGTAAGTGGGTACCTGTTCAGCAATAGCATTAAAAATTAATTAATTTAGAAATTTCATTTAATGATTCAGTCTATATCTTTGATCAAATATATACATAATAAATTAATCTTTTACTCAATCATTTTTAACGAACAATTTAACCGCTTAATGATTGAATTTCAATGAAGATTTCTATTTAAATTAAATTAGTCATCCATTAATAAAGAAAATCAAATCTTTAATAAGTACTGTATATTTATTTTCTTTTTTTCTTGTACAAACTCATCACCAGAGTACTAAGTAGAGTTTTTGCGTTATTTTTTTACATAAGTAAGAAAAATACGATTAAATGAAAACTGTTCCAATATGTTTATATACATATATATATATATATATATATATATATATATATATATGTATATATATGTATCATCATCATCTTCAGCCATGTATATGTATATATATATATAATTTTCGCACAAATGTTCTTTTCGATACTAATGCAGTAAAATAAGTTTATTTTATTATAAGAACATAATAATAATATTTAAATTAATTATACTTTTGTTACAGATGCTGAACACTACTACTTATTTCATATTTAAAATTAAACTATTTTCCAATATTAACACAAATTCTCAATTTAATAGTATATTTTCACTATTTTGATATTCAAGATTATGAAAAGATTTGAAATATTCGTTACTTTCTGTTAAATAAACTTAATATAAAATTTAAAATCTATTCTAAAATTAAATTATTTCATTAAAAAGGTAAAATGGAAAAATATTTACAAATATATACATATATATATATATATATATATATATATATATATATGTATATATATATATATATATGTACATATATATATGCATATATATATATATATATACATATATATATATATATATATATATATATATATACATATATATATATATACATATATTGACAGTACCTCAAAACATTTATCAAAAAGAAACATTGCTTTGAGACACGAAGTGACTTTAATTCGATTCAATTTCCATTGTATTTAATATGACTTGTTTAATTCTACACCTATCATTAATCATCTTTCCAGACAGACTGCATATATTATTAAAAAGTAAGTTGTGTTTTTTAATGAAAGTTCTGTTACTTCATAACGTTAATGAACGTAATGAATGTTGTACATAAACAGCATCTACCAAGATTATTTAACACATTTTATAATGAAAGTGTAGTATAACATTAATCTATTATGTAAATCAACACTACAATCCTTCAAAAAATCTCAATATACATGTATGTACTTGTTACGTGCATATATGGAGATATATATATACACACACATATACATAGGAATGGAGATATATTTAAAAAATCGACAGTATACTAAAAACATAGCAATTAAATAACTCTTATTAAAACAATCTGATTTAAAATGACTACATATTTTAAGATAAAAACAACATTTTAAATGGGTAATACATTGCTAGTTAATTAAATGTGTTGTTTCGAAATCAAAAAAATGTATGTATAAAAAAATATTTCTTTTATTATTTTTTTCAAAGGTACGATGCTATATTTATATACATGATTTAGAAATCAATCACCATTAGTTAGGTTTCAGGTGTCAGATTCATTTATTTTTACATTGAAAACTTTGAAGTACGAATTTCAGAAATTATAAAATTACAGTTACTGATAAATAACTTTTCCATTATATATATATATATGTCCAGAGGTAAGAAAAACTCGGAGTCAGGGGTAGACGGATCACCATCTGCTCGGATAGTCAGGCAGACTGAGAGCACTTGCTTCCCATGCCACCACTTCAAGGCTGGTTTTGGAGTGCAAGATAGCTCTCGGCAGACTGGCTTTCCAGAACGAGGTTCACCTTCTGTGGGTGCCGGGTCTTACGGGCATACGGGGGAACGAAATAGCGGACAGACTGGTCTCCTTAAGAGCCAGATCTGCAGTGGAGGGGCCGGAGCCCTTCGTAGGGCTAGCGAGATGCTGGGCCAAGGGCGCCATTCGGGAGTAGGTCAAGTCAGAACATTCAGAATAGTGGCTAAAGATTGACGGTTGCCGCCAATCCAGGATACTCTTAGGCCAGGCCCCAAATAATGTCTGGACCAAGAGAATCTACACAAGTGGCAGATCCTTCTCCCGGCTCCTGGTGCGAATTGTCACAGGACACGGGAGACTAGGCTACCACGAACATATACAAGGCCGAAGGACGGACGGGAAGTGTAGATGGTGCGGGGGGCCAACGAGACCCCCATTCACCTCCTCGCGGAATGTCAGACATGGGTCAATTTAAGGCGACGATGGTTTCGGGATTTTTTCCTCACCGCGGCCGAACTAGGGTCTATAAACTCGGGCAGGCTGATAGACTTCTGAAAGGAAGCGAGACTTCCCGAGTAGTTTTGACCAGTCGAGGGAAGACATAATGGACTTCGAGTCTAAGTGCCGGGAGGCATGGTAGCTCCCTCCCTCCTCAAATATAATCTAACCTAACCTAACCTAACCTATGTATATATATATATATATATATATATATATATATATATATATATAATACATAAAAAACACCCATAATATTTACTAAACCCTTCTATATAACTATCCAAATGTTATTGACTCACGCTTATTGATCTTCAAACCATCTACATAATCATCAGACAGTATATCTTAATATATTATATTTATACATCAATACTTTAATCTTAATGTACATTATTAAGAGAACGACTAGAATTATTTATAATAACAGAAAATATTCATAATATAATTTTTAAAACATGTCATATCACTTACTTAGTTTTATATATATAAAAATAATAAAAAATAATGACGAATTATATAAAGATAAATAAAAATTAAAAATCTTAATAAACAGTAGAATTGCTAATATTAAACTAATATCGTTTAAGACAGCACGACATATTGACAATGAAAATTAAATACAAATTCAAATTTATAATAAAATATGTCAAAAAATTGGTATTCATTTAATAACACGAAATCGACTTTAAATGTTTATTTCACACGTAAATTAAATACACCTATATATTTAA
>CM068320.1:15851686-15854186 GCA_034766995.1 Acanthacorydalis orientalis | reverse complement strand
ACTGAACGCACTGTGACAGGGAGCATTGTCGTGATGCAGAACCCAAGTCTTCGCGATCCCTGGACGCACTCTGGGCACCCTTTTTCGTAATTTTTCGAGCACATTGCGGTAGAATACTTGATTTACGGTTTGTCCAGGTGGTACGAACTCTTTGTGAACCACCCCTTTGCTGTCGAAGAAGCAAATCAACATGGTTTTCACTTTGGACTTGCTCATTCTCGCCTTCTTTGGCCTTGGTGTTCCAGGGGACAGCCACTGTTGGCTTTGTCGTTTAGTTTCGGGGTCATATTGAAAGAACCAACTTTCATCACCAGTAATAACTCGATCGAGAAGAGTAGGATCACTTTCAACCTGCTCGAGACAATCTTGCGCACCGTTGCTCTAAATTTCTCTGTTCCATTTTGGTGACATGCACTACTCGCGCGTTGTTACAAAACACTAAACAGCTGGCGAAGAAATGATCGTACGAGGGTGGTCAAGGTCTCAATCGAGAGAGTAGGGATCTCCTATTACGGTGGCGGAGTTACAGGTTCGCAGTGTTACCACAGGCCGAGAAAAAAAATCGGTCGCATTACTTAATTGTCTGACCTCGTGTATATATATATATATATATATATATATATATATATATATATATATATATATATATATATATATATATATATGTATGTATGTATATATATATATACATATATATATATATATATATATGTCATACATATTTATATATATATTACTTAATTGTCTGACCTCGTATATGTATATATATATATATATATATATATATATATATATATATATATATATGTATATATATATATATATATATATATATATATATATATATATATATATATATATATATATAGATAGATATATGTATATGTATATATATATATTAGGATGTTGAGCAAATATATGCGATACAAACGAAGCCAGTAGGGGCAGAGCCCCCCAATTTATTAAATAAAATTTCTATACTATATACAATTTTATAGCAATATTTATTCCTATATCGTATATGCCAGTGAGTAATGATATTCATATAAAACATGAATGCGCATGAAGTTGCATACGTAAAAAGGCTATAATACAGAATAGGGGACACTGGTATACGCTTAATATTAATAAATCGTTTTATGTATCATTCTTTAAATCAACAAACGAGTAAAAATGTATATCAATATATTAATCAATATTATTATGTATATCAATATAATCAATATATTAAAAGTACTTAACAGAAAATTATTATTTTAGGTTTAAATTATTCATGTTACGCCAGACAATCTCGTCAGTACTTTAATAAAGAAACATTTTTGATTTTTTAACTGTTAATTCGTAACGGAAAATTAAATCATAAGAGCAAATGGTCATTATATAAAGTTCTATTCATTTAATTTCATATACATTATGTTATATTTATTATAATTTATAATAATTCATATTTTACAATTTCATTTATATATATATATATATATATATATATATATATATATATATATATATGAAATTCTCATATTTCATTTCATATTATATTGTAATCTATATTTAGTGAATTGTATTACAAATCATAAGTATACTTTTGTACCAAAAATTAAAACATCAGTTACAAATTTTTAATAATTCCAAAGATAATTTTTTCATTTGTAAATTTATAATAGTAAGATAATTTCTATTATCCTTTTGATTATGATACTGTTCTATGGTATATGCTTTTTTATACTTTATATATATATATATATATATATATATTAGGGGTACCGGAAAGTTGTTTCGTTTTAATGATACAATACTTCTGGAGGAAATCAAAGAAAATCCAGAACAAACAATTCATGAATTGTCTAAAAGACATCAGTGCCCCTAGTCAACCGTACAAAAACATATGAAAACAAATGGAAAGGTCTAGAGAGGTGTTCGGGTACCGCACGATCTTACTGAAAAAAACAAAATCGTTCGGATAAACACGTGTAAATCGCTCAAGATAAGGGTCTCCGCTAAACTTTTTTTAAAACGTATTGCCACACTTGACGAAAATGGATCCTTTATGACAACAGAAAACATAATAAACAATGATTGTCACCAAATCAGAAAGCTAAACCATCTCCTAAGTTTGACCATTCGAAACATATTGTTCTGTTCAGCTATGAAGACACGTGATTTCCGAGCTTGGTTGGGAGGTACTACAGCACCCTCCTTATTCACCAGACATTGCATCCTCTGACTACCACTTATTTGGTCACTGGAACATTTTGTAAGAAATAAGACACGTAGAAATGTGAACCATGTTAAAATGACCCTTGAACAATTTTTTTTCTAAAAAGAAGCAGGAATTTTATAAAACAGGAATATTTTCTCTTCCTGATAGATGGCAGCGAGTGACAGATAATGATGGAAACTATATTATTCAATAAAGTACAAATTTTTCCTCTTAATAGGTTTTCATTTTAATATATAAAAAAAAACGAAAAAACTTTCCGGTACCCCTTATATATATATA
>CM068320.1:15796686-15849186 GCA_034766995.1 Acanthacorydalis orientalis | reverse complement strand
CAGTAATCAAATAGATTAGTTTTATCTTTCCCAACTTCCTTCTTCTCTTCCGATAACTAGTGTTTTCTTAATATTGTACTAAAAACAAAAACTAAAAAAATAATAAGTATGCACATATGTCATTGATCTTTTTTATTAATATCAAATCTTTAAGTTTTCAAGAAGAGAATCAAAAAAAAATAGAAAATTTTCATTTTAGGACTGAACCCAAAAAAGTATTTTCATATTTTTTTAACGATGATAATTTGTAAATAACAGAATTAAAAAAGGTATTTCTTTGCGTTTTTTGTTCAAACAGTTTAATAATACGTTCAATGAAATAATGAAAATTAAAACTTATTGTTTTTACAAAATATAACACCATTACGTTTGTAGAATGACCTTCACGCATTCTAAATAAATAATTTAATAAACATTATTCACACACTAAACATAAATAAATAAATAAAACTTGTATCAGCAAACTCCTGGCATCTTAATAATTGCAAACAGGTAAAATATAAATATTGCTACCATAAACTGAACACATGAATAATATGAAATTATGCACGACCTGTATATCATAGAGTGAAACAGAGAATGTTACTAACATATATTACTCATCACGTATTACGATAAAAGTCAGTTTGAATAAAATAAATGTCCCATAATAAATACACCACCAATAATACACGTATTTATTATGTATATTTTTGACAATAACTAGACTTATGACTAAACAATAAATATTTCAAATTCATATTTCAGTATTGTACTAGAGTCGTTGCTTGAAGTATTGTTTCTGTGTATAAATTAATATCCAGTTCTATTTTTTTTTAATCGTATCAATATGACACTACCGACCAAACTGTGTGAAATCATGTACAGCCCGATGAATAATGAAGGTGAGATTACATTTCCTTTTAACAATTATTTATTTAAATATATGCACTAGAAGTGAAATATAAATACATTTTTTTTTGTCATTTTGTACATTGAATAGCATTCGGGTCACCTGTTGAAAATATTTTTAAAAATCTACTTGATGTAAACTATTGTTCCATTACTGTAAATGGTTTGTGATTGTTTCTTGTTATTAAAATATGTTGTGTGATCATATTTTACGGATTTAATTACATTTCTTGTTTTTTTTTATATACATATTCTGATTTTACTGTTTTTAATTAAATAATATATTTTTTTTAAATAATTTACTTTATAATTGTGTTTTAAATATACACAAACACACACATATTCAAATATGTATGCATTATACGGTTATGGACAATCCTTAAAAAAGACATGAAGCTAATGAAACTTGCTGAATGCAATGAAATCAAATTCGGGTCGGGTTACCGTGTAAATTATTAAGAAAAATATCTTTAAAAGTACAACTTTTAACACGGTCTCTTAATCAAAAAACAGGAAAATGGACATTTGTAAATACAATTTTAAAATAATATTTTCTGTGGCTCTTGAACATTATAATTATATATATATATATATATATATATATATATATATATATATATATATATATATATATATATATGAATGTATGTATAATCGTATATATTAAAACAACATTTATATTCTTAAATTCTACTATTAAATAAAATTTAATTGTATATCTCTATCCTTAGCTCTACACAAGATTTGGTTCTATTAAAGCAATTTAGACGTTTTCAATATGACAAACACACACATTTTATTTATTTTCACTATAATAACTTGTAAAATTAACTACATGTTAGATGAATAATAATAAATTGCTAAATAAAAAGAAAACCAGTTACAAGAAACAATGAAAACAGGTTATGGAAAAAATCAAAGATGTTCAAATGAACTTATTACATTTTTAAGTGTTTTCAGTTCTTCGATTAATAAAAATGCATTTTTTTAATTGACCTGTTTCTTTGAAACGAAATAGTATCGAATAATAACATTCCTATTAAAGCAATTTTAATTCATAAATAATAAACTTTGTTCCGTATTAAATTGGCATTAATAAAAACTACTTATTGTGAACAAAAGACTTATTTTATATAAATGTTATGAGTGAATTATTTGAATATATAAAGTAATGAATACGAACTTCATTCATTCGGATGAACTCCTAATGTATGTTTTTCATATTTTAAGAAACACTTTCTTATTGAAATCTTGAAACAATATACAGAATTTTCAAGATCTTTATTTTGTCTGACGTTATAAACTTTTATTATATATATATATATATATATATATATATATATAAATATATAAATATTCGGTAAATTTTCAAAAAAAATGAACAAGAAAGTTTTGAAAAAACATCTAAATTTTGTATTAAATTATTATTAACGATGGGCACCTCAAGTTATGCGAAAATCTCACGAAGAGTAATGATATGAAATGTGCGAATTTATAAAACAACTGCGTTGTAATCTATTTGCGAGAATGATTATATAGACACACTATCTCTCTCTCCCTCACTCCCGGTTTTTTGAAAATTTTTCCCGGAACGCAAGTAGAGACATTAATAAAAATCACCAAAACATGACACACAAAACCACACACACATAGCGGATAAATACCAAATTTGGTAAGGGTACCGCACTAAATTCATAAAACATAAGGCCAAACCCGGCCCTGTACGAAACTTAAAAACCAATAAAATTCATTTTTATTTTATTTATTTATCTCTCCCTCACACACACACACATATATATATATATATATATATATATATATATATATATATATATATATATATATATATATATTACTGAATTGAGCGAATATATGCGATATGGTGAGAGTCGGTGAGCGTAGCGAGTAGAGGGCAGAGTCGCCTAATATTTAAAATAAATATTTTTGATTTAACACATACAAATTTTTTATTACTTTCATTAGATTTTTCACGAACTTCTGAAGACAGCCTCGTGGTTATTTTACTATTAAAAACATTTAACCGCAAATATACTGTTGAAAAGCATTCATATATATATATACCAGTATATATATATATATGTATATGTGTGTGTGTGTGTGTGTTGCAATGCATTTAACCGTTAAGGATTACTTAAGAAATTTGTATTGTTAAAATTCAATTTTTTTGAATAATTTTATTAACTGCAACAAGTCAAATATGCGTTTGTATTTTCATAACATTTTATGTTGAAACATTGTTAAGAAAATCGAACGATAATTAACCTTGACATTATTTTTATTGTTAATGTTTGCTATTTTCAATTCGCTGTATAAACATAAAAATATGCAGATATCAAAATATATTAATGCAAATCATCATAAATTCAGATAATTATTTATTTAACTATCAATTTATGTTCATTATGCAGGAAAATATGTTAACATAAGTATTTTCATTTAAATGACTATTGAATAGTTATCTATGAAAAAATGAAAACTTAAGTCTCATATACAATGTATGTATTCATGTTACAGTCACACATATGAATAAAAACACGCACCCACGTAATTTATACATGTGTATATATATATATATATATATATATATATATATATATATATATATATATATATATCTAATTGAGCTAATAATAAATATTTACTATTCATACATGTATCAAATGTCAAATAATCTTCATAGAGTTGGTCATCTTGTTAATTGATATGAAAGAATGCAATTAGAACAAAACGAAAAAATTTTTTTTTTATTATCAAATCTCGTTTTAAATTTTTAAGAGTGAAAAAATAACGAAACCACTGTTGTAAAAAATTAAAAATAGAAACATATCTGATGTAATTCAATACAGTTCCGTACTTGTTCTGTTTCACTTCATTACCAAGCTAACACCCACAAGAACATAATTTTACCATTTTTTATAGTGATAAGTAATTTATTCTTTATGAATTCATTATTTTTTCTCTGCTGTGTCGTAAAAAGCATTTTTCGTACATTATAATTTACTATTTCTTAACTATCCTCGCTTTATTATTTGTTGAAACAATATATATTTCCACTCACATTTTTTCTCATTTATTTCGAAGAACATATTCTCAGTTTCAGTTTTCTACTACAGAATTCGTTATGTCTCGTTACATAAAAATATATGAGGCACTAATGATGATAGTTACTGATTTTTTCCCACGTATTTGAGGTATTTGGACATCCTTTGTATTGTCGTTTTGATATTGTAGACCGTACCTGGAGGTACGAAACTCCGACAACAGTCTTTTTCATGCGATGGTTTGTGTCTTGGTTATCATATGTAGTTAATCTTCTTAAGTAGTGAACATTTGGGAAAAGTAAAAGTTATCGACGTGCCCTAAGATCTCAAATATTCATTCATTCAAAATGTACATGCTACGATATTTCACTGTTGGTATTAATTTTTTTTGTTTGTAACTCTATAATTAATTTTATTAATTATAGAGTTAGTTATATATTAATCTATACATAATTTTCATCAGCTGACGAGGTTTATCTCGTATCTACTTTGTACAAGTTTGAATTGGTGCAGCAGACATTTGCAGAACTTCTGTATTGTCAAAACTGCACGCACTTATTAATTTAATAATAAGTGTATTTTATTTTAAAGTACTGATCAGTGCAGATCCGATTCTGAATTGTGATGTGTTCTATTGTGGACTAGTGCAAATCTGAAACTCAACTACTCTTGCTGACAGCACGAAACAGACTCTCAAATACCCGTGTCTACAACACTAGCTTGCTCTAACAATGCAATATGCATTCGTAGGCACCGGCCAGGCTGTCTACTGCTTTTAATTGTTGAATACAAACTTCTGACGCCGATCACACACACTCGGGTCATAACAAATTCTTTCAACAGAAAAATGACATTTTTTCCAAAAATTTACAGTTGATTTATAAAAATTTTAATCAACTACATATTTTAAATTATTTTTCCGTATACGTTAATCGATATTTTTTAACACATTTTTAAAGTTCTGCTGTTTTTCACAGTATTCAGCATCTCTGATTCTATTGTGGGAAATTGATATTAAACAGATTAACATGAACTTATTTTAATATTTCATATTTAACTCCACAATTATGTAAATGTGGACAATTAGAATATGATTTATTTTCTCTACTTTTTTGCATTATCATATTTTTATTGTATATTGATTGGTAAATGGCAATCCTTGAAGTAAATTTACGATTCTATATTGTTTACACTGTTCGTATAACTTTATTAGAACTTATTTTTCATTACAATTTTATTCTGACATTTAAGAAACCATATTGATGTTGAACACTGAAAAGTGTAACTAAATATCCTAAAAATATTACATACTATATATATATATATATATATATATATATATATATAATATATATATATATATTAATATATATATATTAATATATATATATTAATATATATATATTAATATATATATATTAATATATATATATATATTAATATATATATATATATATTAATATATATATATATATATATATATATATATATATATATATATATATATATATATATATTAATATATATATATATATATTAATATATATATATATATATATATATATATATATATATATATATATATATATATATATATATATATTATATGCCGAACATTTTACTGACAATGAAAATATAATTTTTATTTATATTCAAACCTTTCTTTAACAAATAAGTGTTTTTTGTTATATTCTATTTTTGAAAATAAAAATAAAGACATATTTTTCCATTCTTAATCTTCATTGTTCTTTTCTCAATAATTAAAGCACATGAACACTTAACTAAAGCAATATAAAGAAAAGAAATATAGAATTTTTTTATCTTTAATGATAAATGATACATATTTACTATCGAAATCTCTAAAAATCATATCATATGTAAAAGAAAGTAAATTCATATAGGCATAAAACTATTAAGATTCCTATTCTTGCATGCAATTATTTAATTGACAAACGGATAAATATCAATAATTTTAAAAGCTATATACACCTAACATTCAACATACGTAAGCTTATAAATATTAATATGTGAGTGTGTATATATATATATATATATATATATATATATATATATATATATATATATGTATATATACATAAACCTTGAAAAAATATTTAAGGAATGAAGTAAATACTACATATTTCACTTTATAAAGCACCTTATTTGAAAAAGATTCTTATTTCTCAAATATCTAGGAAATACATATTGATAACTTGGTACAAATTAACGATGCAAAATATAAAGGAAAAAATGTTGTAACATTAAATTGCGTTCTTTATTCATATTTATATTTGGTAATAATATTATACTTTATTTATACTAAAATTTAATTCAATTCAAAATATAAAATAATCGTGGAAAATCATCACTATCAATAAAAGTATTGAATAGATCAAAAGAGATTAACAATTTATACACATTAGTACAAGGTTTAAAAATTAACGATATTTTATTTTTGACTCGGATTAAGTAAATCTATTTTTTATATAACGATTAGGTTATTAGATAAATATGTAGTAATTGGCATAGGACACGGATTTTTTAAAAAATGTATGTATGTATATATATGCATGTTCGAATGTTTGTACAAACCAGAATCGACCATAAAACAATGCACATGAAAACAACTTTATTTGTATAAGTGAAAGGAGAATGCATGTTTATCTCCATCAAATATGTATTCAAATTTTTACTTCTTAAAAAACTTTATCGTTATCGATTTCAAATATTAGAATACAAATAATTTCACAAATTTAAATTAATTATTTATATTCACTTTTTATCACAAATTGTGTTTCTCTTTATACATATATATATATATATATATATATATATATATATATATATATATTATATATATATGTATGTTATTACTATAGGGTGAATCAATTTAGACTTCCACATATATGTACTAAAAGGGGTGACAGGGTAGAAGAAAAGTCATATTATTTTTTATTTAGTATTTTAATTCAATTTAATACTAAAATACAACTGAAATAAAATGCTAAATGGGAGATAACATGTATTTTTTAATTTTTGCGTTTTTTTTTTAATACTTTCGTGTGGGAGCCTAAGTTGAATCACCTATATATGGTTTTCTTCTTGTTAAAAATGTAACCTATGATAGAAATGTACATATAATAAAATCTGAACATTATTTATAATCTCCAAGATTTTTTTCTCAATCATTGTTAAATTTATCTGATAATAGTTATACATTCAAAACAAATATGTTCTTTCTTATAAATAGTACATTCCTTACTGTGAATTATCAAAGAAAATATAGTAAATATGAGATTAATAAATATTTGAAACAATATACCGTATAATAAACTCTCTTCTTACACAACTATTTTAAAAAAATCGTCTCTTGTCCTAAGTCAACAAATTCAGATATTCATATTTGAAATTTTACAGTGATGTTTAATATTATATAGAAAACACAAATAAATTATTGAATATTTTCATGGATTTAAACATTTTCTATCAGTTTTCTTTAAAAAAATATTTTCTAATTCTACCAAGTTACAAACTTGTTAATTGTTTCATTTCAATGATTGCTCTCTTGTATTTATTATAACGAGGTTCTTAATATATTATTAATTAACGTAACTAATTCTTTATTAACTTTTTTTATTATAATCTTAGATTCAAAAATCTGCAATCGGTTGCTGTATACATATTTAAATGTTTATAGTGCATACTATAGAGTAAACTAACTATTATTTTGCGATACATTAAAATCATTATTTATTTTATTTGAAAAAATAACTAAAATACATCCAAAATACGTTTAAATTTGTATATACCTCTTCTAAAATTGCAAAGTTAACTCGACCTTCTATCAATCTCATACTGAAATACATATTTTTATGAGATTTATTTAAGATATCGTCTTATTTAAGCGAAACTTACAAATTATTAAATATTCTTGAATGAAATGTTTTAATAGTTTGCAAATAGTTTTTAGGTAATATATACATATGCAAAAATAATTAAAATATTTCAAAAATAAATATACAAGTTATTAAATGTATATTAAATTTTAATAACTATTAAGAAAATCATGGATGTGTGTAATCCACAATGTTTATATTCCAGCGGTGGGCAAACTGCGGCTCCCAAAGCTAGTCAGTGCGGCTCCCGAGATAATATTGGGTTTCATTGCCATTTTTCCTAAACTTTTATATTAATAATTTATAGTCGTATAATATGTACCAATATTTGAATATTTTATATATAAAGGAGTAATTCACATTATCTTTTAAACATCCATATGCATTATGTGTCCAAACTGCTGTTTAAGGTGGCTCTACGGTTATGGACAATCCTTAAAAAAGATATGAAACTAAACAATTTTATAAATTAAGACTTTCTTAATACAATGAAACCAAATTCGGGACGGGTTACTGTGTCAATTTTTGACAAAAATATCTTCAAAAGTGCTACTTTCATCACTGTCTGTGAGAAAATAGACAAGAAAAAATACGTTTATAAATAAAATTTTAAAATAATATTTTCTGTGGCTCTTAAACATTCAAAAATGTATAAAAAATATAATATCTGGCTCTTATTACTGAAGAAATTGTCCACCCCTGTCATATTCTATTAAATATTGTTGTTTACATGAACATGTATTGAATATAATTCATAGATAACATTTATACAAGACAAATTGATAACTTAATACTTTTGAATCAAAAAAATTGTCATATAATTACACATCTGCAGTTAACCTATTAATTTATAATAAAAACATATTTATTATAGAAATATTGTGTTGATTTTGTTATTAAATTTTTAAACTTCAACAGTATTAAAAATTGCTCATTAATGTAATTTCGATTTTGTAACTTTGTAAAAATACTTAAGATTTAATTACAAATCACGACTCAAATATTTGAAATAAATATTTTTATATTAAATATTTATTTACTAAGTAAATTATTTATTTTTTTAGGTGATTCCATGTTTTAAAACAAACTGATATAGTAATTAAATTACTTAATTAATTTGCACTAAAAAAAGAATCATAGTGAGAAAATACATGCGAAGACATTCTTGTTAAATCGGATTTTTTTTTAGATAAACTTAAGTTTTGAAAAGAAATAAACTATTAATTAATGAATATTGAAATTAATAATTGTAACACCAATTGATTTCTATAAAAATCATCAGATTTTCATTATTTATAAAAATTTAATATTATAATTATTTTCAACACTCTATTTTATATTTGTAAATACACTTTAATTAATAGTTATAAATAAACAATACATTTTTAAAATATTAAATGGCCTCGTTTAAGATTTCAAAAAAAAAAAAAACATTAAAGGTCAAATCATAAATTTATATTAATATTTCATTGGTACATGTGCAATATCGTTGATATACCATTTTAAACGATATCGCATGCGAAGTGACGATTTGTATGTTAATTTCTCACATTTCATTTTTCCGATGTTGATTTCATATTTTTATATATTTTTTATAATTTTATTGAGACAAAAATTAGATTGTGAGAAGCTGAACAAAATGAGATTCAAATAGTTTGACTACAAATAACATCCCTGAGAATCAATTCTAAGATATGCTTTTCTGTAGAAATATTTCAAATTAATATTTATATATTTAAGGTAAATTATTTTCATTAACTATAAATAACAACAAAATTTAACCTTTTTTTCTCTAAACAGTTGTGTTTTAATTTTATATAAACTTTTCACTGAATATTAATTAGTTAAAAATCGTGTTGAATATATAAAATTCTACAAAATATGTGTCAAAAAATACCCTTTAATAAAATGTCAAAAGATATAAATGGAAATTTGTTCTTATACCATTCATCCTTTTGATTTTTTAAGTATCTGTTCTTCATCGCTAGTTTTCTCCAGGTGTGCTTCTTCATAAAAAGTCCCTAACATCTATCTAATGACGGCACACATACTGAAACTAGTAGTGGAGAACATACACTCAACTGATACGAAAGTAGAAAGACCGTTAGGACAACGTATCATCATAGATATAAAAACACACAATTATAACTTCACATAAATTATCAGTAACAAAAATTTTTAAAAATATTTAATATGGAATAAATATAGAATATCATTTATAATAAATTGAAATAACGTACAATCAGAAATATTTTCATTCTAATACAGTCACCTCAAAACGAAAATATATTTATAAAATTTGAAATAATTTCTTAAACGAAAGATGTGTATAAAAATATCACTAAGAGAATTAAATCAAAAATTAATATCGAGAGATTTTAAAAATTAGTAATCATAAAAGTTTTCTTTCAAGAAATTAATTTTTTTTCAACTCACAAAAAAATGGTTTGCTTATACGCATTTCGATGAAAATGTCATTATAATCAAATCACTAATAAATAAAAATGATCGATATTATCATTTTTAGACGGAGTAAATTAAAAGAAATAAATTAAAAACGTACAATTTTAAATTACATTCTAAATGCATTAGAAATTAAAATAAAGTATTAAAAATTATACTTCGTAATACTATACAAAATTATTAACCATATTATTAACAAACCAATACATAGTGTTGGTATCAGACAAAATATTCCCCATTAAATATTAGAAATATTAAAATGATGAGGTTTTATTATGTCTGACGTTATAAAATTTTATTATATATATATATATATATATATATATATATATATATAACTTTTATTTAAAATAATATATCAAATTTAAATGAATAAAAAATGATACATATATATATATATATATATATATATATATATATATATATATATATATATATATTACAGATACAAAAACCAATACTTCCGGCGAGTCATCTCTCATATTTCATTAAAATATTAATTTTTTAACATACAGTGGCCAACAAAAGTATTCAAACAGTTGGTAATTTTAAACAAAATGGTAATTTTCTCTTTAAATTAAAAGCGTTTTAGAATTTTCAGTATTTTGTTTTACTTAAACCTATCACTTATTAAAAATTACAAATTTAATTTTCATTAACACACTTTTCCAGGAAACTAAAAAATATGCAACACAACAGTATTCAAACACTGATACAAATAACCATCAAAATGTAATGTAATTTTTAAATTAATATTTTGTAGGGTTCCTATTAACATTAATTACAGCTAGAAGTCGTTTTGACATAGATTCAACTAAATTTTGTGTTTGTTCAGGCGTTATTTTGCTCCATTCTACCAAAAGTATTCGTTTTAACGGTTCTTTATTAGAAATGTCATGTTTTCTAATACGCATTTCCATAAGGGCCAAAATATTTTCTATTGGGTTCATGTCTGACGATTGATGAGTTTGCAGTACATATGGACAATTATAAATGATCCACTGGAGCACACTGAAGCACACCACTTATGCTTCAGATGGTTATCTTGTTGGAACTAAAAACTTCGATATATTCCTATATTTATTGCACTTACTTTCAAATTATTTTTTAATATATTTAAATACATCATCGAGTCCATTATGTAATCAATTATTACTAAGTCATCTGGAGCTTCGGCCGACATGCAGCCCCACACCATTACTCCTCCGCACCGAATTTAACAGTTCTTTGAAGATTTTTAGGACTGAGCTCTTTTCAAGGCGTTCTCTATACTAGAATACGACCATTCAACTCAAAAATGTTGAACTTACTCTCGTCGGAGTCAAATTACGTTATCCCAAAAAATTAGAACCACATCTAAGTTCTCTTTTGCAAACTGCAGACGTTTTTTTCCTGCTTAGTTCACTTCAATGCAGGTTTTCTTTTAGCAACTCGAGCTCAATATCCGACTCGGTGAATCGTTCTTCTTACTGTATCGGCACTTATACAATTGTTACTAGTGCTATTGTTAATTGCAGCTAGCTTTGGAGCACTGAGATTTTGGTTCACTTCATGTAGAATTTTTCTTTTTTATTTGGATGTTGTTTTCCTTGGTCGACCATTACGAATTTTATTTTCTAGTTTTTTTTCCGTCTTATAACACTTAATTCTGCTATAAACAGCATTGCGACTTCTTCCCATATTTTCCACAATTTCACTTAGTGTTTTATTTTCTTCGTGATGTTTCATAATTAATTTTCGTACTTCAACACCAATTTTCAAACTTTTCATCCAGCCATAGTGTATAATATTAGATAAATTCTGCATATACGGCTTCATTTTAATGACTTTAACAGACAAATGAACAAAAATGCATTTAACCAGTATTGTTTCAATGAATGGCAAATCACAAGTTATAGGAATCTCCTATTTCTGGCAAAATTTATGTCAATGTTCGAATACTTTTGCGTTGCATATTTTTTTAGTTTCCTGGAACAGTTTATTAATGAAAATGAAATTTGTGATTATAAGTGAAACATAGGTTTAAGAAAAACAAAATAGTGAAAATGCAAAAAAAAACACTTTTAATTTAAATAGAAAATTAGCATTTTGTTTAAAATTGTCAACTGTTTGAATACTTTTGGTGGCCACTGTGTATATGAATACAAATAATATGTGAAAACAAGAAAATGATGTTGGAAAATTAATTAGTATTCCTTTGTTCAAGCAAATACACTACAACCTGACCCAATTATTTTTAAATATATATTTTTCATAAAAAAAATATAAAATTAGTCACAAACTAAATTAGACATTAAAAGCATTCTCACGCTTGGAAAAAATTTTCATACTTACAATTATATACATACATATACATATATATATATATAGCAATATATATATATATATAAATATATATATATATATCAATAAATAGCACTAAGATTAATCTTCTCAATATGATAGCAAATTATAATATATATATATATATATATATTATAATTTGCTATCATGTTGAGAAGATTAATCTTAGTGCTATTTATTGAAATAATGAAATTTTATATAATTTTTTCTATATTCATCTTCTTTACTTATCAGTATCCAATTAATATTGTAAAAAAATCCTCTCGAATTAATGCGTCACTTAAAAAAATCTCCATGTTCGTTATTTAAAATGTAAATATGTTCTTATACTTTATAATAAATAAATGTGCTAGTCCCAATCACATTAAACAACCTTGTAATGAACAACAATAAAATGAATGTTTTAGTCGCACGCATCAATTGTAGAACTCTATTTTATCATCTTCATTACATGATCATTTAAGTAATACATAACAATAACAAATTGTTTCCAATGAACATCATCTGAATAAATTCTGTATATTTATACTGAATAACTGCAATAAAATATTTGTTAAAAAGTACTTACCGCAAAAAGATTATCTAAATCGTTTCTCAATTTATCACACATCGAAACACGTACCGCTTAATTAAATGTAATATTCATTACTGGAACGTACTGAAACTCGAACTTCTTGTTCCGTAGCAAGTGAAAACGGAATTATCGATTATGCGTACACTTTTAAACAAAATGCTTAAAATAAATATTTAAAAATTAGTACATTGCGCTGAAAACAGAAATCAAATCACATATGTAAACACTGAACTACCGCTGACCTTGGTGAACTAAATAAATTGTTCTTCATTTCTTTACACGAACGCACAATCATCATGCACATCTTATACTATGCCACAAAATTGTTCTTACATAATGAATATAATTATATTTTTAAAAATGGATGTCAAGTTGATTATCTATTACACATACTGTCAACTTTCGCGGTCATGGTTTTCGTTGAAATACTTTGAGTTTCTCTTTTATGTTATTTAATAATATTACTGTTGTTGACAATTGTATAATGAATAATTCAGAAAATGTTATTTAACGACAAATAAAATAACATATTCTGTTCATCGTTTCATTTCTATATCAGCTATATTTTTCAGTAATATATTTAACATTTTATTTAAGGGGACCCGGTGGTCTAGCGGCCTAAAATTTAAGCTATTTTAAAATTTTTTTTTCTATATGAGGGTAATGAATAATGCTTTCAAATTTTTTTACACTTATTTTATTACTAATAAACTACACAAAAATGAAAATAAAGACAAAAAAAAATTTTTTTTAAATTAGAAAAATGATGCTGAAGTCTCCCTCTCTAAAAAAATGGAATTGCGTGGTGAATGATGATTTATCTCTCCCTCTGATCTGAAATAAAACAATTGACGAATTTTTAATTAGTATAAGTATAGCTATCGCAGGAAGTAGAATAAAAAAAAAAATTTGACAAAATGGCGCGTAGTCAAAAGTACAAGTTTGAAAACGACCAGTATTTTTGAATATTTTGTTAATAAAAAAAATATAAATATTTTACGGAAACTATTAGTTTTACTTCCAGCGAGAGCTAGAATTATTCAGAATAACATATTAAAATTTCAGACAAATCAGTCAAGTAGTTTTTTTTTCTGGCCCCCGCAAGACGAAAAAAAGTAGTTTCGAGATAAATGCGTTTAAAGTTTCAAGCATGTATATTCTCAAGAAACTGACCTGACCTTCTAATGGGCTGTAGATCCTGAAATACTCTGAATTTCGTCATCAAATTTTAACAGTATATTTTTAAGATACTATACTTTCGAAAAAAAAATCGATTTTTCGAAAATTCTAGACCACCGGGTCCCCTTAAAAAAATATGTGTATGTCACTGTTTTATTTGAAAACTCAGAATGAAAATTGCAAAGTAAGTTGATCGATCGATGGTTTTATTAGATATACAAATTAGTTCGGTGCTTTTTTTATAGAACATGATTGTTTACGGAAAAATGGAATACATTTCAATCATCAAAATATCCCCCATTCCTCTGTATAACTTTATTCCATCTTTCGAGTAACTGACGAATTCCTTGTCAAAAAAAGCTAGTGGCTTTCAGTCAATGAAGTTATAATGCATTTTCGAATCTTTCCCATTGTTTTGGCATTTTCTGTATGTTTTATGAATCACAACATCTTCCCCCAAATCTGAACAAATCGTTCCCGTAGCTTTGGCAGCATTTTTTCAACTTGAATGCGAAAAGTATTCCATACTTAATGTTTCTTTTCGGATGCCATCACTGCTGTTTTTTTGAGATAATGCCAACTGCTTCGAAAAGTTATGTAGTGTTTTTAATGTTAAAGTTGGACACTTCAAAATTCTAAAACGATAAGAAAATATTTTAATTTAAAATAGTTACGATTGATCAAATTTAAAGGCACAGAATTAATTTTCACAGCTAATATCTAATAATAACTGTATATCATATGAAACTATTATTTTTATAACAACTTATTGTAGGAATTATGCAGATTCATTATAGAGTAGAAATAATTTATACATTGAGTTTATAATTAAGAAATTAATTTGAGGCTTAGAAGTAAACAAATGGAATAAATTACAATTCAAATATCTCACTTTTAAATTTCACATTTTTGTTAAGAAATTTACTTTTAAATATGTTTAAAGTAAATATCCGATAATACTTTTTGTACCCAGTTATTTAATTCAATTTTATGCTCGTTGAACACAATTGTATATTTTCTACAAGATACAATAATTGTCATAAATCAATTTTTATTATATTTATTATTACTTATGTAAGGTTAATTATATTTCTATTAAATAAATGAATATAATCAACTATTTATTTTAAAACAGTTTGTTATTTATTTCGTAATTATTTTATTATATACTTCTTAGTCAATCAAGATGTTTTTTTTAAAATGACAATAATTATTTCTGCTTGTTTATTCATTACAGTTATTTCTTAGATATTAGATTGATTTCCTAACATTACAAAAATTAAAAAATCATAGGTATGTTTATATATATATATATATAACACGTGACATTTTTATCACTTTTCTGATGTGTTCCTGTTTCATCAGCTTTAAGTTGATGATATTATCATACAAATTAATAATTAAGTAGATGATATTATCATGCAAAATCATTAAAAAATTTTATATAATAAAAGTTTTAGGTTAAAAATAGTAGTAGCATTACTGTACTTGAGTTATTCCATAGAAAATCTATAATTAATAAAAAAAACTCTTACATATTTTATATAAGTTCTTGAACAAGTACTTTTTTTACAAATTTCGTCAACAAGAGCAATTCTTTTTACAATGAAGTGAAAATATTCGTCTAATATAGAAAACAATCATTTAGATAAAAAAGTGCAGACACCACGAGAAAAGACATTAATTGAATACAATCGCAGTCCACAGAGTGAAATTTATATTTTCTTTAATATTTAATTAATAAAAATGTAAATCCGTTTTATATTTAAATTAATTATAATTTAGTACATGCATTAAAAAAATCCTGTTATATCTTTTTGAAACTAAACTTTTCGATAACGTGGACAAGATTGTTTTTATTCTAATTAATTTGCTATTTCAAGCGTTTACACTGTATATAAAATTTGTCACCGTTTTAAATCAAATTATAATTTATTATGGAACCACATTTTGAAACATTGAAAGACTATTGTTCTATAAAAATCCTGAAGGTCACTTAAGAGTTCCTTCCTTCTACGACCGGTTTCGATTTTCGTCATTCTCAAGCAGATATTGAACTCTTGCGCTCAAAAAGATGACGATAGTCGAATTCAGAAGCACAAGATAGGAACTTGTACTTAAACTACAGGATAATGAACACTAAGTACACAAGAAAAGAACACAGTGAACAAAAAATAAGTTAAGTTCTAAATTAATTCTAGGTGTTACTGAAAGTCAAACGTTGAGTCTGCTTAACTTGCATGAAACAACTGCATTTAATGCAACAAAGAAATGAATTAATGAGTTCGTGATATGAAATTCATTTTAACAAAAGTAACAGGTGGGCTGAAAAGTTCGTAGGCTGACACATAAATGGCGCTACTAGTATCAAATCCATATGATTTTTAGTTAGCCCTAACCTTCAAAAGACGCGTGTATAAATTTGACAGCTGTTGCACTATTAGTATCTGAGTTATAGCATTTTTAGTGAAAGAACTTTAGTTAGGCTTCAGTTTCGGCGATTACCTCTTCATCGGAGCAAAATTTCCGTCCAGCGAGCATCCTGTTGAGGTCTGAGAACAGAAAAAAGTCGCTGGGGGTCAGATCTGGAGAGTACGGTGGATGCGGAAGCAATTGGAAGCCCAATTCTTGCAATTTCGCCATCGATTTCATTGATTTGTGACACGGTGCATTGTCTTGATGAAACAGCACTTTCTTCTTCTTCAAATGAGGCCGCTTTTTCGCGATTTCGTCTTTTAAACGCTTCAATAACGCTACGTAATAGTCGCTGTTTATGTTTTTTCCCTTTTTAAGATAGTCAATGAATATTATACCATGAGTATCCCAGAATACTGATGCCAGAACCTTGCCAGACGACTTTTGCGTCTTTTCACGCTTTGGAGTCGGTTCATCACGTGCAGTCCATTCGGCTGACAGTCGATTGGACTACGGTGTGAAATGATGGAGCCATGTTTCATCCATCGTCACATATCGACGCAAAAATTCGGATTTATTACGATTGAACAGCTCCAAACACTCCTTAGAATCATCGATTCGTTGTTGTTTTTGGTCGATAGTGAGCTCGCGCGGCACCCACTTTGAACAGAGCTTTCGCATATCCAAATATTCATGCACGATATGACCGACACGTTCCTTTGATATCTTTAGGGTCTCAGCTATCTCAATCAACTTCACTTTACGGTTATCAAAAATTATTTTGTGGACTTTTTTGATGTTTTCGTCGGTAACAGCCTCTTTGGGGCGTCCACTGCGTGCATCGTCCTCGGTGCTCATTTCGCCTCGTTTAAATTTAGCAAACCACTTCTTTACGGTTGATTTTCCTGGTGCAGAGTCCGAATAATGTTTATTAAGCCAAGCCTTGGTTTCAACAGTATTTTTTTTCGCCAAAAAGCAATGCTTTATTAACACACGAAATTCCTTTTTATCCATTTTTTCAAGGTAACAAAAGTTCTTTCACTAAAAATGCTATAACTCAGATACTAATAGTGCAACAGCGTCCTTTGAAGGTTAGGGCTAACTAAAAATCATATGGATTTGATACTAGTAGCGCCATTTGTGTGTCAGCCTACGAATTTTTCAGCCCACCTGTTATATGCATCATACTGTTTCAGTTTCGAGCTGAAATTAAGTGACTACAAGTATGTATGTATATATATATACATATATATACACACATACACATATATATATATATATATATATATCACTAAATAATAAAGTATATTATTAATAAAAAATAAAACGTTACGTCTACTTTCTGCTATAAAATAAAAGTTATTAGAATATTTTTATTAATATTATTTATAAAGCACTTTATTGCATCGATATTCTACTAATTAAGTCTAACGTTCACCTATTTTCCATAAACAATATTAACGTTTAAAATGAATTTTAATGGAAATGTGCTGATTATTATTCAACTTTGTTTTATATGTTAACAGTGTGTGTATTTCACTTAAATTAAAGTTACTGTCATTTGTAAAAGTACTTACCACTAGTTTCTGTTTTTGTTATTTTCAATATTCAAATCCAAAACCTTGTTAACTGAATTATTTTTTATGTAAACACGTAAGTTTATATTGTATTATATTCATACTCTGTTATATGTAACTGGTTAATTGTATATTAAATTATGATCCGTAGCTCGGACTCAATTAAAAGTAGTCTGTCATCATTACATAGAATTTATCGTAAATTTAGATTTAGTGTTATACAAAAAGGAGTCAAATACAAAATTTCATTTATTATTAGCAGATAAATATACTTTCATTATTTTTATATTTAATTCTATTATAAATTTTATTTTGTTAATATATTTAATAAATATGCATTTCATGTTTGTTAATTTTAAGTAAAAGATATGTATGTATTTGTGTCCATACCATTTTCATCGTTTAATGAAATGTCACTAGACATATTTTTACACAATATTTAATGTTATATATATATATAAATATATACAGTGGCGCACTCAGGATTTAATCTTGGGTAGTGAGTTTGCCCCTGGGTTCATCACTGTATATATATATATATATATGTTTGTATGTATATTTATATATGTGAGATATATTGAAGAAATTCTTCTGAAATTCCTTCAAACTAAATCAATCTATTAAGTTGTCTACTTTTCATAAATGTATATCATAATATACAACTTCCGAAAAAAATAATTTAAATATTATTTTTACATGATTTACGAATTTAAAAATTATATTTATAAAATGTATTGTCTCTTTGTTTTATTAGAAGACCACATGAGAAAAAATGATATTCTCCTCAGATTCATTTTTAATTTCATTTGTCTTATAATGATCGTTTGGTAAATATATTTATATGTACATATGTATATATATATATATATATATCAGACATATAAAAAAAATTAATTGAAATAAAAACAAAAGTGAATTTAATTTTTCGTACATTAAGAAACACTACAATAATACAGCGCTCTTAGCATAGATACATTTTGTGCAATGCATGCATAATGTATACAGTTTTTATACACACACACACACATACATACATATATATATATATATATATATATATATATCAAAATTATCCACAAAAACTTTATAAAACATCATTTTACAAAAAATAATCTATCTGCGAGAATGCTTATAGATATACTAATATCTATTGTATGTATATATATATATATATATATATATATATATATATATATATATATATATATCTCCATGGCGTCAACTTATTTATTTGAGACGTGGCTTCGATGATACCTATATATGTTTATTGTTGCATTCGGTTACATGTGCATGCTTATAATTGATAAGTGGACGAACGCAGCGAGCTCGGGGGTAGGTGAGCGTAGCAAGCAGATGGCGAAGCCCCCTAGTGTATATATATATATATATATATATATATATATATAAATTAATATTATAGATTTTGTATTCTATTTTTATATTGACGAGGTTTATTTTTTAATTATTTGTATCTTTTCAAACAAGGCCGTTCTTACTTGACTTCATTCCAGTTTTTTTATTTTTGTCAAATAGTAGTTGTATTAATGAATGAAGTCAAGGCAAACACGTAAACAATGGTCAACAAATTCAGCAAATATAAACGCAGAAACTGTTTCTAAGAATAATAATTCATTGAAAATCCAAAATGCTTTAAAATTATTATTTATATAATGAAAAATGTATGAGAATATAATTTAAATGATCTCTTTAATCACTCAATTCTCAATCTCTATTATATATTTAAAAATATAAGCATATAGTTTATTAAACATATACATACCTACACACACACACACACACACACACATATACTCGTGTATATATATATATATATATTTGTATATATATATATATTCTTATATATATATATATATATATTCATATATATATATATATATATATATATATATATATATATATATATATCAAACTAATAACTACAATAAATACTTAATTAAAAGTTAAAAACAAAAAAATGATTTAAATTGTTTTTATTACTCGATATTATATCAAATTTGTCTAATATAATCTTATTTTCTCGTATTACCAATCGACATCTAATATATATTGACTTGAATTTGAATATCTCCTTATATATTCATTAATAATACATATTAATTATCGTGTTCTAATTTTCTTGTACAACATTGGAAAGTGAATGTTATAAAATGTGTATTATAAGATAAAATGATACATAGGTTTTCCAAAAATCATTTCAAAACTAAAACTTTCCAAGAAACATCATTATAAACACAAATATTGGTTGAGTCAAGGTCTACAATGATAATTAAACAGAAAACAAGATTTGCATTAATGTAAATTATATATCGAAAAATTATGTACGTACACCTATGTGTGTATATATATATATATATATATACACGCATGTCTGTAAATAGAATTATTCATAAATTCGTAACAAATTGTAAAAAATTCAAAGATGAGTTCGTTCAGACAAAATTACAATTTCAATACAAATAAAAATATATATTTTAATACGTGATCTATAAATCAATTCATCATAAATATATTTCGGATTTTCACAGATGAATTCTTGTTTCATCACACAAACGACAAAAATATTTTTTTCTGATCAAAAAGATCAATAAATTATTATCGATCATTTTCGATTGTTACTTATGCGCATTTCGATGGTATATCACCAACTCTAGAGCGTCAAGGTATAGAAAAATCTCGCACTTTTAAATATGTGAAGGTTTAGCCACTGTATCAGAATTGTATTATATTTCAAATATTCATATTTTTAATATTCACTAAATAACATTTAATAAATTCTATATACGTCCTACAACTATAGTTATTAAATGCATACTTTTCATATTTGAATAAATCAATAACATATTTTAAGATATATATAAATATATATATATATATATGTATATATATATATATATATGTGTTTGTGTGTGTGTTTTGCATATTTTTTATATTTTAATAAATTAATAACATATTTTAGTATAGTTTCGTTAAAACAGCATTATTATAACTAACCTTGTCAATAATATATATATGTATATATATATATATATATAAATATATATATATATATATGTATATATATATATATGTATATAAATATATATAAATATACGTATATATAAATATATATATATATTTATCAATGATTGAAACCGAATCAAAATAACGTTCGGGTTTCGGTTACTGAAGGGAAATAGTTTTTACCGGTTACGGTTTCAATCCTTATTTATTACTTAGGCTTATTACTAGTATAAAATATGTAGCGTTTTCACCATTAATTTTATGGGCTTATTTACGGCTAAACATTTATTTGTGGTATAGTGGAAATGTGCATTAATATTTAAAAATTCCTTTTCCAAAAGAAAGGAAAAGAGCAAGAACAAACATTTTGATACTAAAACTACAAATCGCCCCTTGAAAAATTAAATGTTTCATGAAAACCAATATAAATCGGTTCCCACTTTTTATTTGGTTTTGGTTTCGGTTACTGAAATGAAATGTTTTTTACCGGTTTCGGTTTCAATCCTTTATATACACACACATATGTATATATATATATATATATATATATATATATATATATATATATATATATATATATAGATATATATGTATACATATATATATATATATATATATAAATATATATGTATACATATATATATATATATATATATTTATATATATATATAAATATATATATATATATTCATATTAAAGAATAATTTGAAAACTAATAACTTCAACTATTTGTTCTCTATGATGTATTTACTACTGTATGATATATTTATGAAATACAACATTCTCATACATTAAAATTTAATAAAAATCTAATATCATTTTTTAATAACAAAATACAATACTGAAAAAAAGTTCGCCGCTAATTTCTTGAAACCCTATCACGTACAACATTTTGGGTATGACTGGTCTGAATGGTGAAAAAAAAAATAATTTATGTATTAAATTATTGGACAAAACTGAATACCATTAAGGAAATAAGTAGAAAGATGTGTGAACGTTAAAAAAAATTAAATAGGTGTGATAATTACTTACAATTTACTGTCAGGTTTTTATATTCAAATACATTTAATTAAAAATAAAACTAAATAAAATGTTTTGTTATTAATTCATACCAAAGAAATCAGAATCTTACAAAAAATGTATTGATTAATTAATTGAAAATGCGTTATACATTTTTTATAACACTAAAGTTTCAATAATCATTTGAATGAACAACTGTCGTCATAATATCCTTGATATTCTTTAAACTAGAAAAAAAAGCTGTTGACATCAAGCAAACTGTGCAAATATTACATCACACTTTAATGTGTATGTCATATAAAAAATGTAAATTTTACTAATTCATGCCTTTTTATAGGGAAAATATTCTGACGATCACAAATGTATGTAAACAGCTATTTCTGTGCTGTAATATGAAAATATTTTTTTTATTTAATTTTGTATATTAAAATGAAGGATCCAAAGTATATGTTAATAAAATACACGTCACTATCTTTATTTTATTCCAACATGACTTATAAAACAATAGGTTTTTAAACCCGAAAAAATTGAAATTATCTTAATTTCTTTTGTTCATCAACAAAATATACTTTTTAAAGAATATGGAACTTTATTAAATGTACAACGAATAATATTCGTTGTAATGAATAAACGTTAACAATTAAACAATATGTTTAGATGTTATATAACTAATACAGTAATAATAAACGCATTTTTTCTCCAAATAATTTAAAACTGCATAAATGTATGTATACTTTCTTTACAGTTATTTCATATTTTAAATAAATTATTCTTCCAATTCTTTCATCTAACATTGAACAGAAATAAGAAAGTGTACTTATTTGTCATTAAAATAAGTAACGAATCTTTTAATAAAAATGATATTCAAATATGTGTATTATAATAAATTCTAATTTGACTAAATTATTAAATATATTATATTAATTACAAAAACATTGATTAAAACTAAATTTCAATTTATTTGAAGAATAATTAACTTGTTAACGAGTGAACACAATATATTTCACACACAAATATGTATATATATATATATATATATATATATATATATATATATATATATAATTAATATATTAACCAAAACTAAGTATTTTATAACACAATCATATATCAGTGACATGTTCACTTGATGAGCTTTGCACCTAACTTCTTAGTTTTTGACACATGATATCTTTCATAAAAAATGATTATCTTAAACACTTAATGAATTAAAACCTTGACGACATTACAATATAACAGCAAATATAATAACTTACACAAAAAATTACACATGGAAATTAAATACTGAAGAACAAGATAACACTAAATGCTGTATTCAATCCAACGCAAAAATGGAACAAAGTTATGATGTAAGGGGAACTTCAGGCAATACATTGATATTATATATATAGATATATATATATATATATATACATATACATATATATATATATATATATATATAAACATGGATCGAATGTTCAACTAATTGAATTTGTCAGTTATATTAATAAGAAAATTCATCAATTCAAAGTATTATTTCTGATAACGTCTCTGACTGAAAATAATATTGTTTCATCATTATGTAGAATTGATTGATTGCTTTAAACGAGGTTTAAAATTTGATAAAAAAAAATGCAAGTAAATGTCCTTATGTTACAAGATATTTTTTTATTCTATATTCTACTACTTCAATCTGAAGCAACTGGAAAAAATATTCAATACTTTCATTGATTGTGTAAACGTTAACAAGAATACCATCAAGTCGCTATTGTCGTCACAAAAGGCAGTACTGTTAACCTTGAACGTTGAGTTGTTTAATACCAATAGTATGAAATCAGCAGAAGAGGAAAAAATCGAATTTATAATCATTGTAATAATTTTTTATTACATGCATATTTACTTACTTTAATATAATATATTCGATCTCATTATTTTAGAACTTCTTACAATATAAAGTAACACAATGTATTTATTTAGATGCAGAAATCAAAATTGAACCAATTATTATTACACATAACCTATTACTCCAGGTTTTTTATACATAAAAACAAACTACTACAGAATATAGGATTCTTATACTAAGTAAAATATTGTGATAATTTGTAGTAACATATTCAAAATGTTTTTATTTTTAACATACCGGATTAGGCCGAATATAAGACGACCACGATTATGACGAATCCCAATTCTTTCCAAAGAAATCGAGAAAAATGGATTTTTTGCGACTTCGATTATAAGACGGCATGTAGTTTTTCCCAATTAAAACAATAAAAAAATGTTGGTTTACGTTTTAATAGCAAGCAATATTTACAAAAATTATACAAATACATATTCAAGACGATTAAAACGCTATAGTGGCATGTCATTAAACTTCTGATTGTTGGAATATAAAACGATCCTTGATTTTAATGAAAATCTATTGAAAAAACCCTCGGCTTATATTCGGGATAATACGTTTTCACATTTTTATAAGATCACTAATATTAAATAACATTAACAGTACGTCTGTGATATCATTGTTTACTGAACAAAATTCTATTTATAAATTGATACATAAAACACTTTCATTAATTTCTGTAATCAAATATTAATATTTATAAAATTACACAAGAACCACATGAGAAATCATGTATAACAAATTAGTAAATTTCAGTCATTTTTACAAAAAATATCAGACTGAAGTATATTGACTATAAATTGAAATATTAGTATTTTTTATTCAATATTACAAAAAAAAAACATTCTTTAAAATTAAATTTAAAAAATGAACTTACGGTAACTATTGTACATTACATGTTTAAAATGTTAACTAATACCGCTTACATAAATCACGAAAGCACACACACACACAAATATACATATATATATATATATATATATATATATATATATATATATATATATATATATATATAAATAAATTGTTGTAAGGAGAATTTTAACATACAAAAAAAGCTCAAAAAACGCACAACATGAAGCAACATTTAAAATATATTGTGTAAAAAATAAATCATTACTATAATTGACACGAGAGGTATTAAAAACATTACAACGCAATGTTTTTTGCACAATTAATATATTATTCACGAATGTACATTTTCGAGAAATTGTTGTTTTTCTTTTATATCTGAAATTAGATAGATTGAGAATAAAACAAAATGTTAATTAGTGTGTATATTTCAAGGTTCCCTTACAAGTCATAATTAGCAATAATAATTTTAAATATTATGTTAGATTGATAATTATAGTTAAATTTTATCTCGTTAACGATTTCTAAAAGAAAATCTTACAGAAGTAAGTCTGAAGTTAAAAATAAAAATATGCATTGTAAGAATAGATTTTACATATTAATTAATATTTAAGTTTTGCACAACAATAAAAAGTAATATTAATTACATATTATCAAATGAAAAGAACTATTAGTTATGTATGATTTTTTTAATCAATATTTATTGTAAGAGAAAAATGTATTATTTTACTAATTATATATATATATATATATATATACAAGTATATATATATATATATATATATACACACATATGTATATAAGTAAATAAATATATGCATGTATGTATCGTTGTATATTCAATCATATTCTTTGAAATGGATTTTTTTAGATCATGACAGAACTATTAAAAAATTTCACATGGTAACTACAATTATTAAGTCAGTAGAAAAATAAATGTCGTTTATGACCTTTAAATTCAAATACAGCTTCATACAATAGCTTTTTTAAGTGATCAAGAACTGTTGAATGACTAAAGCTTAAATTTTATGCAAGTTTTCGAATTGTTGTGCCTGGTTCTGATTCAGCTAATGCCTTCAGTTGGTCGTTATGAACAACACAAGGACGCCCACGACCATCTTTATTATTAAGGCTCTCGTCCCTAACACGAAATTTTTGAAAAAAAATTTTGGAAGCACCATTGCACCCTACGTTCCTTAACAGTACCCACTCCAAACCATTGTTTAATTTACGAGTAGTTTCTGCTACTTTACCGCCCGTTTTGATCTCATACAAAAAATTGATTTAATTTGCTTCTTTTTCACCTTTAATTCAATATCCCAATTTGAAGCAAAATTAATAATAAAACCAATGTCGGTGTTACCAAAATATAGACCGAAAAATTCACTTTAAAGTGATATTAAGATAAACACGATGATATGATACTTTCACTGAAAAAATTAATAAACAGCAAATATCGGAATTATAAGCGATTTGCAAATACTAAAATCTCTCAGTATTCAACTACAACGGTGTTCGTAGTGGAATAACATTCTCTTAAATTTGATATAATAATTTAATATTTTTAAAATTAATGATTTTTAAATAATAACGAAGTAAACAGATGAATATGAAATAGTTATTTTATTAGTCTTCTAGTAAACCTGAAAAAATACATTATCTTTAAAAAAATCTTAACTGTTGTTAATATTCTCAAATATGTAAAAAATGCATGCCAGTTATTAAAATTAATGCAGTAATTCAAATAATTATTCATATTCAGAGCTGAGGTCATTGAGTAAAAACAATCTTCAATCTTATAATATTATTTATACTTTCTCTAAATAAGAAGTATACTTGTATTTCAAGTATAATTCCGAAACCTTGTAACTCAATTTGTCAATTACTTTAAAATGACACCTTTCATTATTAAAAATAAAGTCCTCGAACCGTTTATTAAAGACAACCAATATTAAAATATCATCATATTGTCATTTATACAATATTTTTTCTGACTAGTTTTTTTAATAAACAAACAATGTAGTTCTAGAGGTCAATAACAGTAAAAATCTTTTATTTCCCCTTGAAAATCTGGAATCAGTTCAAGATCAATTCAAGTTTATACCAAATCAATAATTTTAATAGTTTTAAAGCATTCAATTACTACTAATTTACTCATCGAGTAACGAAATATAATATTGTTTCAGATTTTTAAATAGCCTTAATTAAAATCTGGTTAAACTTGAAAGTTATAAGAAAGTAATAATTGTATTTAATAAATTTATTTTATAAATCTATTTTAAAAAATAAATGAACCATGTGAATCTTAGTAGAATTCTCACTTAAAAATTAAATTAATACTTATTTTCTTATATATTTTTCTTTTACTGAATAAAAGGTTTCTTTTACTGCTTTAGAAAATAAAATTTAAATATTTTTTTTATTTCTGTTGTGTTAAATATACTTTATTAAGAACGTTAAAAATAAAAAATATATATAATTAGTCGTTGTTGAACTATAAAAACTGAAACAAAAAATTTTTATTTAAGAATTATTCGTACAAAAACAAATATTTGTTTTTTTAAAAAAAATTATGAGTTGGTTTAGGCGATGTATTTCAATTGTTCTGAACAAAATATTATTATTAGTATTTAAAAAATTCAAAAAAACTCGGTTTAATAGTTAATATGAATATAAATTAACAAAAGTTTATAAGTCATATAATATAAACATATAAGTATAAACATTTACACAGAAATGTAAGACGTACATACACACACACACGGATATATATATATATATATATATATATATATATATATATGGTATATATATATGATATATATATATATATATATATATGAGATATGATATATATATATATATATAATATATATATATATATATATATAATATATATATATATATATATATAAAATAAATATATATATATATATATATATATATATATATATATATATATATATATATATATATATTAAGTATGTTTTAAAATTCATCTAATATATTCTTTTTTTAATAATTTGTTTACTTCGGCCAAAAACAGTTCAGTTGCCTCACAATTCTATGATAAATGCGAACACTTCAATCTAGAACTATATTTTAAAATAATTTTCTCGCACAACTATTTCGTTATATTTTCAATGTATAATCGTGATTATTTTTTAAATGAAAAGATAACTATAATATTTATAAGTAGTCTGATACTTTTCTCTTCTCAATTTAAATTATGACTTCCCACAAATGTCCTGCTCTTATAATTTGAAAAAACATAATAAAACTTTTTTGTACTTAATTTCAAATTAAAAACAAAAAATAACCGGTAAGAATATATTTTTTTAAATATCTCAATTTATCATGTATATGTATATATATATATATATATATATATATATATATATATATATATATATATATATCGATGATTCTATTCATCTTAATTAATTACAGCAAAAACTATAAATTATGAGTTTTTTTCAATTAAATTCTACAAAGGTTCATACTTTTTATTTGCAAATAAAAATTTCTTATACATAAACAGGAACTCTTTTCTTACTATTATAATTTAGTTAAACATTTTAATAAGAGTAAGTGTATAAGGCCAAATCAAAACTCAAATCATGGCCGATGAGTTAAAAATGTCATTATTTTTTAGTAATAAAACCGTCTTAAGTTGACAGCATTCTAAAGTAACCTTCATAAGTGAATTGATTGAAGTGCATAATTAAGTTAAATATACATTTAGTATTGAAAAAGATACTTTTAACTCGTTATATTTTTTTCAATCTCCTCAATTTGATTTCATATTGACTTCGATTTACATTTTCCGTTCAGATTAAAATTTAAATTATGATCTATACAAAGTATTTCAATGAAAAGTATGTCAATAGGATCATATTTCAATAAAAAGGACAATCGTAAGGAAGTATTAACTTCTTTATTTATAAATAACACGATTATTTTATAAAATAAACACAAGTAGAAAATACAAATTATTAAAAGATAGAAGGTTCGATTTAATTTATTAAGTTGTTTTTTTATGCATCTGTAAAAGAGCAATTAAAATTATTATATTATGAACATTATCATACTCATAAAAGATAATTACTTTTAAGTATTACTAGTTACTTACAAGAAATCAATAATAAATCATAAATTGTTTTCTTTTACTTTTATAATTGATAGATACCGTACCTACACCAAGTACATTTATTATTTATGTATTATTTATGGACAAAAATCTAACAAAGTTCAGCAGTAAATAGTTAATTATTTATATTCAACTACATTCAATGAAATTAAAATATCTTGTATAAAAAAATATGGTGGTGGAACATCAATTGCTTGCTTAATAATGCTTGCTTAATAATGATTATATATATATATATATATATATATATACACGTGTGTGTGTGTTCGTATATGTGTGAGTGAATACGTTTTAGTTGTAGTAAGAATATATTTCTTACAGATTTTATTGAGATAATATTATCTTAGATATTATTCTCATAATTTTATATTAATTCACTTTTATAATTTTCTTTAAATACTTGATTTGTATTTTTAAATGAACTACTTTTAAAATACCAATGAATATTTTTATGGATATATCCCAATGGTGCGTTATCATGTGAGCAAAAAGGGCAATTGCCTTGGGTCCCCATCAAGAGGGGGGCTCAAACCAATCTTTTATAAACTCATTACTGTAGTACAACACTGTACATGGCGCTCCCTAATTCAAATTTGCCTGCGCCACTGATACGTTCAATGTTATTACAGGTACTGAATTGAAGTCCAATAATAAATAATTGTTTTTCATAATATCGAATCTGAACTAAACGATATTTAAGGTTTTTTTTTTTTAGTAGCATGTTTTTCACATAGACAGTTTTCGTACGTTTGCAAAAATAGAATTCGTGATGATAGATCTGCATTAAATACAAAACGAGGTCATAGTTCTCAAATCTTGTCATTGATGCATTATATTACAGTTGTAATACAAACGAACTAGTTATACAAAAAAAAAATGTTTTTTTCACAACCCAAGATATTGAGGGTAAAAAACAAGTCTATCTTTATTTTCCAGACATCATAATATTCTATTATTAATTGTTCGTTTCAAATAATAACTGTAAATAATTTGAGTTCAAAGTGGTAAATTCAGTTATCTTCACATTACTATACAAGGAAAAAGAGCTTGGTTTTTATTGAAACAAAATAATTTAACATACAATGACCCAATCAAAAAATATTCAATCTATGGTATAATATTGTTTAATACATAGTATTGTTTAATTTTTTCTTTGCTTCTTTAAAGCAAATAAAAGAGATAATAATATGATAAAAGGAACTGTTAAGAAATGTTAGAAGGTTTATGATTTTCATTATTATATATTTTATATAGCAGCATCTGCATTTTCATTTAATAAAATTAAATCTAATAAAATGTGTAATCTCTTATCTACATTTATATGATAAAAAATGTTTCCGTTCTATAATTTATCATATGAAATTCCCTATAGTTTATTAGAGTGTCATTGTAAACAATAATATTAACAACGTCGTTTAAAAATATAGTGTTTTCGCTATAAAAAGGACAAGAGTGTTATTTAAAACTCTTTCAACGATAATTATAAAAATTAATAAGGAATGACATTCTTTCATAAAGTAGTATAAAATTTAAATAATTATTTCATTGCAATTGACCTGTTTTATAACATAATTAATGACATTAATGTTTATGTCTGTAATTTTCCAATAATTGGCAGATAAATTTTATCCGAAAAATATATTTTTCTATAATAACAAATATTGAAATTAACATATACTTTCTTTACTTTGTTTTTGTTTTATTCATACTGTAATTTTATACATTTTATTATTTTTCAATTAATGTACAAAAACATCAAAAACTAATTTTATTCTCTTATTCTAGACTACTAATTTAGTTGATTGATACTATAACCGATTCAGCTTTCATCTTCAAATGATTTTTGATGAATAATTTCAGGATTTCTATTGAAGTTAATATATTTAAAATTCAGTCCTGAAACAATTAGAAGATAACATAAATTATAATTGGTTTCAACGATCCAATAAATATATATATATATATATATATATATATATATATATATATGCAATTATTTGTAAATCTTGTACATGAACAGTTTCTTTTAAAACATTGTTAATATCATTCTCCGAATCATTTATCTTAAGGCTGCTATTATTAATTTTTATACTTATTTTATCTTGATCTGAGCTATGAAACTATTAAGATTTGTGTTATAATGATCACCGCGACCATACAAAAATTACAAGAACATACAAAAAGAGAATATTTTCATATTATTATTCAGTATTACCTATGAAGAAAAACGCATTTAATTCAGTTTCAAGGTATTCGTCCATTCGAGAAATTCTACATTAAACTGAAGAAGTAAATTTATCCTATTAAATCTCTTAATATGTTACTTCATCTGTTAAAGAAACACATTAATGAAGATTGTCGAAATATATTAATAACCAAATTATTTACATTAGCTTACGAATGTCTTTTGCTTTTCACACTTTTAATGTGTTTTTTTTTAAAAAAAAAATACACAAAAATGTATTGTTTTCCACGAAAATGAAAATAACTTAAAAATACTTTAATAAAATTCTATGAAAATGTTGAAAATAAGTAACATTAAATTTCTAAGGTAATAAGTTAGAAATAATAATTTCAATTAGTTATAAATGACTATACACAGTATATATATATATATATACGTGTACAAATGCATAACATTGAACACAATGCATATTTCTAAGCCACTAGAACTATATTGGACACTATCGTTGAGCATGCAACATCACAGTATGGCGCTCTTTTTCTCACACATCTCGCTTACATACACTCTATCTCAGTCATATACAATGTCATCAAGTTTGTGTTGGATCTCCCTCCCAAACAAGTTGCCATAGAAATGTTGCTTACGATCTGGTCAGTTTTCACTAAGAATTAAGTGTATCAACAGGTACATGTAGTTAAAAGTGAAATTGATGTTTTCGACATTAATAAATACATAAGTACGTCATAGAAAAATTTGTTTGAGTCAATACCGGCATTCTATATACAATCATGGGTAAATATCAATTTTGTTTTTGTATACTTGTAATATATATATATATATATATATATATATATATATGTAATTATTTGACATAAGATTATAGTCATATTTTCATTTATTACAAATAGTTCACAAAATGTATATTCTGAAAAAAATTCTGTCCATTTTAAAAAGTTGTAAAAAATTATTTGAGATCGCTTTTTAGTTATAATTAATTAATTAATCGAAAAGAACGTATTATAATAAACACAATTCTGTTTCATTTTTTAAAACCAGCAAACATTTATTATTTGGTAAAAAAAATTTTCGAATAATGACTAAAGTAACTTCAAAACTTTTGTAACATTTCCTCGTCAATCCCAGTATTAGTATCTATCTATCTATCTACATACGCATACACATACATACATACATTCATACATGCATGCATGCATACATATATATATATATATATATATATATATATATATATATATATATATATATGGAGATATATATATATATATATATATATATATATATTCAAAATTAACCACTTGACGATCAACTCTGTAATATAACATACATAGTTTATTATTTTATTGGGTCGTTATATGTAAAATTTCATTCTTTGCTGTGAATGATACATAAATAATATATAAAATTAAAAAACATACATATTTTATAAAAATTAATCCTTTTAATAGTAAAATGCAGAAAATTGAAAATGTACGTATGAAATTAGCTAAACGATACAGTAAATAAATATAAAAATCTTTAAATTCTGTAACATACAAAGTATCATTTATTAATAATGGAAAATAAATACTTAAGGATTAATGAGATTTTTCTATATAAACAACACAACACGTGTTTACATTCACATGTAAGCTTATTTGATAAATATTTGATAAGGATTATCGCTCGATCATTATTACTGAAACGTAGGCATATAAAATAATTATTAATAACGATACAATTAAATAAATAAATTGATAGTGTAGTAGTAATGAAAAGAATTGAAACAGGATCTGCCAGAGCCAATTAGTGTTTTATTCTGTGTATAATAATTCTTTATTAATTTGATATTAATGTAAGCACTATTTAATAACAAAAATTGCACACTAGAGTTATAATGATTTATGTTTCATCATACATTGTATTAACAAAAATTTGATTATTTATAAAAAAACAAAATTATTTTTATCTCCAGTTCCTTTGACGAATATTTTTTCAAGGATATAATTTAATCTTTATATATATATATATATATATATATATATATATATATATATATATATATATATATATATATATATATATACACATATATACACATATATACAGCAAATATGCACATATATATACATTACATAAAAATATACACACACACACACACATTCATACATACATGCAGTTAAATAATATTTTAGATGCATTTCAAAAGTATACGTTATTAAAAATCTCATAAAAATCGATACATATCAATACATAAACACACACAGTCAGGTGTATGTATATATATATATATATATATATATATATATATATATATATATATATATATATGTATATATAATCATCATTTTATATTTCGACTGGTCACTATTGAATAAAAAATTTTTCAAAATTTTCGATTTAATCAATCCAGTGGATCTCTTTTTCATACAATTCCACACTTGATTTTCTAATCCAGAGGGAATATATTTGAAGACCACGTGCATTGAATTTTTTTTAAGCCATATAACATTTATTCGCTCTCGAATATATATGTATGTATGTATACATATATATATATATATATATATATATATATATATATATATATATATACATACATAAATATATATATATATATATATATATATATATATGTATATATATATATATATATATCTACACATACACACATCCTAATGTAATAATTCAAAAATATTAATTGATCGAGTGTAACTTCCATTTGAAGTACTATATAGTGAACTATACTCGTAGTTTAAACTTGAGCAATATGTCATCCAGGCTGAATAATCAAATCTGAAACTATTAGTATCAATTACAAAGATGTGTAGTTCTGTTTCTCTTTATTAGAATATTTAATTTTAATTAATAAAAAAACAATAACAAATCTGTATTAATTGTAAGGTAACCTCTTCTCAATAATTAACAGAATATAGAATTATATTTTAACATTACCTAATTACTATTCTTCACAATAATATTACACTTTTTAAATAGTTAGTTTATGCAATATAAATAAATGACATTGTTTAGCAGCAGACAACAAATTGTGAAAATATTTTGAAGAACATTATAAATTTTGTACTGGATGTCATTATTCATCATCAATGAATATTTTATTATTTTTACACATTTGAATAGATTTTTCTTTTTATGACAAATATTTATAATTCACTTGTGTATTGAACGATTTTCAAGCCACAAATTAATATTATATAACTTTTCAAAATGTTCCAAAGGCAATAAAGTAAAAAGTTAATAATTCAAGATTATACAATATGTACACACTAGACATACATGTGTGTATACATATATATATATATATATATATATATATATATATATATAAAAAATGAATAGTAATAATAAAACAAAAGTATTATATACCTTTCTGCTTTTTTTAAAAAAAAAATAGAAATAAATTTTCTATGCAAATAAACTCAACTTTGTGCACAGCTATTAAAAAAAGTATTTCTTATTAATTATGAAATGACATTGAATTGAAAAATAGTAAAAAAAGATATGTTAATAATTAATGTATCAAAGTGTTTGCATAAAACATATATGCAGTGGCGCACTCAGGATTTAATCTTGAGAGGAGGGAGGCGAGTTAAACGGATATTTTTATTTTTAATGCGAATTCAATAAAATTCATAAAAATTTATATTAAGAATAAGAATTTATTTTACGAATAAAATCCAGTTTTCTTTTCTTTGTACAAAGCTCTTGAATTACTTTAGCCGTGGTTACATTAATCTCTCTGTGTATATAGGAGCATTTTCGCGAGATGATTGTATGTTTCTTTCTAGTGTTTTTTTGTTTTTCATTTAGAAGGTGCCAGAAACCCTTCCTCGTATGGGTACATCACTGTATATATATATATATATATATATATATATATATATATATATACATGTATATATATATATATATATATATATATATATATATATATATATAATTTTTTATGTAGATTAATCATGTCGATAATTCTGAGTGGCAAATTGTTAAAAGAAAAAAAAATGTTAATTTGTTAACTTTATTTATTAATAAAGCTAATATAATTTTAATCAATCTCATATATAAAGTCAATTATTTCATTTTGAATTAAATATATATATATATATATATATATATATATCACACACTTTTTCACAAAATATTTTATTTTATCTACAACCCTAAAAATAATACACATCATTATTCATATTATTAATAAACATTTAAGTAAATCATATATACATTTAAAAGTGTTCGTTACTGGACATTAATAAACATACTTTAAATAGTTTTAATTTACATTAAAATCTTAATCATTAGCTATTCATATGAGGGGTTAATAAAAAGTATATATGTAGAATATTATTTTTTTATCGAAAAGTCTGTATTAAATCCTCTTTGCATGTTGTGTTTTAAACACAATGAAATATAATAAGGCTTATGTTCATTATTTTTTACCAGTATTTTTAATACATAAATCAAACAAAGACGTTATAAAATTTATTATTTCACAAATTAATTCTGTCTTGCATTTTCCTGACCTTAGTGCTCTGAGGATGATCTCATTACCATTAGTATACAGATATGCAACAATCAAAAATGATCAATAATCATTTATTGAACAATATTGATAAGAATTTTTGTGTGGTTTGTATACTGAGAGAAATGAGTTGTGAGAGCGAATTTAGCCACAGTTCCAGAACTATTTATCCAAGTTTAATATTATTAAAAGTTATTCAATCGTATATATCATGTGTGAATGTGTCTTCTATCTAAGCAACATATTCATTTCTTTTTTCATAACAGGTATGTGATTCTATCATTATATAATTACTTGTATATTAATCTAATCGCATAACTAATTAAGGAATAATACAGCTTGAACTAAACGTAGACTGATAAGAAGGCCTCTATTTGTTTAAACTATTTAAAAACTTCCATTCTATATAATGTGAAGTTGTTCAAATCTAAAGAAATATTTATCTAGATGTCCACTGTTTGAGAAGATCAACAACAAATAATAATTAAAAACACAAATAGCACACTGAAAAGAATGTTGTCGGGGTCTTGTACTCCCAAGTATGGCTAACAATAACCCGACAACAATACAAAAAATGTTCAAATACCTCAAATACGTAAAAAAACGTCTAATGAAATACTTCAAATTATATCCTACATGAATGCCTTAATTTATGAAATTTAAGCTTTGAGCTTCGGATTTGCTATAAAACCTGTCTTCCTTTAACAAATGAGTCATTTTCTTCGCATCGCAATAAAAGTTCTTATTAAAATGTTCAAGAATAGACTAATAATCATTTTAACTTCGACTTATATACATTTTAGGGAAATTTTATTACCTTTAGAACTCGAAAGCGCAGCAAAATGTGTTTTGCAACATCAGTTTAAAGTAAAACTTAACAATGATACCAATTATCCCATTTTTGTACAGTCAAGTGTTTCATCAAATTATATTTTGATATTTTTATGTCGTATTTTAATAAAATTATAACTAATAATAGTGACATTTATTTATATTACTGATCGTAATCAATAAATTTGATATGAACTGGTAAACTTCCTGATACAAATACATTGAACTATATATAGAAATGAACCTATTTATATCTCAGTTCATGGTACTAATTCAATTACCACACTATTAAAAAAAAAAAAAAAAAAAAAAACATTTATCGTATATGTATATATATATATATATATATATATATATATATATATATATATGTATATATATGTACATAATTATGACATTGATGACTATATTTAGGAAGAAATTTATTAATTACACACATAATACATGTGTATGTTTAGATGTATGTTTACATGTACAAAAATATCTACATTATATACTGTGCCTAATATACACACGCCGTGTGAATCATTAGTACGTTTATTTTATAAGGATACCTTCAAATAAAACAACTAAAAACATTCGGAAATGGTCATAATTTCATATACTTATTATTCATTATCATATATATGATGTTTCATACGACATCCGGTATATTCATATGATTTTAAAGTTCATATCTGCAATAAGATAATTGTATGACAACACAGATCATGATTGTGTTACCAACTGCTTTTATCCATATAATTATTGCAATGAGAGCACTCGAAACTTCCAAGGTGAATTCCTTTTTTGCTCTTTTTAATCGATTTCGCATCGTGCATGCACAGCGCTACTTATATATATATATATATATATATATATATATATATATATATATAAATAAATATATATATATATATATATGTATGAATGTGTATTCGTATGTGTTAAATTAAACTTCCCGGACCATTTTCATTACTTCATTCGTATCATGCATATAAAGAACTGTTAATTGTACTCTGCAACTATTATTAAACACTTTATTACATACTGCAAAAATGAGTGTGTTATTCTACTATTGTATAAAAGAAAAACAGAGTTAAATGAAATGTTATTTTATATATTATTGATATAACTTATTTTATTTATCGTTAAATATAAATTAGAATTATTTTAAAAACATGTATACGTGTTCGCCTCAAGCATCTATTCAAAGGTCAAAATCGGTCGGTAATCTTTTTTACAAAATTCTTACAAAAGTTATAATGATATATCTAACTATTATTTGCAGTAAGACATTTAACAAATGTCTGATAATTATTTTTGGGGTAAATATTAATTATCACATTGGTATCGGATGACATACATGTCATTCGGGTTTTTGACTTAAATCTGGATGACGCACATATGTTATGCGTCATTGAAATTTTCACATTTTTGTCACAAAATAAATTCACAAAACGCTATAAATGGTTCAATTTCTGTTCAGAAATGCATCCCAGAAATAAAATATTTTCCATTACAATTGAATGCCAGCATAAACTTGTAGAAGAAAAACTTCTTAGCAAACTTCTTAGCAAGAATAGGAATGTCAGAGAAGGTGTCGTGCCTGTTACTCACATAATACATGTCGAGAGACTACTTATATATGTAAATATTGTGAAGTTCCCCTACATCTTTGGCAAATCTTTTCAAGCATATCATACAAAGAACAAGTACTAACTCTTATAATATGTTACTGCGTGATTGACAAATTTTTATTTTTTTAAAAAAATTAAGTACGTCTAATAATTGCATGTTAAAAAGTATAAATTGTGGTACAAAAAAGTAGTTTACAACTTTTTTCGAAATTTCTTTGAAAAATATTAATTAGTTAAAAAGTTATAGCAGTTTTTCCAACGTAACGTGATTGAAAGAAAAAATATAAAATCCCCCCCCCCCGTATCCATGTCATAAACGGCTCCAAGCGCCGCAACGCCAATGTGTTAATATATTAAACACTTATAAAAATAAGTATTTATTTATTTTATCACGTCACAATACAATTCTGACACTAGCTAAATTCATTTTCACGCATGAATGATTTTTGGTTTTTGTTTATGTGTATTTCATAATTTTCAAAGCGTTAATGTGCAGAAAAAATATTTATGGTTTGCGGAGTGAAAAAAAATCATTTATGAAAATAAAACTTTCATATTAATACATAGAAATTCACAACAATTATAATTTACTGAAAAAAACAATTATTTTCTCTTGTTATTTTTTTTTAAATCCTATATCCAAATATTGAGAACCATTCATATTAATTTTTGTAGAACTAAATGTTTTTTCAATGTATTTTCGTAGAATTGATTACACGCCTCTAGTTAATAAATCGTCTAAACATTTAATTCAGTCTTGTACAATATATTGATACAATTTGAACCTAAAATCAAATGTAAGTACACATTTCCAAATATTACCACTCAACCTTCAAAAAAATCATATTTATGATTCATATCATTCTTACCGTTCAAAAAAGTAGTGTAATGTAAAACGTCACTATTTTTAATATAGACAAAATAAATGAATATTTTTCATGACCACCTTGGATTATGTGTTTTTTTATTTTTTTACTTTCACTGTAGACACATTAAATAGTATGGCTAGTTTGGTAAAAACATTTTTTTAAAAAAATAATGGATATATTCGCAATTAGGAATACGAATCCTAAAACAACTAACTGTAAAAATGGTGAGAAAAACTATTAAAGTTCAAAAGCTGTTGTAATAGAACATAGATGATAAATTATATAATTTAAAATTTTAACCATTACCGCAAAAAAATTGAATAAAATATATAAATTACATTTTGTACTTTGATAAATTATTGTATACTATTTAACTAATTGTCATGAAAAATTCCGATTGCGTTGCAAAAATCTCGAATTAAAATAATTCACTCATTTAAATTTATTCATTGAATCTTTGAAACAAATCATGTAATTTGAATAACGCTTTAATGATGAACAGTTTTTCGATTTTTCGTTTGTATATCTACAGAAGTTGTATTTTCGATATAAGTAAAAAAATACAGCACATGGACACAAAAACTTTTATAACGAATTATCTCTTTTTAAATATTTTTCTGATCTTGTTCGCATTTTAATATGAAAAATTTTATTTATCTAACTTATATATTACAGGGGTGGCCAACTTTTTACATAATAAGAGACACATACAATACTTTTCGTACATTTTTGAATGTTCGAGAGCCTCACCCGTCCCGAATTTGGGTTTATTACATTCAGCATGACTTAATCAACAAAATTGATTAGTTTCATATCTTTTTGAGGATTGTGCATAACCATAGAGCCAACTTAAATAGCAATTTGAACATATAATGCATATGGATGTTTGAAAGAATAATGTGAAATACCCGTTTATATATAAAATATTCTAATGTTGGTAGGTCTCTTATAAATTATTAATACAAAAGTTTAGGAAAAATGAAATGAAACCCAATATTATCTAGGGAGCCGCACAGAGTAGCTTTAGGAGCCGCAGTTTACCCACCCTTGATATATTATTTAATATTATATTACAAATCATTTATTATATTTATTTTTAGAAAATTAATAAACCCACACACATCCAAACACACATGCACACACACATATATATATATATATATATATATATATATATATATATATATATATATATATATAACACTTAATTACATGTTGGTATAGAAAAAGTACTCGTCTTCAAGAATTTGTGTTTACCTTTCATTATTCTATTGAAAAATTTCGCTGTTTACCGAAAGTTGAAAGTATCGTACATAAAGGCAGATGCTATATGTTTGTTTTCTCAACAAAATCAGTCTGCTTTTAAAATTGTGTCTATTGAATACATAATGAAGAGAAACCTAATTTGATATATTATTACTTGATAAATGTTAACAAATAAATAATATTATTTCTCTTTCATACATCTAACATGCGTTTTTGTTAATATATTTTTCAATTATTAATTTATTTCATAATTTTTCTCAGTATCATCTATTCATACTTTCAATATTTCTTGTTCATTTTAATTATATATATTTATATATATATATATATATATATATATATATATATATACATACATACATACATACACTAGGAGGCTTCACACATTGCTCGATGCGCTTACCAACCCCCGGGACGCTGCGCTCGCCCACTTGCCAATTATAAACATGTCATGTAACCGAATAAAACAATAAACATATTTTTTAAACTCATTTATGTCTATATAATCATTCTGGCAGATATATTGCAAAGTGTTGCTCTCTCTCTCTCTCTCTCTCTCTCTCTCTATATATATATATATATATATATATATATATATATATATCATCATCATCATCATCTTCAGCCCCTGTTAATCCACTGCTGGATAAGGGCCTCTTCCATGATTTTCCATTTTGTTCGATTCAGTGTATATATATTAGTTTTTTTATATAAACATTATTGCAGACAGATTACGATGTGTTATTTTATATATGAGATAAATATATGTGGATACCATAGGTAACCAACGTCATAAACAAATGTCTACGTCATCGAATTTTTTGTGGATAATTTTACATTATTATACATATATATATATATATATATATTAATTGGTTCAATTATCCCATTTAATATTCGTATAAAAAAGTAAAATAATTATATTGTGAAATAATTATATTTCTTTATACAATTCCTCAAGTATTTCTTTTCAATTTTTAATAAAAACACGTTTATAACTGTTAATATTTTTCTATGCAGATGTGTGACTATTATTTAAGTTGAATCAACTTTTTATCGTTCTTTTTAGAAGGTTGTTTTACATAAAAAACTTGTGTGGCTGAAAAGTAATAAATAATCATTATTTCGATGTGTGTTACTAAAGCGACATATATCGTGCAAACAATATATAATTGCAGTTTTCAGCATTGATTTTATAATAAAAGTATTAATCTGCTTTCTCAACTAAAACTTAAATAAGTAAATAACATGTATATAATATTATTACATAAAAACTATTTAACATTATGAAATTATTATTTACCAATTCATAATGTATTCATCTGCATAACAATTTAAAATCTGATTAACAAAAATAAACACATTAATTATAATAATTTGCATTTGACAACACTAAGAACAAAATATAAAACAAAAATTTTATTTTGTCGAACGTGCCGATACACAGTAATTTGTTTTGCAATTAATAAATAAAAGTTTATTTTGATTCTGCAATATAGTTTGCAACATACGTTGTAGTTCGTTACTTCTATATTTGTTTCTGAATATAGTTTTAGTTATACATTGCTGACTTAAAGTTTTTTTAACTAATAATAATGATACAATTCGACAAATAAATAAAAAATCATAATTAAAAATTTAAAAAGCATATAATTACCTTGGACCAATAAAAATTAATATCAATAAATAAAAAGACACCTCTGTCTGCTATTCTATCACGCCAAACTGCTGAAATCTTTGACATAGCTGAGATACCTAGTTAACATATGAATATCGTATCATTATGTATAAAAAATATTTTGTATAATATTCAAATTTGCTTCTTTATAATATCACTAGAATTCAATGGATATTCTAATTTTCATTTTATGGTCGTTGTTAATAACGAATTTTATCATTATTAGTTTTATATTACTAAGATTCAAATCATTAACTTTGAAAGAGCAATGAAGCATCTAATTCGGCCGCTATTAAATATTTAATTTTATTTTTAAATTATACTTAAACAAATTGTTATATGTACAACTTTGAGAGAAAATATGATAATTGTTATCTCTTTGTAAATGAGTATTAAACAAAAAAATAAGGATGTAACCACTAAAATGTTTTAATATTTAACAGTTACAAAAAATCATTTCTGAAAGTGAACCACAGTGCTCAATTATATTTTGACATATTTATGTAATTTAAATAAGTGCATCGAATCGCTTTGGAGAATAATTGACGTTTATAATTAAGAGTTTATAAAAAAATCAACATAAAAAATATGCAAAGTATTGAACTGATATCTGATAGTTTATTTAAATTGTATTTTTTATTTTCATATTTCCTTCATGTTTAAATTTAAGACTATTTAAAAAAAAAATATTACGACAAAAAATAGTTCCTTAAATAATTTTAAATATACTAACAGTGATGATATCATTTTTTACAGTTTCCGAAACGATGTTATCGGATATTGAAGTTTTACCGTCGTTGAAACTTGGGGATTTCATATTACGATTCGAACTAGATCCTCCTACATCCGAAGTCTTGGAAATCGCACGAAAAGAGCTACGTGAAACACCGGATCTTTCAAGAGAGACCGTCAAAGAATTACGTGCTTTATTAAAAGGTAAATATTCGTTTATTAAATATACTTCGCAATATGGGAAATGAGACGGTAAGCACACAAAAAGTATGTCTACATACAAGTCATAAGTAATAAAAATGTCTATATTTGTACTCTAGGTTTCAAAATTTTAGTACGTGAATAAATATAACACTAATTTTAGCGCCTCCTTGTTTTCCATCTTTACATACATATTTGTATATATGTACATACATACATATATATATATATATATATATACTCGTATATATATATATATATATTTGTATATATATATATATATATATATATTTTGTGTATATATATATATATATATATATATATATTTGTATATATATATATATATTTGTGTATATATATATATATATATATACAAATATATATATATATATATACAAATATATATATATATATATTTGTATATATATATATATATATATATTTATTTGTATGTGTATATATATATATATATTTGTATTTATGTATATATATATATATATTTGTATATATATATATATATATATATATATATATATATATTTGTATATATATATATATATATATATATATTTGTATATATGTACATATATACAAATGTCAATTGCAGCCTATCCGACCAACTGCTCTCAAATAATTCGCGGTTTATTTGTGAATCATACTTCAAACACCATATTTCATCATCAGTGAAAAATTTGTAAGGCATCAGTTATTTTATCAAAATTAAAGCAGCATAGAACTCGTTAGTGGTTTCAATAAATTTTAAATCTTTGACCCCAGTTTCCGCCATACATCACTACACCCTAACACTTTCACTGCCATGATCGCTATGATGCCACCATAGGTGTTAGATTTTTAGTATCCATTTCCGTATTAGGTTTACACCATATTTTTCCCTTTCTGTTCGTACCAAAATCTTCATATTTACTTTTGTCTGTAAAAGTTACACTTATCAAAATTCTCGTTACTTATTTAGATGCTCCTTGGTAAAGTTTAAACTTTTCAAACGGTTTTGTTCCAATATTAGCGGTTTCCGCTCGCTACACGTCCACAATAACGATCGTCCTAGCACATTTTTCACTGTTTCATTGATAACTCATAGGTAACCGTTACAAAATTTGACTAGTTATACTCAGAGTACTAAATTTCGGACCACTTTTATTTATTTTTTTCAAAATTCCACATTTCATATGTAGTTGAGAATTGTTAGCCATCCAGTACAGGGGTATATTTTTTACAGAACCTTGGTTTTTGTAATTTTTTATAACGTTTTCTACAGAGGAATGAATTCTGTCTATTATTTTTACTATTGTTCTAAGCGATCTTCTTTCTTATGCAATTTAATTATTAAATTTCGGGTCTCAGTTGGTATTTCCTACTTAACAGAGCTCATTTTCGCGATTTATTCAAATAATTACTCTGACTGATGCTGAGACGATGATGAAAAAATTTCAACTGATATATCTTCTAGTCCCGTTATGAGTAAACATGTGCGACCTTACAGAAATGAACATATCAAGCCATGCATAACTAATGATAAACCCGCAAGTGTACGAATACTTTTATGTTGTTTCTCGGTATTGAATTTAGTTTTGTTGTTTTTTTTTGGAAATAAATTTAAATGAGCTATTTTTCTTAATAATTTATTAGTATGGATAATAAAGAATACATGTGTTATTTCATAAATATATTTATATGAATAACAAAAAGTATTTGTTTTTTTTATGTAAGTCGTGAGTGACACATAAAAAGGACATAGACTTTTTTGTCTTACTGTATATATATATATATATATATAATATGATAAATAGATATATTCACATAAGTATGAACATTATTTTAAAAAAATATATTTGATATAGAAAAATAAAACATTGAAAAATGATTTACTTATCAAAGGATGATTTATATATATATATATATATATATATATATATATATATATATATATATATATATTTATGTGTGTGTGTGTGTGTGTAGGTGTGGGTGTGTTTGTGTATATGTATATATATATATATATATATTATGTGTGTGTGTGTATACAAAATGCAAAATTGCTGAGTCAGGATTCGGAAAAGCAATAAAAAAACATACGTCGTCATATACAAATAATACCTATAATTAATTTTTGCTATGTAACGTTATTGATTTAACATTATTGTATAATTGTTTCATATCTAATTCAAAAATCAGTATTTTTTTTGTAAGTTTTTAAATGGAAAATATGACAATATTTTTAATAAAATGTAATAAAATAAAATGTTATACAAACATTAATACAATTTCGAATTTTATTACTCATTTTTACAAATAAATATAATCGTCTTTTATGAAAATATCGATTCTGAACATGCTTCGTTTTGAAAAAATAAAACATCGGAACCTTTTTTTCATTATTTCTACATATTTAACCATTATCATTTTTAAAATTCTCATCATCACAAAGTAATGTTTTCTATTTTTTCGTATTTCATTGTTTTAAATAAAATTAATTAACAATTGTTACTCGCAGATGTAAGTATTTAGCATTATTTAATTTTCGGTGACAGTGAACATAAATTGTCTTAAATAAAAATTGATTTTATAGCAGTTCATTTTCTTTGTTTTAATATTTTATACAAGTGTTTTCGTTTATGAAATATAACATACAGACCTTAGTATAATATTACATTCGTTTTAAATGTTTTTCTGTTTTTAATATTTCGAAATTTTTAAACTTCTGTATATAAAAGTAATATTTTATATTTTTTCAAAATATCTTTATTATTAATAAAATAAACAGTGTATAATCTAAAAATATATACTTTTTTATCATTGCATTACAAATAATTTTCAATTATTCTTTATAGATTTGTATAGATTTTTTGCTTTGTCTATATTCATTAATAAAATAGAATTAATCAAACCTGTGTTTCTACTCTGTGCAAAATTAATTTATTTTTAATATTCATTTTAAATACTGTTTAAGAATATATTTTCATATTTGAAATATTATTTATATTTCGATATCTAAATTGCATGACTGGTAATCCTTCTTAACTAATTTCCATTACGAACACATTAAAATTATAGTACAAACATTAGTCATATTTTTAATTCGGCATAAGATATATTACTGTCTATATAATGCTTACTAACTACATTTTTTTATTGTATGTTATATTGTTTTTAAAGTAGCGTTACTTATTCCAAATATTTATTTCTGTGCATTGTTATTTGATTTTTACAAAGTATGATTGTATATCTACGTAACTTATTGTGTATATTTTATAAAAATATACATAATAAATCATCGAATAATGCTATCTACAGTATTAATACCTTGTATATTCTATTCCGTTATTATCTATAAATATAAATAATGATAAACTGTTTGTTAATATATTGTTATTTTTTTGTTATATTTCTGCAGAGTTGAATATTATCATTAAACGAAATGTGAATGTTCATTATTTTAAATCAACATAAACATTTGTATTGCATAAAAGATGTATAAATAAACTAAACTTCTTAATAAAATTCCGACTATATCAAAATATTATTACTTTATTACTTAAAGCAAGTTGAACTTGATTAAATTTCTTAAACTGAATTTTTAAATTATAAAATTAAAACGTGTTATAACCGAACATCACATTTTAAAAAAATATGATCCGATGGGGTCCTTCAGTTGAATCTAAATATTATAATTGAATTTTTGAATATATTAATAATTGAATAAAATAATTTGATTTTTTTACGCAATAAAGTTTATTTTTTTTAATATTTTTTTTAATATTTTCTTCAAAAAAAATCAATTTGTTGAACAAAATTGAGAAACAAAGAATACACCCATTTTGATGGCGGGGTTAAAATTTTTTATAAAATTGAAAAACACACTTCTGAAGATTGAAATTTATTTTATTATAAAAATTATTTTTCAAATAAGTTTATAAGTGTGATAAAATTTTTAAAATTGTGTCTTTGTATTACACATAAATTAATCTTGTATATATATATATGTGTATATATATATATATATATATGTGTGTATATATATATATATATATATATATATATGCATACATACAGTTAATTAAATCTTTAAAAAAGAACACTGATGTTATAAAACGTAATCATTACTTTTAATATAAACAAGTTATTAATATAAAAAGTCCGTTTCATCTAAACCACCTTGAATGAACTCAACAAGTGTACTTTTTTTCAATTTATATTTTTTAAAAATTCAATGCCATTGTCACAAACTTTATGATAGACTCGTCAGTGTCATTTATAAGGGTTAAGGTCACCATTCCTACTAATTATTTTAACTAATTTATATTTTATCTGTAATTTTTAAAGGTATATAATTAATTTATAATGTACGAATTAACCTGTTCTTAATGTTCATTTTCTCATTGTTAATGAATGTGAACTTTTGTCATAAAACATTAATTTACTACTATAAAAGTATCAAAATTATCCGAATTAAATAACAATTTATAAATATTAGCTTTCAAATCTATTTTTTTAATTTCGTTTCTCCGAAAAAAGAAAATATTTGAATTTTAATACAATTTTATTATCATCTTCCAAAAAATTATTTAAAAAATTATGTGTATATATATATATATATATCGTGTAGAAAATTACATTTAAAAAGAAAAAAAAACACTTTTCACGTATATTACTCTTCCAGTATAATCGTAATAGTTAAATAAAAGATAACACGTTACCTAATTTAATACTGAGAATCAAATTGTAATCCATTTGCAAAGGAATTTTTACAGAAATCAATTTTTAAATTGATTTAATTTAGTTCTTTAAAGTGCCAGCGAACATGTTAAAAATCTGTATCCAAATCTAGACTCCTATAACCAATTTTATTGTCCCATATAAATTCATTTGTACTAGATTTCATCACTTTTGTCCGCTTACTGTAAAATATTATTAATTAATCAATTCAGGCCTATTCAAAAACTTCGTACACATATTTGTCATGGATGTAATCGACATTTAAAAATCTATGTTGTAATTTTAATTTTGTATAGTTTAAAATCTTGTTTAGAAACAATAGTATCCAATCATATAAAAATGATTATTAAAGCTGAATTTTGTGTTATATAGAATTTGGTAAATATTTGTTTACTTTTTGATTGCTCAAAATTATTATTTAATAATTTTAATTATAATATATATTTCTTTCAGAGAACGATGAATTAAAAGTACCAATAGATAACGACACGTGGCTTGTTCGTTTCCTTCGGCCTTGTAAATTTTATCCTGAAAGCGCTTACGAATTGGTAAGAATACAAACATTGAAATTATATATACACACACATATGTATATGTGTGTGTACACATATATATATATATATATATATATATATATATATTGTGTGTGTGTGTATTTATGTATATAATTTTTGCTATGAAAACAAAATTTCTTTAATCAATTTATATAGATTTATTAATATTTTAAATATGTAACCTTATACATTACACTAAAAAAAACAACTAAAAATTAAATTGTACAAATCCGATGATCAAATCCTTTTGTTTTATGTATCATTAATAATAATAAAATAATAATTCATTATTTGTAAAAATATTTTCAGATTAAACGGTATTATGCTTTTAAAGTAAAGCACGCTAATGTATACAATGGTTTAATGCCAAGTAAAGAAAAAAACATTTTCGAACATAACATACTTACTGTTTTACCAACAAGAGATCAATTCGGAAGACGTATACTTGTTATTGAACTTGGAAGTAAGTATGTTAATAAATTACATTTTATCGAGTTTACAGACAAAAAATAAAAATAGATGAAATGTTGGATTTCTTTGAACATAATCGAAAATTAAACAAGTGTAATCACTGATATAAAATATGTTATATTATTAAATTTTGTCATCTAAAGTTTAAACTCTTTTATTAATAAACCGTCTTTGCCATAGTAAAAAATATAATGACTTCAATTTTATTAATAAAAACGATTTGAATAAATACTATTTCTTGAAAAATGTATAAATAATCAAATGGTCGTAACTATTTATAAAAAAATAATTATTTAAACTTATTTCGTACTTGGTAAAAAACTAGATAAAATTTCCCAATTACTACTTGTCCAAAAAATCAAAACATATTTATTGTTCTATTTCAAACTGCATAAAAATGTTTAATGAATCGTTATATAATCTCTCGTAGATTAATTAATAATTAATACAGTAATTAATATAGTAATCGTTTTAAATATTATAGTCATTAACCGAATCATTATTTATTCATCGAATATTCCAATATTCTTATCTTTCTATCAGGAAGCAGTTGTCTCGAAAATTATCGATTATATTAACAATTATCATCAATATATCAGAAACAAAAAATAAATAAATAAAATAAAAACTATTAGGTTGGTAGAAAAATAATTGCGGTTCGTGACCTTCAAATTCGTAACAAAAACCGCAATTGCTTTCCTACAGACATAATAATATAAAATAATTTCTTATTTTAGAAAAATGGAAACATAACAAATGTTCTTTAGATGAAGTATTCAAAGGATGTGTTTTATTCCTTGAAGCAGCTATGTTAGAACCAGAATCACAAATTTGTGGTGCTATAGTTATATTTGATATGGATGGATTGTCTCTTCAGCAAACATGGCAATTCACTCCGCCATTCGCTAAAAGAATTGTCGACTGGTTACAAGTAAGTGTGTATGTATGTGTGTGTGTATATATATATATATAAAGTTTCGTAAATGACACATGTATTTATCATGATCTATTTTTAAAAAATGTTTTATTCAGATCATTGCAAATATATTGAAATAACTCAGAGTGGTACATGAAAGAATTTTTCTATAATGAAATCATAAGATGACCCACACATTTAAATTTTATTACAAATATCATCTAATGTTTATAATTAACATTTAAACAAAAAACTTATAAAACTTTTTTTAAAAAAAAAGTAGCTTCATTTTATTGTTCTATATAATAATATTTTCATGCGCCAAATATCTTAGTTGTCGAGGTATCCTTAAACTCCAAATAGTCAACCATTATATATAATAAGAAATAAATAGGCAATGAAATAATTTTAAATAAAATTATTAGAAAAATTGTTTTTTTTAAAAAAAAAACAATGCGTTTGAAGCTTGATTTACAATCTGTATTCATTTTTAGGACAGTGTTCCGTTACGTATAAAAAATATTCATATTGTTAATCAGCCATACATTTTCAATATGGTTTTCGCTCTTTTCAAACCATTTTTACGAGAGAAACTAAAAAGTAGAATCATCTTCCACGGCACCGATCGCAAATCACTTCATCAATATGTTAGTCCGAAATGTTTACCTGAATGTTACGGCGGTACATTAGAAATTCCACGTGTCACAGGACAACAATGGTTAGAATTATTGATTATGTGCGATAAAGAATACGAAGGTATGTATACTGTATAGAAATAGAAATCGATGAAATAACTTAAAAGTAAATTAATATTTTCGAATTAAATACAAGTCGGATTCGCCATTCCATTGATATATTACTGAGGTGGGGAACTTCTTCGATAATAAGAGCCACGTATAACATTTTTCATACATTTTTGAATGTTTGAGAACCACAGCAAATATTTTTTTAAAATTGTATTTGTTGGTAGAAAAATAATTGCGGTTTATGACCTTCAAATTCGTATACAAAACCGCAATCATTTTCTTACCGACCTAATATAAATAACAAAATATATTAATAACCTAATATAGTAGTCCTACTCACCAAGGCAGAATATGTTTAATTTCTACTCGTTGAAGACTGATTGAGTCTTCATTTTTTCAGTTAAAAATTTCATTTTTAAAAATATTTTTCTTAAAAATTTGCACAGTAACCGGTCCCGAATTTGATTTGATTGCATCTAGCAATTTTCATTAACAAAATTATTTACTTTTTTAAGGATTGTCCATAACCGTAGAGCCACCTTAAACAGCAGTTTGGACACATAATGTATATATGTTAGATGTTCGAAAAGATAATATAAATTACATTTGTTCATATATATAAAATATTCTAATATTGGTACATACTATACTACTATAGCTTGTTAATATAAAAAATTAAAAAAAAAATAACAATGAAACCCAATATTGTCTCGGGAGCCACACAGAGTAGCTTTGCGAATCGCATGCGGTTCGCAAGCCGCAAGTTGAATACCCTTAATATATAAAATGTTTCTGTTGATTGAAATTACGAACTATTAGTCTATTTACATTTTAAAAAATTCGATTAAATAGCATTTTTTAATAATAATAATCATAGCTATAATTATCTATTCAAAGAAAACATCACAAATATTGCAAATAAATAATGTGACAATGAAAAATAGAATGAATTGCTATACTAAATATAAATATAAAAAAAAATCAAATTTTTACACAAGTTTATTCATGAATAGTTTTATATTAAGTGTACATTTCATTACACAATTATGATTATAAAAGTAATCGATATTGAATAAAGGCCTAATGGTATTTATTAATTAAGACTAAGATTTCTCAGAAACCTGTTTATTATTTTTCTTTAATCACAATTGAAGTAAAAGATTAACAGCATATTTATAAATATTTAATTTATTTATTTTGAAAAAATTATCTTATATTTTTATATTTTGTTTCAGCTATCAATTCATACGGACTTAAAAAGAACCTCAAGAACTAATATAATTGAAGAAGTGCGAATATTGATATTGATCATTACATTTTAATGTTGTTTTATTAGTTAATAACTCGGACATACGAATTAATACATTCTCATGCATGTATTATATATATATATATATATATATATATATAAACATGTATGGATGAATATGTATATAGTTAAATATGCAGCATAAAAATATAGATATGGGTCCAGTTTTTAAATAGTGTATAAATAGAACATTACATATTTAATTGTAAATATGTCTTCCAGACACTTAGAATCAAATTGTATTACTGAATAATATTAATTAATTAATATATAATGAATTAATTAAAAAGTTATTTTCATAAAATGTCAATGAACCTTTTTATATGTTAAATTCGTTTTATATGTTAGTTTTCGTATTAGTGCTACTCATTAAATTAACAGGGAAAACAAGTGGATAAATATTAATATTTTTTTTCAATAATTATTTTATTTTTTTAGTTTTTAAAATTTTTCTAATTCTGAAAAAAATTAATATTAATTCATTGAAATATATATATATATATATAAAATTTCAAATTTATTTTTGTATA
>CM068320.1:15691686-15791686 GCA_034766995.1 Acanthacorydalis orientalis | reverse complement strand
AATTGTCATATATTAAATAAGTTATATAAATGGCACATTTTTTAAATACATGTCAAAGAATAGTATATAATTATTTTCAAGTAACAAATATTAATAATTTTTCTTAACACGTATGTGACACATGTTTCACAAGACCCCGAGAGTATAGGAACTCCTGTATCTCGGAGCATTTAACCCACAAATGAGCAAGAGTGCGCATTACTTGAAAGAATTGATCGACTTATAATGAAAAATATTTTTACATTGTTGTTAATTCGTACGGTAGACATCAACTTTATTTATTTTTTCAGGCGGGTAAACGCCCAGAATTTAATTAAATTGTGTAAAACTACTTTTTACGACCTGATGAAAAAGTTTTGGGACTTTCTATTAAATATAAAAGAGCCGCGCGACTCAGAAAGGCCTCTTACACTATCAGTTTAGCAGTCAGTTCTCATTGATCAGTTAAATCTAAAGAGTTTTAACTAATCAGACTGTGTGCACACACATGATCAGATCTAACTGATACATTGTATTTACTAAATAAATTTTTATCTGCTCGTTCCCGACGCGGGCGTCATCATATTCATATATCTTAAATACAACTATATAGTTATTTTTCTATTATAAAGGATATCGCAAACAGTATCGAATTAGTAAAATTAATTTACCATTATTTTGGATTGTGCCGTTTATGACAAAATATTAATTTTTAAAAAATTGTGCCCCTCTAAGTTAAAATATACTTGCTGCGCCGCTAAAAATATATTTTTTTCTTTTAATTATGCACTAGTAAGAAATTTACTGAATAAAAAAAATGATTATTTTTAAATTAATTTTACTGAAATTTTAATATTAATTCGTACATTAAATGGTTAAAGTTTAATTTAATTTTTAGCTAACTAAAAATAACGTAAAAAAACTAAGGTTATTACAAGAAGCGGTAAACAAAAAAACTAAACGATTTAACTGAAACTGTAACACACTCAAATTTTACTTCCGCTCGGTTGGTCGGACAGATAAATCGATGGAATTTCTCGAATAAGTACATTTTCCGAAATCGATACAAGTTATATAAACTTACCCTCTTTCGCACTTTTTCGATAATAAATGGTTTGAAAATTGTAAACACCATATTAAAAATATACGGTTGATTAATAATATGAACGCCTTTAAGACGAACTGGAATACATTCCTAAAAAGAAAATATTCAGAAAAATGGTGATTTTATAATTTTCAATTAAGAAAACAGAGTTTATATAAACAGATTAATATATATATATATATATATATATATATATATATGTGTGTGTGTGTTTGTGTGTATATATATAGAGAGAGAGAGAGAGAGAGAGTAAAAAAATGCCTATTATAAAATTACAATGAATAACTACTACAGATAAGACATATACTCTAAGACTTCAAAACACGTCCAATAAGATATTGAATTTATTTAGTTTTTGGTCTTTATGGTGAAATGATATTATTATATAAAAAGTGTATTCGTCATTTCTTGTTATAAGAGTTCACAAAATAAATAAAATAAAATAACAGGAATTCCAGAAATATTTTTTGTATGTTAAAACATTTTTAACGAAAGAATAAGTCAATGTGGCTTAACAAGTTTCGTTTTGACGATAAATCCTTCATAGGTGAACCAAGATCTGAACATCTACTTTACTTGTGTACTCATGAGTACACAAGTCGCTATTGTATAAGTATACTAAAAACTCCATACTCATTTAAAGCGGAAATATCAAAGAAGAATTGTATGGAAGAAATTCATCAAGTATCATCAAAGATAAAATGTTATAAAAAAAATATGAACATTTTAGAACGATTGGTAAATAAAATTAGAAAATTAGTTCTATGAAACATAACACAAAAGACAATTAAAACTTCAAAAACTATCTTCTATCCTAGAAAAAGTTTACTATATATTTAGTAGATTTATCTAGTTGTGCATAACTAGATTAAATCCAATCATATAATTATTACAACTTTGTATTCTCAGCAACTAAGAATACTTGTGAATGAACTGAAGAGTAAGCAGGATTCAACATTAGTCAATACAAAAAGTACGATATTCTTCCATGATAATGGAATGTCTAATGAAGTAAGTGAATTCAGTAAGTTTAAAGCAAATTCGGGTCGAAAGTTTTCTTGATCCTTCTTCTGACATATTTTCATCTGTTTACTTCTGCAATGACTTTCATTGACATAGAAAACAGAATATTTTTCCATATGAATCAACAAACTAATGTAAAGAAAACATACAGTCGAAAAAAAGCATGAAGAATTTTTAATTTACTAATCAGTGAATGATACTATGAATTAATATAAAAAATCTGATGATATTTTATTAATAAAACAAGACAAATAACTCAATATATAAGAAGATATATAAATATTGACATTCTCTCTCTCTCTCTCTCTCTCTATATATATATATATATATATATATATGTATGTATATTATATTTATATATACATATATATATATATATATATATATATATATATATATATATATACCAATAATATAATATTTCACTGCAAAGAATGTTATTGAAAAATATCTGATTACACAAAGAATGCACAGAAAAAAACAAATATATGCTTGTAACAAAATATAAGAATCAATTAGAAATAGAATGAAATACCTGCACCCACTGAAGCAAATTTTTGGCAAAACCTGGCGTAAATTGCCATACGTGTGTCAAACTTAGACCCTCCATGTCTAATATAACCACTACGCCAGACACTTGTGTTCGCGGTTCACATATTGCGGCTTGCATTGACAGCATTACAGATTTAAATATTTCATTCAAAGAGCATTTTTTTGGATTCCACTTATCTGAAAAATGAAATTAATTCCAATTGTTTATAATGTATGTATACTATATTCAAACATTTTAAATTTATTTTCATAAAAAAATAGTTATTATAAAACAAAAAAATAACAACTGTTTATTATTAATCACACATATCATTAATTGTGAAAAAATGCATTAAGTATTTATATAAAATTTATTTTGGTGACAAATTATTTTTAAATATAAACTTATTATTTTACAAACAAATCATTAGAAATATTTTTTTAGAACTAGAAGAAGTATCAAATTAAGTTACTCATTTCGAATATTTCATTAAATTAATATTTTTTTAAAAAAAAGGTTTTCTACTGGTTATGAAGATAGGCTATAAAAAACTTAAATATGTTCCCTATAATCTGTGTAGAAAATTAAGTCATTGTTTTTTATAAGAAACGATAAAAAATAAAATTGAAAATTTAGAAAAGACAAATTTTTTGCATATACATCAATATATAAACACTGTTTGTCCGTTGAGTAGCTAATTTCTTAACACGATATTATTGAGTTCAAATAAAAACTAAATTTTAACTATGGAAAGACAGAGTTACATTCATTACAATACAAATAATAATTCTTTTGTCACGTAACGTATGAACATTCTATGTCCAAAAAACATATTTCTAGGGTATCTAAATAAAATCAGCGTTATTTATATATTATTCTCAAATTCTAAAAAGATCAAAATTAGGTAACTTTAGGTAACTGTATATGAATTTAACACTTTAAATTAAAAATAACCGAAAAAAAATAAAATAAAAAAACGATATGTTTATTTAGACAAACAAAAAATGTCGAAAAGCGTAATATAATAAATATCTAAATTAAACAGTACATGGATTAAAAATAGTACACTTTTTGAAAAGTATTATCAGTTAAATAATTAATAAGATTGCATAAATTTTAAATTTAATGTAATAAAAAATAAGTATATTTAAAACAGTGTATCTGACTAAAAAGAACTGAATAACTTCACTATTATACATGTATGTATGTATGTATATATATATATATATATATATATATATACGAGTATATATATATATATACGTATTAAGTAAAAAAAAAGTTAAAAATTGTTAAAAATATTGGAAATATCAATTCTATATATTATATACATCAAATACAATTCGAGACTAATAAATATTATAAAGTAACTTTTATGGGCAATGACTTCGTACAATATAAAAATTTAAATAATAATTAACATTGAATAGCATCTTAAATTCAATTCTGTTTAAAATATATTTAATTCGAGCAATAACCGTAAAAAAACGTTCACCTTTCGCTCAAAATATGCCGGGTTTAAAAATGTCTTCGCCAAATGACTTCATTTAGGAAAGTGAGACCTTTTATTTATTTATTCGTGAACGTTATAAAATTTTAATAGTCACAAAAAGTTATATATATATATATATATATACACACATATATTATATGAAAAAAATAATTCGGTGCCTATATATTTAATCAATCAACTTTCAACAACATCAACGTTTTAAAATAGCGACGCTCGACCCCAGTCTCTTCACTGGGTATCTTTATTTTCTTATTACTGTTGTGCTTCGTCATCATCTACGTCTGTCTATCTCCGTCTAATTAAGTCATGCATGTCTGTCTCTCTGCACGTTTTATTGTTGCATGCCTGTTGCATGAATGTTACGTATGCATGTTTATTATTTCAACTTTTACGGTATCGTTTGTTCTCTGTCTGTTTACTATTTTGTTTTATTTTGTTTATTATGTTAGTTTATAAGTTGTTAGTTCATAAGTTTTTATATAAGTACACTCCATTCGCCGGTTTTTTGAAACTTTTTCCCCGGCATCCAAACTCCTAAGCCCACACAAGTCTCCTTACCTAAAACCTGTCTTCCCTTCAAACCCGGCTAATAAGCAAAGGCTTAGACCCCGGACCCACTTCCGCACCCATCAACGTGTACGCAAAACACCAGATGTAACAGATTCCAATCAATAAAATTATTTTTGATTTTGATTTTTGACGTTTTAAAATCGACTTAAATGTTTTAAACTAAAATATTTTCTTGTCGTTTTAGGATTTTAAAGTACTAACTTTAACATTTAAAAACATTATATATATATATATATATATATATATATATATATATATATATATATATATATATATATATATATAGACCAAGCAGTTTTCAAACCTCACAAAACAGTAGTGAACACGATGGTGTCCGAAAAGCAGCATACTAGACATTGCATACTTTTCGGATTGCAGTTAAAAATAATTTAGCTGAAGCCGTAGCAATGATTTGTTCAAGTTTGAGGGAAAGTGTTGAGATACATAAAACATGCAAAAAAATCTAAAATAGTGGAAGAGGTCTAAAAATGCATTACGATTTCACTGACTCAAAGCCGCAATCTTTTTTTTCGACAAAGAATTCGTCAGTTACATCAAAAATGTAAGAAAGTTATAAAAAATATTGGAAGATATTTTGAGGATTGAAATATATTCCATTTTTTCATAAAAATTCATTTTCTATAAAAAAAAGGCATCGAATTAATTTGTATGTGTGTATATATATATATATATATGTATGTTTATATATACACAAAATATATATATATATATATATAGATATATATATATACGAGTATATATACGTATGAATATATAATAAATACACACCTTTCCTTAACATACATTTTTTTAAATTTTATTTTAAACGATTTATTACTCACAGCCAGATTGAATGATCATAATACGCCGGCCATGTTTGTCTCTTCGAGGAAGAAAAGTCAATAAATCTTGGGAAAATACATTTACCTCATTACTAGGTAATAACTGTTTACATACTTTTGGATTCTTTTCATTGAATCTTTGAAAACTGCGCATCTAAAAAGCAAACATTTTATATATGACGTTTAATTTGAGAAATTATCAAATAAATTAATATAAGCAATTAAAATCAGTTTATTCTCTACTTTACTTCTGATTAAAAAAATTAATTTATTTTATGAAATATTATGCATATATATATATATATATATATATATATATACATATACACATAATTGAATATTTGTTTATTACTTAATATTTCAATATTTAATAAATTAATTGAAAATATCAAAGCAATTTTTCGATTTTCTATACACAACATATTTACATTTAATATGTATATATTTGTTTAGTAGCAATTAACAGGTATACAAATTTAAATAAAATAATATTTTTATTTAATATATCATTAAATCTAAGTTGACATAGTGTTACTTACAAGCTTCAATGCGCTCTCTGGATAAAATTTACAGGGTCTCAAAAATTTTAGTAGAAATGCATCATCGTTTAACGGTATGTTTCTTAAAGTGCTATCAGCTAAAAATGTAAATCAATTAATGTAAAATAGTAAGTAATTGGCTATTTATAATTCTTAAATTCATTTTAATAGTTAAACATATAATTATTTTATCAAATTATTTTGTAGATAAATACAAATTTTAAATATATTTTTAGTCAATTATCAATTAAAACTATTTTTTACAAAATACGTCTTACAAATTAAATTTTATTTAGTAATGATTTAAAATAAATCTTCAAAGGTTGCCATTCTTTAAATGTAAAATTTTAATTCGAAATAAAACTTGTTAATTCCTAGATAATTTAAAAATAATAAAAAAAAACTTGTAATTTCAGTTGTGGCAGAAAATTCAGTTCTTTATAAATGTAGTTTGAACCTTCTTTGGAGAAAAGCATAAAAGATGATTGTTAAAAATCACACAAATATTTGAATTCGATCTTTTGATTGTTTTTTTTTAATATCTTTGTTATTTTTATTTCAATTAATGTCTCTAATTTAATTTATTGATAACTGGAATCATATTAAATTACTTATCCAGTACAGAATACTTGTTTCTAGGTTATATCTGTATGTATAGAAACAATTACAATATATTTTAATTTTATATTGGGATATATTATTAATTTTTATTTAAAGAAATGTATTATATAAATTTGTAATTAAAAATGTAAAAATTTTGATTTTTACTAACTGTATTAATTATTGTATTTGTTTATACAAAAATGAGCATTTTACTGAATTCATTGAATAACGAAGTTATATAAAAAGAACGCATTAAATAAAAAAAAACATGAAATATTTTTATGCCAGTTGCATAAAAAAATATTTATTTACAAGATTATAAATACGATAAAATACAATAAATATAATTAAAATCAGATACAACACATTTTTCATTAATTACATTCTTGTTAACTTTTTAGCAATTTAAAAGTGAAAATGAAAAAAGTAACAGACAAGAACTATTTGCAATAAAATACTTTAAAAAATATGTGGTTGCAAATAGATATTCATGGATACATGCTTTACTACTCAAGCAAAACTATTCGTCTTTCTTACAACATTGGATTTTTTAAATAATAAATTTGAAAATGTAGAAATTAATATTCATTATTTTATAAAATAATTCTTAAAATAATAAGAAATTCGATTAAATTGTTTTTCTAAAATAAATAATTTAGTACAAAAATATTTTTTACTGAAATATATTTATTATTGAATAGAATATATTAGTGTTTATATTATCGATTAATTATTATTAAACATATACTTTTATAAAAGTCTAAAAAACAAACTAATGAACTTTAATTTTTATTTGTTCAAAATTTATTTGGAACTTTTAATTTAGCTATCTTAAACACTTAAAACTTCCTCGATGCACAAACTTAAAATATTTCAAAACCAACAAACCTTTCAATAATTCTTTTAATTTAATCAAAGAATTTTTTCGAACTTCTGGCGTTTCCCGCAATTCATTTTGTGCTTTTTCTAAGTATTCATTTTCCAGTTCTTCCAATTCAAGTCTCAAAACATCACTTCCAGTTTGAATAACAGGTGTCTCTCCATCGATTTTGAATTCCCATTTTTGGATTGTACTATTATTTTCAGAAGAATCCATATCACAGCGTAATTTGAATCTAAGTTAATTGAATCCAAATGTAAAAAAATAGGAATAATATGCCTTTATTTTTTAGTTTCGACTAGAATGCCGAATGTTTTTTAATAATCACAAATATTAAGTACCTCATGTTTCATTTATATTTTAACATTTTTTTTGCTCCAGATGATAAAATAGCATTTATGAAAACAATTATAATTATATAATTGTTTTTTATTAATAATTATATATTTAAATCACATAAAAAACATACTAAAAATTATTTTTTATTTTAATTCTTAATTTAAATACCCTTTAACTATATTACAAATATATTATTATTGATCAGTAATTTATTGATTTTCATACTTCTTACAACAATAGAATGTATTTAATACAGTTTAATAAATAAAAAACTGTCATTTATTTTATTTAAATAAATAATAGAGATAAGTAACAAAATAGTTTTGACACAGACCTAAACTCACATTCATATACAAATTCTTCACTCATCCACAAACCACGAAACTTTTTCTAATCAAAAATGTGCAATAATTGATTATTGATTATTTCTTATGCACATGTCGAAAACGATCAATCATCTTCAGAGCGCTATTGTACAGGAAAATCTGATTTTATGCATCTTAGCGCTTTCAAAAATTGTTAAACATATTTGACCAGAAAAAACTTTTATCGTTTTGAGATGAGTGAAAAATTAATTTATAAAAAAGTTAGATAAGTAAATAGTATCTTTAAACCTCCCAAAAACATTTGTTTACTTCAATGTTTTTAAAGTAATTTTCCAGTTTATTTTAAAATTTGTTAAGAAATGCTTGAGAAATATTGATTTTAAAGAAAAAAGCTCAAATCTTCGAATTTAAGAAGAGCAAATGTAGATTAACTTTTTAATAATATTAATTATTATCTGCGTATTTCTAAATCAGTTTATAAAAACGGAGTGGATTCATTTTTTCAGATACATTATTTTTTCATAAATAAATCAATGAAATGAATGACCGTACTGATTAAAAAAAAACAATGATAATTAATAATATTTAAAACTATTTCCACAGTGACGAATTCAGAACTGATATGAGGGAAATTAACCCCCAACATTTTTTCAATGATTAAATGAGACAATAACAAACAAATTCTGAACTTTTAAGAAATACTCGATATTTCATATAATTAGTAATTTTTTTTAAAATTATACATATAATTAGGAATAGTATGTATAAACATTATTTCATAAATTGAACATATATATATATATACATAGACTGACTAGTCATAAGTTATTGGGCGATCGTCCGGTGGTCCGATACACATTGGTCTAAATGGTCCGGTTGAATTTTTTAAAATATAACCATATAAAAAAATAAATTGAATTTAGCTTGTTTGTTAAGTTATGCATTATGTATGTACATAATTATAGCCATCACATATTATTAATCAAAAATAAATAAATGATGATAACAATATAATCTTAATCTTGATTTAATTTAATCTTATGTTATTTTATAAAGTCAGCGTATAAGTACACCGAAAGTAGTGTCCTTTGTTAAAATTCAAATTATATATATATATATATATATATATATATATATATATAGGTGATACAATTTAGGCTGCCACATGAAAGTATTAAAAAATGTCTCAAAAATTAAAAATAACATGATTATTTAGTTTTTCCGATTTTTTTTAATACTTGCATGTGAAAGCTTAAATTGAATCACCTATATATATATATATATATATATATATATATATATATATATATATGTATATATATATATATATATATATATATAATATTTTATTATAGATGTGCTTAAAACAATTTTTTTTGTTTTTATGAATTTTTGTTTTTATTTGTAGTTTGCATCGTAGTTTGTCATGTATGCTTAAGTTACAATTATTATATTCTATAAATAAATTTATTTTTCTAATTAATATAATATATTTATCAATATTATTACAAAAATTAATCAAGTTCCTTACACGTATTTTTTTTTAATTCAGAAGGGCAATGTTAACGAGTCCCAGGCCAGTCTCAGATTTTCAGTCCGTGTCTGTATGCATATATATATATATATATATATATATATATATATATATATATATATATATATATATAAATGAAACTTATCAGAAAATATACATTTCAATTTTCATATGTATTACTTAATATTAATTAACTTCAAACTTACTTACGTCCCAAAATAATATTATAATATTAACAGCGGAAATTGAATGCTACACAAAAAAAGTTTACTTTCTTCTGATCGTCGAAGTATCAATGCTTATAATAATATACATTCAGAAAAAATCTTATCTAATAAAATAACAAAACTAATCACCAAACCACATTCACTTTCACATAGTACAAGTTTTTTATATTTATGTTTGTAATTTTTAAAAACGTACTATGACTAGTTTCGAGTCAGTTCTGATAATATTAAATTATATTGGAAATTTTGTTCATATATATATATATATATATATAATAACTTGAAAAGAAGAAAGCCTTCAAAGTTAATATTTTTTCTTCGAAGGTTTATAGTATTTAGCACTTGCTCGACATAAAGAGTCAATATTGTACATATTAAAAAAACTGCGAAATGTAAACTTTACTGTATCCTTCATTATCTAAATTTGATACGATGAATCTTAAGTGTGCATAATAATGATTAGATAGTTACAAACAATATTTTTTAAAAAAAATACCTAAGAACAATCAAACTGCATTTTTGTGATAACGAAATAAATTAAAATCTCAAGGAGTACAATCTCCAGAACATTTGAAACGTATAAAATAAAACAACGACTTTCAAATTAATAATGTTTCGACGTTTACATTAACAAAACATGTATTATTGGACAAATGAATATTGTTAAAGAATATAGATTTAAAAAACTGAACATATAATTAAGAAACCTTCATGTTTTTTAAACCAGTTTTATATTTAATGATATTTTAAAATGCTTTTGTAAAAAGATATTAGTATTCGATCTTGTATTAGATAAATTCATGTAATAAATCTGGAAACAAACTTCTTAGGAGGATATTTTTTTCATTATAATAAAAATATATATTATTAAACATGAAATGTTTATGTATTAACAAAATTAAATGTTGTTTAAATATGTTACTTAAACTTGTTAGAAGTTAAAATGAATAATGTGTTATAAAATTTATATTTATCATTATCCACAAAAAATAACTTTAAAGTATGCCACAAATGAATAAATGTTTAAAATAAGCATTACTTCATTTTATTTCAATATTTTCTTCTTCAGTTATATATACGAGGTCAGACAATTAAGTAATGCGACAAAATTCAAAAATCGAGTATATTTAAAAATTAAGGTACATCGCTGCGATCCCCTTCAAAGTAGTCCCCTCCCGCATCTATACACTTATTCCAGCGAGTTTTCCAGTTTTCGTAACAATTCTGGAACACTTCTTGTGGGACCTCTCCGAGTACCCTCGTCACAGATTCTTGGATATCTTCAACGGAGTCAAAATGTCGACCTTTGACGATTTTTTTCATATGGGGGAATAGGAAAAAGTCGCAGGGTGACATGTCCGGTGAATAGGGCGGTTGTGGTAACGTTGCGATGCCTTTAGACGCCAAAAACTGAGAGACACTGAACGCACTGTGGCAGGGAGCATTGTCGTGATGCAGAATCCAAGTCTTCGCGATCTCTGGACGCACTCTGAGCACCCTTTTTCGTAATTTTTCGAGCACATTGCGGTAGAATACTTGATTTACGGTTTGTCCAGGTGGTACGAACTCTTTGTGAACCACCCCTTTGCTGTCGAAGAAGCAAATCAAGATGGCAAATAAAAAATTGGCCATCCGCTCCGCGCCTCGTCTTTGACGCTCTCACGGCCTTTTTTAAAATCGGCATGCCACCGAAGCACCTGACTACGACTCAGGGCATCACTACCATACACTTTAAGCACTTTTTCATAAGTTTCTGTCGCGGTTTCGCCGAGTTTTGCACAAAATTTTATCGCGCACCGTTGCTCTAAATTTCTCTGTTCCATTTTCGTGACATGCACTACTCGCGCGTTGTTACAAAACACTAAACAGCTGGCGAAGAAATGATCGTACGAGGGTGGTCAAGGTCTCAATCGAGAGAATAGGGATCTGCTATTACGGTGGCGGAGTTACAGGTTCGCAGTGTTACCACAGGCCGAGAAAAAAATCGGTCGCATTACTTAATTGTCTGACCTCGTATATGTATATATATATATATATATATATATATATATATATATATATATATATATATATATATATATATATATATTATAATACAGAATGACGAAAGTATTGACTTACAAGTGACTACCAAATGTTACCCAAAAATGGATTTTGTTATTTGATTGAATGTATTATTTGACACGTGTAATTAAATATGCATTATAAATATTACAATACTTACAAATAAATGTTTCTTAAATTCTCTTCGATCGATTCACATTTTAAAAATGATTTTACATTGAAATATCGTTTTCAAAAACAGTAAAAGTGCCTGTAGCTATTAAGTCAGATATTTATTAGCCACTAGTAACTAATTAAGAGATAAAGAACACATATCAACGGTTTTCTTTGACTAGCATAATTCTACAAAAGTATCAATCAACGACGAATTATTCAGAAATCAAAATATTAATATAAAAAAAGAAAAAGTATTTTTGAAATATCTTTTTTATTTTTAATCAGTATCAAAGCAGAACACAAAGATGGTTGTGACATTATCGATTAAAATTGATTTACTTTATAAATAATACTTCAAATGTACAACGAATTGGATACCGAATTATCATGTTAACCATTCAATCATAACATGATCTCTGTTTAAATAAATACATACATTTATATATATATATATATATAATATATATATAATATATATATAATATATATATAATATATATATATATATAATATATATAATATATATAATATATATATAATATATATATAATATATATATAATATATATATAATACTATAATATATATATAATAATATATATAATATATATATAATACTATAATATATATATATAATATATATATATAATATATATATATAATATATATATATAATATATATATATAATATATATATATATATAATATATATATAATATATATATATATAATATATATATAATATATATATATATATATATATAATATATATATATATAATATATATATATATAGTCATAGACAGATTGAAAGAGAGAAACAAAGTTACTTTTCTATTACAATATATCAAAATTAAACCAATAAGTTTCAAAATTCAGACAAAATTGCGTTCATACAAATATTTATTTACATTATAACATTATATAGTTATATTTAACAAAAATGTATTTGCATTGATCCAATTGACTAATTTGCATCCAAATAAATATAAATTCTAACGCAAACGCACAAATTGTCTTCAGTTCAAACACAACTCACTGTATGAAAACAACAAATTGATTAAATAGTATTTCAAATAAGATGTAAAGATTCTGGATAAACAAATACGAGGACGGTTTGAAGAGTTGGTTTATGTACTTGCTGAAGGAGAGTGGGACAGCTGTATATGTTTTCATGTAGTTCCATCCCTTTTAGTGACGCATATGTAGTTGCAAATCATTCCGCCGTTAATTCTACGTTTGACAAATGTTTCAACGCAAGCGTTTATTTGAAAATGCAAAATGGATAAAATCGGAATTCCAGACGTGATTTTTTTTTTGAAAGGGAAAACAGCGAAGTCCATGATAGGATATTTCTTACATTTAATACATTGCTGAATCTTGTCCTCGTACGAAACCGTTCAACTTTGGATGAATGAAAATAAATGTGACAGAGTATCGAAGGTGCACCACGCTCAGAAGGTTCGAGAACAGCTTTCATGTTAGAAATCGTCGATAAAGTCCACGATATGGTCTTGTCCAGCAGGCGAGTGAAATTGAGCGAGATAGCAGAGGTCATAAGCATTTTAACTAAGCGAACGCATTTCATTTCGCATAATGAATTGCGTATGAACAAATTTTCCACAAGACAAGTGCCGAGCTTGTCCACTGCAGAGCAAAAAGGAGTTCGTACGCGAACATCAGCCGACTTCTTGGAACTGTTTAAGAATAATCCAACGGATTTCATTCGACGTTTTATGACCATGGATGAAATTCGAATTCGCCATACACACCAGAATTGAAAACAAAACAATGGACTGAACGCGGTGAAACGGCATGAAGAGCGGTGGCGTCAGTTTTCTGGGATACGAAAAGAATTCTTTTAATCGACTATCTTCATAAGTTACTCGCAAATATAGTTTAATCGCAAATACCATGGAGAACTTTTGAAGGAGCTGAAAGCAGCGATCGCGGAAAAACGTCCCGGAATGACCAACAAAAATGTGTTGTTTCACCATGACAATGCACCGGCTCACTCAGACGTAGTCGCTCCGAAAAAAATGGGTAAATTTAAGTATGAATCCTTCCTCATCCATCGTATTTTCCTAATTTGGTTTTCTTAGACCTTGATCTGTTCCCAAAACTCAAAATTGTCCTGGCAGAAAGCAATTTGGGGCGAATAAAAAGGTAATAGAAGCTGCAGACGGTTGTTTTGAGGACCTTGAAGAAACCCACTTCCGGGAATAAATTCTTATGTAGAATGACTTGCAACTTCACATACATTCATAAAAGAGATGAGACTATATGAAAACATTACAGCAGCCCTCCTCTTCCTCACCAAGTACACGAACCAAATTACTTTCAAACTGCCCTCGTCTATCCATACTAATAGTAAAATACTGCAATATTATCTTTACATTATTCACACACACAAAGGCACACATATATATATATATATATATATATATATATATATATATATATAATAGTTCAAAGACTCCAAACAACACAACGAAGTATGGAACGATGCATGTTGGGAATAACAAGAAGAGATAGAAAGAGAATAGAATGGATACGAAAACAAACAGGAGTCACAGATATAATAAGAAGAGTAAAGAGTCTGAAATGGAAATGGGCGGGACATGTCGCAAGAAGAGAAGACAACCGATGGACAAGAGAAATTATTGACTGGGAACCAAGGAATATGAAAAGACCGAGAAAGAGACCAATGAACAGATGGGATAAGGATATTAAAAACTTTATTGGAAAACTGTGGAAAAGAGAGGCACTGAATCGAACAAAATGGAAAATCATGGAAGAGGCCTTTATCCAGCAGTGGTTTGACAGGGGCTGAAGATGATGATGATGATATATATATATATATATATATATATATATATAAACATTTCTCTTCTAAATTTGAAAAAAAATACTCTTCTTAAAGTATAGAGCCTCACTAAACTGAGTGCAAACATTAACTAGAGATATTTTAAATTCAAAACTAAAACGTTTATATAAATATGCATTAAACATGATCTAAAAAGATCTAAAACCCTAACAGGTAATTTTTCATGTACATATATATATATATATATATATATATATATATATATATATATGTATATACATATGTGCCACTTAATTAATAACGAAAATTATAAAAAAATATATATCAAAAAGTATTTAAGAATAATCTTACCTTTAAAAACACAACTTGATTTTAAAAAACTGAAAATTTATATAAATAAAACAAACCAATACTCTAGTAATAACATAATCAACGTAAGCATTTGCTAAAAAAAAACTTTTGCTAGAATAAAATAATGAATACGAGTGTATAAACAGATTGACAAATCATCTACACAACAATATACATTTGACTAGAATATGAATACTGGATAACACATCATCATATCAACCGGTCACAAGTAGATAGAACGTAAAAATATGTAAATGAAAGGAGGTGGTATTATTATGTAAAATATGAACGCAAAGAAGAATTAAATAAGTGTGTACTTTTATAACATTTTAACATTTGGTTTCGTTAACTAGAATGCATTCGATTTAATTGTATATAAAATATTCATATATATATATATATATATATATATATATATATATATATATATATATATATATATAACTTATTCAGGAAATAGAATATTCAGAAGTAATACAATAAGTGTGAAAAATACATCTGACCAAAGAAAACAGTCGATAGAAAGCACTATAACGTCTATTGTCCACATATATAAAAAAACTGGTTGCAATCAGCATTGATAGTAGGAGATAGCAACTATCATATGGTTAAAAATAATCAGTTTTTGTACATTTAATTTATTTGCTCGAGTATTCAATTAAAAATTATTTGATTTTTTTATAGAATGCAAACTTATAAATTATATTTATAATATATTATAATTTAATAATTATAATTATAATTTTAAACTTATAATTATATTTTTCATCCATTAGTATTTATTAATTGTTATGAAACGGAAAATAAACTTAGAGATTTTTTAAATACATTTGATATTTTCTTATTTCGTTTTACAAAAAAAATGATTGTTTTTCATTAAGATAAATTAACATACATCTGTTTGTTTTACAATATTACTTAATTTTACAACATTACTTAATTAATATTAAGTACTTTACGTACAAAAAAATATATATATTTATAGCTACCTTGTTTGCTATAGAAAATTGTATCATTATTCTTTCAAAAAATAGAAAAATAGAAATTTTTAATAAATATCATTTCCAATTCCTTTATAAAAATACATTTTAAAAATGTTATATGAAAATGACTAAAATGCTTTAGTGATGTATTTTAATCCGCATCTAAAGAATATGTCATATCTGTTTAACAATCTGATATCTCTTTAAAACAAAAAAAAAAATGATTATAAATTTCACATTTTACACCATTACAACATAAAGAAAGAGAAAAAAGGCATCTTAAACCTTGTTCCGAAAATACATTCAACCAAATTGTTTTTTTTTTTTTTAAAATAGGCAGTATATATTTTATTGCATTAATAAAACAATACTCAACGCTGTTATAGATTACGTTTATTAACACAATTTTAAAACTATAATTAGTAATTTTCTTTTAAGAAGCTCTAAACTAAAATAGTTTTCCTGATTTTTTCCCTGCAACACGTTCGTTACAACAAATGGCACTAATATTTCGTCAAGACTTGACATAAACTCCCATTTTGGATATTTAAAAAAAATCCCCAACTGAAGAGGGAAACAGCAGAAACAATACATGTATGTAATACGGATGTAATATAAAATCGAATCTTTGGAAACAAATATGACAATCTTCTCTTATCTTCATTTTGTTCAACAGTTATTCATTGTATATTTTTTGTCATGTGTATATATATATATATATATATATATATATATATATATATATATATATATATATATATATATATATATATGTCTGGTAAAAAGATAATTGTGGTTTATGAACTTCAAATTCATGACAAAAGAGCAATTATTTTCCTACCAAGCTAATATGTGTATATATATATATATATATATATATATATAATAATAATAATAATAATAATAATAATATTAATAATAATATTTCCATAATAATTAAAACACTTACAAATTATAGTTCTCATTTATAATCTACATAAAGCATCCTTGTACATATTTAATACTGAGTTGAAATTTAACACATATAAATCTATATCAGAAAATAAACGAACTTAAGCTTTTACATAAAGGCAAAAACAAAATGGATTGTTATATGGATTGTTATATTGCTTGAATCCTTTTTTGTACATTTTGTGGAAAGGAGAGGTATTATATAATATATATATATATATATATATATATATATATATATATATATATATATATATATATATATGTATATAGTGTCCAAAAGTGCTATCAATATAAACCCGGGAATATATATATCCATCTAGATACATTAAACTCAAAAATATTTTTATTAATAGATCAGTTTTAAAAAATATATACACATTTTTTAATTTTTATTTCCAATTACTCCTGATTTATTTTACATTATTTTCAGTATATTTTTTTCTCTGTAAGTATGATTGATATATGTATATATATATATATATATATATATATATATATATATATATATATATATATATATATATATATATAGTAAATATATATATATATATATATATATATATATATATATATATTTATATTAATATACAAAATCCTTAATGCAAAAATGATTTCAGCAATCCAACAGCTTGTCACCGTCATCTCTAATCTTTTATATTCGATTGTTATATAAACATCTTATTTTTTGCATTTGACTGAGCCACATTTCCAATCCATTTTCTTATATCATTACTCTCCTTTTTATAGGTCTTCCTTTTATATTTTTACATTTTCTAGTATATATATATATATATATATATATATATATATATATATATATATATATATGAATATATATATATATATATATATATATATATATATATATGTATATATATGTATATATATATATATATATATATATATGTATATATATATATGTATATATATATATATATATGTATATATATATGTATATGTATATATATATGTATATATATATATATATATATATATATATATATATATATATGTATATATATATATATATATATATATATGTATATATATATATATATATGTATATATATATATATATATATATATATATATATATGTATATGTATATATATATATATATATGTATATATATGTATATATATATATATATATATATGTATATATATATGTATATATATATATATGTATATATATATATATATGTATATATATATATGTATATGTATATATATATATATATATGTATAAATATATATATATATACATATACATATATATATATACATATATATATATATATAATGTTGTGTGTGTGTAATATTAATTTCCAGTTCATTTATTTAAAACTTAGTTGATGTTATTTTACACATTTTACATACTTTGTTTAAAATGTTATCACAAATGTATAAAATATTGATGCCTTCTATGTTCACATTTTCTTAGAATTCTATGTACACAAACTGCTATAAAGTCGTGACTTACGTATGTTTAGTGTCAAGTGACGGATATAAGATGTTATTTTTTCATAAATAATAATTTTTACTGTACTTTACATACTAACTATATAAATATATGTATATATTTGTTAATAAATTAAATACGATACAAAATACAGACTATATATATATATAATTGTTCTCTATATTGTGTTAATCGAAAGTTATATTGAATTGAAGAAAATGAATGTATAACGTTTAGCATAATTTATTGTTGTTATACTTAATTGTTGAATTTGTTTAAGGCAAAAAATATTTATTGAATATAATATTAAATGTAAAATAAATAGATTTATTAAAATTCCGGGAAATGAATAAGGATAAGTACAATTTCTTGCAAGCCTACTCACGTCGGGAAATCAGCCCGGCTTCAAAAGAAACCATACCTGAAGAATTATTATTCGCAGCAGAAGATAATCTTGTTCATAAAAATCATGCTGAACTAGTTAGTATATAATTTTTTACAAACGTGAATTTTATATATTTAAATTAATTGTGGTTTTTTTTGTTATTCTCTGCAGAGTTGTGAAATGCCTGGAACTCCCAGGTCAACTTTTCTCATGGTTTTCAGTCCAGATGGGTAAGTTGAATAAACATTCAAAAGTCAAAACATATATGTATATATATATATATATATATGTATATGTGTGTATATACATATATATATATATATATATATATATATATATATATATATATATATATATATACATACACACACACACATATTTATTGTACATGTAGGACGAAAGTGGCCTCCACGCATGGAAATCATAATGTTTATGTTACTGATATGAGAACGGGTAAAAATATAAATACATTGGTTGGACATCCACGCACACCATGGTGTATAGCATTCCATCCATCATCTAATCAGATCCTAGCAACAGGATGCCTTGGAGGACAAGTCCGTATATGGGATTTAAGTGTAAGATTTTGTTTCAACACTTATAATGTTATTGTGTAACTGTGTAGTTTTTATAGGCATAATATTTAATTCATATTAGGCATAAGATTTAATTTTCTGTTTGAAACTATGTACACTCAAATCTGTTTTTGTGCGGTCTTTTTTTCTGCGGTCCCTATTCACCGCATAAAAAAAATACTTTTTAATTGTGTTCCGAAAACTATATTTTATAGCTTATAGCTACTCGTGAAGTTTTGTGCGATTTTTTTTTATGCATTTTCTTTTATGCGGTTCCTATCTACCGCACAAAAACAGGTTTGAGTGTAGACATTTATAGTAGTTTATATAAATGTATTCTTTACATATTTAATGACAGATAGTATGCAATAAATATGTATGTAATTATATCAAATACAATAATTATAAAAATATATATCAAATAAAATTTTATGCATATATATATATATATATATGTGTATATATATATATGTGTGTGTGTATATATATATACATAAAAAATATTATATTCAAAACTAAATCTGAATAATTTATATTACTTTTGTGAAAGCAATTCTAAATATATGAGAAAATTTAGCTTGTAATAATATTATTGAAGATTAGTGTCAATCATTTATATAAGGTTGTTTTTATTTTTTTATTATACCATTTTTTTGCAATTTATATTAATTATTAATATTGGTTTAAAATAATAATAGCAAAACAGTTATTTCAAGAGATTATTTATTATGATATAACTTAAATCTGAATTTAAAGTATCTAAATTCAATTATCTTTTAAAAAAAATGTAAAATTCAATTAAAATAAAATTCAAAATGTGTGTATTTTAATTTGCAGGGAGGAAGTGAAGTGTGGACTGCTGAATGCCAAACTGTTATAGCATCTCTTGCTTTTCATCCATCAGATAGATTACTTGTAATCGCTACATTTAATGAATTATACTTTTGGGATTGGAGTCAACCAAAACCTTTTGTTCAGACTTGCACAAGTAACATAAAAGAAAAAGTACGGTAAGTAAAATAATATTTTATTTTATACATTTTTATTTTTTTTGTATGATCGGGAATGGGCAACATGCTATTTGTAGATTCTAGTGGGGAGAATGGTATTGCGAAAAGGTGGTCTATACAAAAAAATATTGTTTTATGAAATTTTGAGATGGAATCATTTTTTATATATAGAAAGATATAGTTTAGTTTTAATATAGTTTAAATTGTTATTAGATTAAAATAAAATTACAAAATATACAATACAAGAGTAGTAAATATATATATATATATATATATATATATGTCTTGTGTCTATTTTTTAATTTTATTTTATTCTAATAAAAATTTGAAAATGTGAAGTGTATTACTAATAATCAAATTTAGAAATAAAACCTAATATTTCGTTTTAATTTATATATTATTATTATTGTTGTGTATAAAACCTCAACTATAAATATTTTCATCTTATAATTGAGGATTTGTATTTTTATCATTCCAAATAATAATAAAATATAATTATTTATATTTTACCATATACTATTAGTTAATATAAAAATTTGCTTACAAATGATACTTGTTGTAGGTATGTCACATTTGACAGACTAGGTCATAAGTTAATTACGGGAATTGCAAATGCACCTCCATCACGTTGGGATCGTGCACGACCACCTTATTTCACCGTATCACATGTTGATCGTGTATCACAACCTTCATCAACGTCATCAAACCGTCGTGCTTGGTGGCAATCATCATCATCACAGGTAACGGTATTACCAGTTAAGTAATTATTTTTTTTAAATATTATACTATTATTAACTTCATTGATATTAAAGGTCCATCCTATGCACGCAGAGATTCGAGCTTTGACAGATCAAGAAAGAACTATCACTTTTTGCTATAGAACTCTGGTTCAACAGTATGAATCATTAATGCAACGATACTTGGAGGTTTACAGGACTCGAAACGCTCATACAGTCAGTTTATTATTAAAAATAGATGTTAACTTATAATTTATTTTTTTTATTAAAGAAAATTTATATCTTTGTGCATAATTATTAAGTTCTTAAATCATATATACGTATGTATGTATATGTGTGTATATATATATATATATAATATAATCAATAGATTTCATCAAATTTATAATTAATTTAACTTTTATAAGACTGATCGTGGAACTGATCCAATGGACTTTGAAGCAACGACTTCTACATCCTCTCCATCTGCTCCTCTAATTTCAACTACAATGCAAAACAGACATCAAGAAATATCTGAACCTAGTACATCAGAACCAAGACCATCATTAAATCATTGGGAATCATTAAGTTCTCAACCTGGACCGAGTGGTCTTGCACCAAAACGTACTAAACGACCACGTACAAAAAAAGAAGTGATTAACCTTCATTCTAGTGATTCATCATCTTCAGACAGTTCTGATGAAGCTTCAACATCTATTGCACGACAATTAAAAGCTATATTTCCCATTAAAAAAAGAGATCGAAAAAATTCATCATCCAGTGACAGCTCTGATGAGCCAAATGCTGATAATGCAAAAGTAGCCAAAAAAGAAGATAATGCAGATGTTATGTCTGAGTTAAATTCAACAATAAAGAAAAATGTAACATTTTCATCATCTCCAGCTTCAGCATTTAGACCAACAACACAAATTCGAATAGAAAATAGAGAAAATGAAGTAAGACCACATGCCGATACAGATGTATGCTATTTTTATTATTTTTTATATTTTACTAATATTTTAACTATTTATGAATTTCAATAAACTATTAAATATTGTAGGAAAGTATTCAAATAGCTGATCCTGTGCGACCATCAACTCCATTTCATCAAGCAGATGTGCACAATATGAGAAATTTCGATAGTACAAGAAACCCACAATTAAATTCTAATACAATTCAGCCTTCAGAAACTAGTACAAGGTCTGGTTTTGTGAGGTTTTTTAATTCTTCGCCAATGAGATCATCGTTCTTAAGCAGTTTATGGGCAATGCGTGATCGCCATCGAACAAGAATTCGAATGACACCGATACGTACTTTAGGCGAATCATATGATGATTTTGATGACATTTCAGATGCTCGTAATCTATTAAGAACAACAGATCCAGTTTCACCAATTGATTTATCGGCTTCAACTGGTCCTCTTGATCCTAGTGGATCAGTTGATCCAACTGTACCTATAGATCCAACTGGACCAATGGATCCGATAGGACCTTTGCACCCAACTGGACCTTTAGGTCCAACTGGACCTTTAGGTCCAACTGGACCTTTAGGTCCAACTGGACCTTTGGATCCAACTGGACCTTTGGATCCAACTGGACCTTTAGATCCAACTGGACCTTTGGATCCAACTGGACCTTTAGATCCAACTGGACCCTTGGATCCAACTGGACCTTTGGATCCAACTAGTGCTTTGGATCCAACTGGACCTATTGATCCAACTGCACCTATTGATCCTACTGCTCCCATTGATCCCACAGTGGACCATGACTACATGGCCTCAACTGATCGACAACAATTGGGAAATAGTCAAGAAAGACCTTCTTTTCCAGAGCATCGTTTTTTTCGGTATTTAATGTTTATAATAATATATTTTATCTTTAATAGTCAAATACTTTAGGAGTTTAAAAATTATGGAATTACGTACTATTAATTGATATTCTGTAATTTTCTAAATTACTACCAAATGATACACATCTAATAAAAATGGCACATTGTTATTTTAGCTACCATTTAATTCGGCAAGTTGAACCTCGTAGAAATACTGAAAGATTACGGGCAGAAGTGCGTCAAATACAGTTCATAAGATGGTCTTGTGAAGAAGTTCTTGCTCTAGTCACTCGAAATACAGTATCTAATGAACGTGAAAATGCAGAAACAAGTAGACATCCACCTCGTCCTTCTACTACCACTGATAATCGTAGACCTCCGGCATCAAGTACATCAAGTCCTGATGAAGGAGATGTAGCTGGTCCTAGTAATGTTTCAGCACGTACATCCAACAGACACCGACCACCACCGACTGCAAGATCAATTCATGCTTCAAAACATAGACGTATATCTTCACTTTACTCACGTATAAATTTAAGTCGTACATTTCACATGTTATCGAGTATCGATAGAAATCGGCATCAATCTGCAAGACGCACGTATTTTCCCCGAAGTTATTCGGCTCGTCATGTTCGATCTGAAGTTCCAAGATATGATTCGCAACCGTTCGAGAACATGACGATCGATGATGAATCTGTTTCGGCTCTAACAGACAGATTAGAAGATCTTATAAGACAAATTCGTAATCCAGAACCAAACAATCCAGGTTCGCCTTCAGAATCTGAAGCAGCAATAGAAGCTAGGCTTCATGTTTGCTGGTCACGTCTAGTAAGACTTGGAGGTCGATCGGAACGATGTAATCCCCAGTATCTCATTTTTACAGGAGGTCGTGTAGGTGACCACGGATTCATTCGATTTAAAGCACGTCAGATACTTTCAATTTTACTTGCAGCGCTCACTCGTCATTTAACAGTGGAAGGGCCATTAGCAGAAGGTTAGAAATATTTCAAATTTTTAAAAATCCAAAAATATATAATTTCAGGCTATAATTATATTCAGAAAGTATTTCTATCATGTTTTAATGTATTTATTTTTTTTTTTAAATATTAAAATCAAAATTATCTACAAATAAGATTTGTATACTTTCAATTAAAATATTTTTTTAGGTACTCGTGCTCTGGTTGTATTATTACTTGAACTTGCTTTTGTATTAGTTGATTCTTTATTATTAAATGTTTTCAACGACATTCGTGGAGACACTCGTGGAAGAGGGACGATGTATGATAATCAGAGAAATAATGAATGGCTTGAAAGAGAGCATAATAAGTTACGCGCTTGTCTTTTACGTAGTTTACGTGGTCTCGGTACTCGAACTCATGCGATTCGTAGAAGTACTGCGTCACGATTGTCGACAAATGTTAACGATGGTTCCTTACAAGATCGTTTACGTAGGCTGAGATCTCTAAATGTTTCACTTGTCGATGATCTATTGAGTGAAGCAGGTGAAACTTCTACAGAAGTACCACGATCTCAAGCATCTACATATGAATGTGATAATAGAACACCGGGCACTAGTTCTTCTCGAACATCGACAACTGAAGATGTTGGATCTGATAGTGAAATAAGAGGTCGATTACGAAGACTACGGTCACTAAGACACAGTGTCATGTTAAACATATCTTTGAATGATCGTCCATCCCAAGAAACATCAGAAGCATTTACAACAACATACCAACCTCGTCCACGTGTTGATGATGAATTTGCCAATAACACACATGGTTCTTCAGAAACTGCTCCAGAAAGACCAGAACAATCTGACGGAACATTTGAACAGTCTCAACCTGTACCTCAGGTACGTAAAAAATCTTTAGTTCTTTCTTTTTAATTAAAATAGTTATACACTTGAGATAATTATTAATAAATTTAAATAAGTGTATATATATTACTTATCAAATGTATAGGTCCAGGTAAATGATGTCCCGGTAGTAGATCCAACTTCAGCCCATCGAACTGCACATTCACCAACACAAAGACTTCGATTTGGGGGCATGTTCCGTCCACGTTTCTTACATCCACTTTATTCTGGTATTAATCCTTTTGATGCAGACATGGATGAACCACAAAGAGAACAAGTATTTGGTGTTGATACAGAATTCCCAGCTGCAATGTCACCAAATCATAGAATTCAGGTTTGGAACGTGTCAAATAGAAAAATACCTAATATAACAAATCGTAAGTATATATATATATATACGTATATATATTATGTGTGTGTGTGTGTATGAGCGTATGAGCGTGCACATGTGGATGTGTGTATCCACATATGAATGAATGTATACACAACACATGCATAACATAATTTATTTAATATAAAATTTTAATTTTTAGCTGAAAAGAATGTTGTAGTCGCAGAATGTAAAATACATAATGATGCTAGTGTAGACATATCTAGAGACGGTAACTTATTGGTAACTTTATTACCATCAGGAGGCTATTTAAATATAACTAATAAGCTTGGTTAGTAATAATATATTTAATTTGAATTTCTTACTATTAACATTGTAGAATTATTCAATATACATCTTTCATTTTAATCAGATTAGATTGTTTATGTAAAATATAAATATAATATATATATATATATATATATATATATATATATATGTATGTATGTATGTATGTATAGAAGGAAGTCAAAAATATATTAAAATTTATAAATTTTAAACAATGTTCAGGTATCTTTAGCATTCGATGGGACACATTGGGCCAGTGTTTGTACACAGCAAGTTTTGAACAAAATGCAGTATCTGTTTCATTATCTGCCACATCTCGCTATCTTGCAGTAGGACTAGCATCACGCCGTGTTTCTCTTGTTGCTGGTGCTGAACGTTGTATTATGGCACAACTTTATAGATTGTGTGAAAATGGATGTACTGATTTGGCAAGAAATATTGAAAAAACACGTGATCTTGAATATACGAGTCTTAATTGTATTCGGTGGAGTCCAGTACCTGGTCAAGGACTTGTTTATGCTACAAATACAGGTCAACTTAAATTACTAACATAATTGAATATTTCAATGCTGAACTAAAAAAAAGTAATTATTTATTATTAAAATTGTAAATAACAGCTCTGATACTTTGGCTGAGTTAAAAAAATATTTTTTCTGTATATTAGAATAATATAATTAACCTACAAGTTTTCAATCGATGTTTTGTATACAGTAAAAAAAATCTACACAATTCATCACTTTAATACTTTAGTTAAATATTATTATTGTATTTTTTTCTTTTGCTTCATTGCTTTCACATCTGTGTATGACTGTTAATTTGATTTTTTCAAAAAAAATAAAAACATTTTATTATAATTAAATTTATTTTTATCTGTACAAGGAACTTTTCATCAACTAAAATTTTGGTGAAATTTTGAAGGATACATGTTTGGAATTAAAAGTAGATTTATTTACCATTTCAAAAATAAAAAAGAATTATTATTTTTTCCAATGAAATATAAGGCTTGAAATAGACTGATTTTTTTCATGTAACAGTCATATTAAAGTTCACTAATTGACAATTCAGCATACTGTTACATGAAAAAGTATAAAACAAGTCATTTTAGTGTTTAAGAATACTGTATTAATTTTCAAATTATTACATGAATTATATTGATAATTACAACAAAATTTAAATTAATAGGTATATAAAATGTTCAGCTTATTTAATCTTCTCTAAGGATTACAAAATCAATATTTTTTTTACATAACATTCAAGCATACATTTATTACTTAAGTTTGATATAGAGTTCACTATGTGTAATAGTTATTCACATGTATTATAATTTAAAAAAAAAACATAATAAATACACTGAGAAAATAGGAACAGGTATTGTTAAAAAATTAATATAAATTCGACCAATTGAAATTTGACTGAATGAAGATAATATTATTTACTCAAGTCAATTTATCCATCACACTTCATTCTACAGCTATAAGACAGTGAATACTGCTTAAGTAATTAAAGTAAAGAATCTGGACTTTTTTGTGTTACAATATTTCTACTGACATTACGTTCTAAAGTAATAGAATTAAATTATTTGTGTTATTAATTAAATAGTTTTAAGAATGTTTTTGTTATTACTATTAATTTGTAAATACATTAACTTATACTAATGAATAAAAAAGTATATTAATAAAGAACATTTTCATTTTATTACAGTTTAAAATCATTTCATTAACTATGCTGATACTTGTTATCATTAATGACATATTAATTATTTTTATAGATAAATACAAAGAATATTAATATTTGTTTAGTTCTATTTTCATACTTTATTGCTCTACATAATAAAAATGTATGTACATATTTTACATGTCTATAAGATACATTTCATACAAATATATATATAGATAGATATATAATACATAAAAAAATAATAAATATTAAGCATTTAGATTTGGTTTGAAAAATTTTCAATAATACACACTACACTGAATATACATAAAAATTTCATTCATTAATTTAAAATCTAATTTATAATAAAACAATGTATATCACTGTGTTCGTTAAGAAAAAAATAACTAATAATACTACTGATGGTGAACTAGAGAAAAATACAAATATGTTGTACCAGATAGAGGTAATAAAAAAGTATATAACTAACCAAATACCCATCATATACCTGTATTCCATTTTAAAAAAGAATATTTTGAATACTGCAAAAATTCTGATGTTTTATGGATTTTGTATGAGCATGAGAAAATACTTAAAGATGGAAAAACTTGCAATATGCCAAATGAAAGAGGAATAAATTTTCTATTGGATACAATTAAGTTGTAGGTATATAATTATTTGTAAGCTCACACTGAAATTTCGAAAATAATCTATTTCTTGACAGTTTAAATTTTAATTATCTACAGTTCTTTTTCATGACAGCAAAAACACTTAGAGAAGAAAAGATACATTTGAACAGAAATTAAATTTACTATTTGGTAAAATAAACAAAATAGTAATATAATTGTTCTTTGGCCTATAGTAAATTTTTGGAAATAGTTGATTTTTCAACTTTGCAAAATATCTTATTTTCATATGAACAATATATATAAGGACAAAAATCTACATTATGTCAATCAAAAGAGCATATCTGCAATTTAGAAGCAGGTACAGTACAGATATATTAATCATATACTTACTGTGATTTTTTAATATTTCTCAACAATTCATTCGGCCGTTAATGACCTTAACTATTGAAGAGCCCTGAAACTTCAAATAATTAACTAACTCAACAATTATTACTTTTTCAAAATTTTTGGATTCAATTTATGTAATTCAATACTGAGTATCAAAACACTAAAAATGAGGATTTAAAAGCTAAAAACGATCGCAGCAGAGTATATTACTAGTAAATTACAAGTATGCAGCTAAAAATGTACTTGTATCTTTTTTAAATACGATCAATAGGAATTGAATAACAGCACACTTGTGCTATTTGGCCACTAGTTCAATTTTTATATGTATGTATGTTTTTATATATATATATATATATATATATATATATTAAATTATTTATAATACATTACTATTTTGTCTATGTATTAGGGTGTAACATACGAAATTGCCGAATTTGTAGGTGAGAATTAAACAATATTTGTCCGATATGTGATTTTTTTTATAATTGATGAACGTTTAGTCTAAAATGGACACATAGTATAAATGTATATGTAAATGTTTTAATTACAACCTATTCTGATAAAGAACTTCTCAATAATAATCAGTTTTCAATGATTATTCTTTGCATACCAAAAATAAGAAAATATATAATTTGATTTTGTTATTCATACATTGAAAAGATATTTTTTGTGACCTATTAAATACATATATTTATATTTTTGAGTCTGTCTATGAATAAAGATTTTAGCCATGTTTTATATGTATAATTAATTTGAATAAATGATGTTAAAATGTACGGTTGAATCATTTATGATTTAACTATTAGTTGGCAAAAGAAAAATGACTATCCTACATAAATATATTATAAAATTCGAAAAAAAATAAAAGAAAATACTAAGCCAATAGGCAATCATGCAATGTCAATAACCTGAGTTTCATAAGTACTTTGATATATATATATATATATATATATATATATATATATATATATATATATATATATATATATATATTTCTTGATGACGGGGTTACTTTCCGCAAAATTGCGACTCAACTTGAAACGACTTAAACCGGACCAAATTGCACATACGAGTATACCAAGCAACATTTAAGTCACATAATTTGGAATAATGTACGTACATACGGATATGTGTATATTTTATGGCACTGATGAAATGTAACTAAATGTACTAAATTTGAATTTTTTAATTCAATTTAGTGACGTAAGTGTGACACAAAGTCGTTAATATCGAGTCGAGGTGGGATTTTTTTACGACTTAAGTGTGAAACGATTTTAAACGAAGCGTCTTAAATCGGGGTATTCCTTTGTATATATGCATATGCATATATATATATATATATATATATATATATATATATATATATATATATATATATGTACGTATGTACGTCCGTTCGATTTTGTTTTTGGAATTTAAGAGCGCGCTGACAACATATATTAACATCTCCGTTCGAAAGAGAATACAAAGAACTATTAGAAGCATGTAATCAAGTTCGAGAACAATCATTCATATGCCAATACCAAAGTATCAGCATATGTTCGCGTTTTTGGCCCGATTTCTGAAAATTGCATTGAAATAAGATGTTGTGTTGCTCGCCGTTCGATTTTGTTTTTGGAATTTAAGAGCGCGCTGACAACAGATATTAACATATCCGTTCGAAAGATCATACAATGAACTATTAGAAGCGTGTAATCACATTCAAAATTTAACATTCATACACCCATACTGAATTTCTGAAAATGACTTAAGGTACATTATTACAGAAATTCCAAGTATCAGCATATGTTATTTAAATAATCTTCCATAAAGGGTATTATCACTTATGTTTGTATGTTTTATAACATGTAAATAATATGTTATGAAAATGTATACATATAGAGATGCGCATCAAAATAAAATTTTATCCTCTAAAAGAACAAATCATTAAAAAATATAATTTATTGAAAATAGATTGAGTAGACGGTAATTGAAATTAAAATATTTGTCACAAAATATCACAGAGTAATCTCATATTGAAAAGATTTGTTGCAATTATAAAATACTCAAATATTATATGTACATTAATAACAATACATTAGCTAATAAAAAAAAAACTTTACCAATACTTGTTGCAGGTTGAATTTATGAAAATCGACTGTAATATATCACAGAAACAGATAAAAATTCCAGACAGCGACTAATTGTATTGAAATAAACACTTAAAATACAAATGTATATGTTCTACAGCAGCATTATATAATTTTCACAGTGAACATTATATAATTCACTTATGATCACTGACCTTTAACGGCAGTTTGGTTGATGAATTTTTAATAAAATAAATTGTATATTCAATGTATATATATATATATATATATATATATATATATATATATATATATATATATATATATATATATATATATATATATATTATATATTTATGTATGTATGTATGTATGAATATATGTATGTTATTTTAAAATCTAAATGATATCCAACCTAATATTAATTTCCACAACTTCATTTCTTTTTATACTGTTACTGCCCGAATATTTTTGTGTACTTTGTATTGTATGTTGGTTGAATATGTTTACTTTTTTCTAAAATAAATTGTGTTTGTGTTGAAATATATTTTGAAGAAAATTAATAAATAATATTAAAAATATTTTTTTCTTTATTTTATACTTAACTTATCAAATAAAATTTATAGAATATGATATATTTATGCTTTTAAATATAGCACTGAGAAAAGAGATATTAATAACATTCATGATTAATGAACATCAATATCTATGGCCGTGACCACGGTTGCGACGCTGGCATAAAATTTTAATCGTTAACGTACATCTATATTTTGTGAACCGATATCAGTTAGTCGGTCGCACGTTTAGGGCCCCAGCAACGGTTGATGACACTAATACAGGACCAGGGCGAAGTTGGCACCATATTTATCGAAAAATTAAATTTTTTTTAGAATTCTCAATAAATTTAGAATAATTCTAGAGTTCCTTATAGAATTTCGAGTTCTGGGGTTTAACACAAAAAAAAACGGGGTGCTGAATTCACGCGGCATCTTTTTTCCGCCAAAAAGAGTTATGAACGTTTTTTCAATAGGAAAATGAGAGTTCTAGAGTTCTCAAATAATATTTCAAGTTCTGGTAAATTAAAAAATAAGCCAAAAAAATTTTTTTTCGTTCTATCGACACCCTATTTTTAGACAAATTGATTTTTTTTGGGTTCTGAATAGATTTAGAATAGTTCTACGGTTCCTGATAGAAATTTAAAATAATTCTAGAACTTTATCTATGGTTCTAGAGTTTAACACGACAGAAAACAACAAAACAATTTATTCACAAACTCGCACCTTGCCACGCGAAAAAGCCTGAGTTCCAAAGAGTTCTAACATAAGTTCTGACTGGATCTCGAATAGTTCTGAAGGGTACTGACATTTTTTAGTTGATTTCGAAAAATCAAGGTTACTGGGAGATGAGAAACTCGCATTTTCGCCCGGTTTCTCAGCTGTCATCTCTAATTTTTCGAAATCAACTAAAGAAATGTCAGCACCCTTTAGAACTATTCGAGATCCAGTCAGAACTTATGTTTGAACTTCGGCTTTTTCGCGTGACGAAGGTCCGAGTTTGCGAATTTTTTTCGTTTTTTGTCGTGTTAAACCCCAGAACTATTTTAAATGACTATTAAGAACCATAGAACTATTCTAAATTTACTCAGAACTCGAAAAAAAATTAATTTTTCGAAAAATAGGGTACTAACGTCATACCGGTTATATAGGCTGTCGCTATTCACGTCTGACGTCGTTCAAGCACACTTAAGCGTTGGCATCGCACTCAATCGACGAAAGACATGTTTATTGACTACCCTGCTTTCGATGTACCAAAAAACTCAAAACAAAACTGGATCATTTTTATGTAAATCTTAAATTTCTTGGTTACAGTGTTACTAGATGTTCGATGGATATCCCAATCGATGTTAGTTTGTGTTCGCATCGTATCACCGGAACAGCGGTCGTTTTAAGATCTACGTTGACACGTCGAGCCCTTTTAATACATTTTTTATAGTTTTAGATGACAGCGTTACGTTTTTTCAACGGAACGTAAATCTAAGGATCGTCTTGCAAATGATGTTTTTTTTATTTACTTATTTGTATAATCATTCATATCTCTTATAACAAAACTGTAAAAATTAATATTAAATAGATTTTATCACAATGTATTTATTCCACATTAACTAGACAAAAAAAAACCCTTTTTTAATTCAAAGTAATCAATGAATATGTACATAAAGATCTTTAGTGAATATGCTATTTCCTATGAATTTAAACACCATATACTGATAAATGGTACATAATTTAAAAAATAAATAAAATCAAATACATGTATTCGAATTAAAATACATATTATCAGGCGCTAATGACCTTGGCTGTCAACGTGCCCTAAAACCTCAAATAACAACAAAATACATCAATCATAATCAAAATTTGTGTACTATTACTGATGATTAAACTAAAAATGATCTTAATTTTCAATTAATTTATTATTACTTATTTATATGATTACAATAAACAACTGTTTCATTACAGTTAATAAATTGATTTTAATTATAAAGTATCTATTAAAAGCTAAAAATTAATCTTACTACATTATATAGTAAATTTGTTTGCATGTAACACAAACTTTATATAAGTTTACTCTGTTTTTTAACAAGATGACTATTCAATTTTATTTTTAATTACATAACAATATAATAATAATAAAGATAACTGATTATCACTTACTAATAACATTAAATTCAAAATTAAATATTTTATTATTAAAAATTTTATCAACCCTTTCGGAGTACAGAGAATATGTGTGTGTGTGTGTTCTGTTCAATAAGTATTTGATGATTGCAGAGCATACTGCATGAACACTAAGAATTTTTTTCTACCGCCGTTAAGTATAGACAACATCTTTTTTTGCTGTAAATAGGTTAACACGAATGTGTTTAAACTCTACAGGCTGTAGGGATATAATATAGAACTCGGTGTTCCAGTCAATACTTTTTCACAGTCCAATTTACTGTACCAAAAGAGTTAAAAACTTTCTATCAATACTGAAACTTACAACTATATTCAATATAAGAAAATATACAATGAAATTATAAATTAATGTTTTTTTCTGTATAAAACTAACACTAATCTAACTGTAACAAACGTAAAAATATAAAATATATCATTTTCAAATCATAATGGTAAATATTTGAAAAACAAGTACATGAATATATAAAGTACAAATAATTTTATAAACAAAAGTATTAAATAAGCCAAAACTAGATACAATGATAAATCCACTAAACCTTAGTATCCACATTTATTATGAACTATATTTTGAATTTATTTTTATTGAATAAAAGATATTCATTTACCAAATATAACGACTACTTTTTAAAAATCCAAAATATCTAAAAGTACACTTGTTCCACAACAGACTTTCCTTCAGCACTTCGATCTACTAAGAAATATTTATCCACACGATCTTCTATAGCTAACATTTCTAAAAATTGACGATCATGAGTAATAATAATTAGTTGGAAATTCTTTCGATCTCTTTTTTTGTCAACTAATTCAGCAAAAGCACGACTTAAACTGTCAATATTTTTTCGATCTAAATTAGTTGTTGGTTCATCAAGACATAATATTTCACAATTAGAACTAAATATTTCTGCCAACGCTATCCGTATTATTAATGACGCTAACACTTTTTGACCAGCACTACATTGTCCGCGCATGTCAATTTCTACCTCGTTTTTTACCATCACAACTCTGTAAAAAAAGAAATGTTGATCTTCATTTTCAAATAAATGTACGTACACACAGACACCAAATATATGCACACACGCACGCACACACATGTGTGCGTGTGCGTATGTGTGTTATAACAATAATTTCATTAAAATAAATATTATACTACAATATTTATTTATTTAATTTAAAAAATAAATAAGAATATTACTTGTAATTATAATTTCGCCTTCCATTTTTAACTCTGACGGTTTCATCGGTTTCAATTTTTATAAAATCGCAATCATTGCCTCTATAAATTTCTGTCCAAAGTTCTTTTATACTTCTATTTATAAACACCATTCTTTCTTTGTGAAAAACTGTCATTGCAAGATCATATGCTCCAATAAAATTATTTAATTCTCTTATAACTATTTCATTTACTTTCCAGCGAATGACTTTTTCTCGATACCTTTTGTCAGCATTTGAATATCCAGTTTCATTCAGTTCACTTATTAAATTCATAATACTTTTTCTAAGTTCTGATTTACGACCTTTTGACTGATCAATCTTACTAATGAGCGAACCAAGCTGTTTGTTTAACCCTGCTTTTTCATTCACGAGTACATCCATATTTTGCATTTCAGAAATTTTTGAAAGACTTTCTATTTCTTTTTTTAAATCATTTTCTTGCATGATTCTTTCTCGTAATGCTAAATTTTGATGGAGATTTTTTAAAATATTTTCCTGATTATTAAGAAAATGTTTAGTTGAATCAATAATTGAGTACAATTTTTTTTTCAAATCCTCACATTCTTTTTTATCACTTTCAAATTTAAAAACTTCCTCTTTTAAAAGCTTTAGATGTTCAAGAGTATCATTTTTTAAAAATGTATCAATTGATGCTTGTAAAACATTTATTTCAGATACATTTTTTTCAACTTCTTTAATTTTCTCATCTATATTTTTAATTTCAATTTTATTATTACATTTAAGTTCTTTCATTTTTGTATCTAAGTCTATAATTTTTTCCTCAATAGGTTTTTTAGCTGCTTCTCGTTCTTTTAATTCTATATTAAGATGTTTTTCTTCATTACGTAACTCGTTAAGTTTATCACGCAATTGTACGGTTTCTTGAGCATTTTTCTGAATTCTAAGTCTTTCAGCAAATAATTTGTTTTTTGTTTCTCCCAATAATTGTTTCTCTTCATTGAAAATATTTATTTGTTTTTGGAATGTCTCAATCTTACATCTACAGTCCACAGCTTTAGTTTTCAATTGTTTTTGATCATGTTGGGCTTCAGTGAGTGTTCGCTCTGATGCCTCAAATGAAATTTGTCTTTGAAGTTCTTTAACTCTTTGTGTATGTTTTAGAATTTCTATTCTTTGTTTAGAAAACAGTGCAATTGCATTTGATATTGATGATGCAATTTTGAGATTTTCTTCTGGGAAAGAAATTTTTGCATTTAATGTTTTAAGTTCTACTCTTACTTTATTTAATTCCTTATCGATTTTTGAAATATCTACATTCAATTTAGGAATTTCTTCAAATTTAATATTTTTGTTTTTACTAACCACAGTTTCTAATCGCAAAAGAGAATCATACTTTTTTTGTAAATCAACTAGTTTTCTTTCCATAGCATCAAGTCCATATGGATTATATGTTAACTTTTTCTCTATCTCTTCTATGATTTGTGATACAAATTCAGGAGGTTTATCTCTAAAATTTCTTGTACATAATGGACAACAAGGGTTAGGTACTTTTAATCTTTTTAAAAAATGTTTATATACTTCACTTGAATCTTTTTGTACTATTTTCTCAATTTTAGTTTCTTCTAAATTTTTACGTACTTCTTGTAATACAGTTTCAAAAGGTCTCTTATCACACTCTTTTTCTATTAACTGAGTATTTTCATAGTAAAGTTTTTTAATTCCCTTCAACTTCTCTTCTAAATGTTTTTTCTCACTCTCAGTCGCAACAAGTTTTTTCTCGAAAGTTGATATTGACATTTGCGTTTCATTAACCTCTTCTTTCAGTTGCTGTACACGATTTTTAAAAACCTCATCAAGATTTTCATCAGGTACTTCATTATCTAATAGTTGTATTAATGAATCTTTATGTTCATTTTTGAATTTATGCATCTCTGATTCAATACGTGTAACAGCTTTCCGTTCTAAATCCAGTTCAGTCTGTAAATTACTTAACATAGTAAGACAATCAATTTCTTTATCAACTTTTTCAATTTGTTTTTCAATAACATCCCGTTCTGAACGTGTATTTTCAATTTCTTTTGTCATTGCATCCAAATCAAATTTACTTATTAAATCCGTCAAATTATTTTCATTTAAACTTATTTTCTCATCTAATTCTGTGAGACGACTTAATGCTACATCAGCTTCTTCAAGATTATGTTCTATTTTTCTTATATTCATTTTTAAAGTAAATTCTTGTTTATTAAATGACTTAACTTCTTGATCGAGTTTTGCTTTTTTTTCTCTTTCTAAATAAATTAAGTTCTGTAATTCAAGTTGTTCAGATTCCGATGTTAAAAGAAAATTTTCTCGAGATTTGCATTTTTCATGTAATTTTTGTTTAATATTATATAAAGTAATTTTAACAGAACTTTCATCTTCAAAATGTTCATCGATATCCAGTAATTTAATCACTTTATTTAGAATTTCTCTTCTGTGTTCAACTTTTCTTCTATAATCATTTTCTTCTTGTTCAAGCCTTCCAATACTTACATGAATTTCACTGATTTGTGATAACAAATAATTTTCTTGTTTTGTTTTTGACTCTATTTCATTTTCAATTTCTAACAATTTTTCTTTTTTCAGATTCTTTTCAGATGAAAATTTACTAATCATTTCTTTAATTTTTTCATCAGAATCTTCAATAATATCTAAATTTTTTTCTATATCATGTCTATATTCTTGCAATTTTTCAAGTTGCTTTTTCTTAAGCATGAAATTATTTTTTTGAGTATCAAATGCTAATAGTACTTTGTCAATGTCTTTAATTCTTATTAATTTTGGTTCCATTTCTACTTGATATTTTAATATAGTTTCTTTTAAACTTGTCATACTTTGTTCATCATCTCTGAGTTTTTTTTTCTTTTTATCAACTTCAGCCTTTATGCCTTTTGCAGTTTCCATTTGTGATTTTAACAATCTTCGGTCTGTTTCTTTCAATTTCTTCAATTTTTGTAAATATTCCAAATATCTATTATATTTCGTTGCATCAAATATTTCATCAAATCGTTCTTTAACCTGTTTTGGCTCATCCAAAGGCCAATTAGATTCTTCTTGATGACAAAATATTACATGATTTAATATTGATTTTGAAACTCCAAATTCCATCATAAAATCTGTATTAACATCTACACATCGACCAGTGACACTGCATGATTTACTTCCATCCTGCTTTCTACGAGACATAATATATTCTAGTCTTTTAAACTCTATTTTTTTCATTTTCTGAACAACTCTTACTGTTTTTAATATCGTTACAGTTTCTCCATATTTATTTTTTATACTTAGTTTTACCTGCCCTCGAGTCTCCGAACGATTCACAAGTTTTGGAGCATGAACAAATCCACTACCTAGCTTACAACCAGGTGGCATGTCACCAGTGCAAGCAAATTTTAATGCTTCAATTATTGTCGTCTTCCCACATCCATTCTGACCAAGAAATAATGTCACTGGAGATACAAATTTAATATAAGCAGCATCATTTTCTTCAGGCCCAAAACTTCGTATTCCCATAATCTTCATTTTATCTAATATTACCATTTTGACTGAAATGTTAAAGTATTACAAGTTAAAAAAATGAAACTGAAAATAAATATCCTATTTTTTAATGAAAACTCTAAAAAAATATATTTTATTAACACAAATCTGAGCATAACCATTTGTTAATATTTATCAGATATGGTGAATTACTTTGTTATTAGTATTAAGAAATATACTTATTTATGTTACTTTATAGAATTAAAAAATGCATATTGATATTTGCACTGATTTTTAAAGTCAAATAAAAATGTCTGTGGAAAATGAAAAGCAAACATTAAACAGACAAAAATGTATTAAAAAATTGTAATGTGAGATTAAATATTTATGTAACCCAACAATAAATAAAGCTGCTCAACAATATAAAAAAAGTATAAATATAAAGAATCTTTAATATTTTTTTTAAAAAAAAAACAAAAGGTTTTACACAAAAATATTACTTTCAAATGAATAACTTATTTGAAGTCAAATTAAAGCTAGCATTTAAAAAATATTTCAAAATTAACACATTTGAAAACTAGTAAAAAATATATTATTTATGGTAAAAATTTCTGTAAAAATTTATTTTTCTAAATGAAAGAAATTTTATTTGCTTTTGCTGACTCACAAACAATTCAGAGATAGATAATGAAATAAATAAATACATAAAAATGCTTATTCAATAAATGAGGATGATCCATCGAGATTTTTTATCTATGGATCCATCATATTATGAAGTCATATGAGAATGAGGTACCAGAAATTTATTATTTATTAAAATTACAGTAGACATAAAATATCTAGAAATCTTTAAAAAATAATTTGAAGATATCTGTTCAAAAACTACTAATACTATCAGTTTATTATTTGCAAACAAAAAATGTACCAAAGCATATTTATTATGTATTGAAATAATAGTTCTTAAACAACACTACTAGGATACTAAAAATTCTCTCATAATATATTATATACCATACAATCATACATTATCAATTGAACTGAAATCTGCGAGTAGAAATGAACAATAATCAGTATAATAAAGTATAATCAATCTCATTAGAATGAATTTAACATGTTGAATGTTTCTCTCATGTTTCCTACATCTAAATATCGAGCATAAAGCAAAAAAAAATGTTATAAATATACTAATTGAGACAATAGTCAGGTTAATAGTAACATATTAAGGTGATAGTTCAGTTTGAGGACTTTTGTGAAAACGCACTTTAAAAATTCAAATTTTTTGCTACATTGATTGATTTCAATGTAAAACATGATTTTAAGCTGGGGGAGCAACGATTTTGCAATAAAAATATGAAAAAATCCATAATTACAAAAAATAACCAGTGCAAACGAAGAACGAAATATTCAATTATTATTATTACATTTTTAAAAACTGTGAACAATTAAAAAAATATCTATTTTTTATTTTAGTAATAATTATAAGAAATAATACTTATTACCATTAACTAAATTAAAAACTTACCCAAATTAACATTAACTCTCCTTCTAGTAAAAAAAATTAATAACCTTTACAAACACGCATTGAACGAAAACCCCGCGGTTTAAATGTCAAAATAGCAAAAATACTTTAGCCATAGATAAAGTCTCTTTGAATCTATGGGAGTACATATTTTGCTAATGTCACATGTGTTTTAATTTATAATTGAATCTTATTGAATTCTTAGCGATGTATATATATATATATATATATATATATATATATATATATATATATATATATATATATATATATATATATATATATTATTGGATATTAAACAATAGATAAAAATGTTACTAGAAAGCAGCAAAAAAATTGTTTCTGTAAATTAAACCAATGCAAAAATAAAATATATGACTAATTTAAAAAATATTTCATAAATATAATTGTTCAAATAATCCACTTTATTATTTTATATACAATTTTAATTACAGATGCATACATACACATAACCATGTATATATCAAAATATAGACTTTAAAATTTAATTAGAAATTTCACAAAATAACAATGATTTAATTTTGGATAAGATCTCTTTAAAATTAGTTTCTTTTCATTTATCTTCGCCCTCGCCTTGAAAAACATAAAAAAATCTGGATAAAAATATCCAATAAATTATTATTATTTTTAATTGTAGCTTAAGCTCATTTTGATGGCAATGCCATCATTTTTAAAGCTCCGAGCAACAGAATATCAAAAATGTTCAATAATTTATTGAATATATTTGACCAGATTTGCTTTTTATAGTTAGTGAAGTGAAAAACGAAATCATTTGTAAAGAAAATTTGATTACAGATCAGAATTATATTATGACTTCATCAAATTTCAAAAAATATGCAAAGAAGTTCGCTGATTTTAATGATCCAAGTACTTAAACTAGATTTTAATACCAAGAGATTAATTAAATACATACTAACAAAGTATTGAAAATTTAATTTAAAATTGTTTTTTTTTTCAATATTGTTTACTGAAATTACACTATGATGGCTTAAATGTTTTTGTAATAAAAATTATTTAATATTAAATTAAAGTCAGTGATAACAATAGTATAATTGACACAAAGATACCTAAATACTGGTCATTTGAATTTTTTCTAGGTAGCTATTTTAACAAATTAGTTTAAGTATCTACAATGAATATCAGTGAATAATTTTGAAAGCGAATAAATCGACATACTAGAACATTGAAGTAAGTTAAAAAATTGCAATTTCTAGTTAACAGATTATGATCGAGTTTTGGTAGTATATTATACTTTTAATTAAACACGAAATAATAATAATTAAAAATAAATACGCAAAATTAATTTATAACTACCTATTTAATCAAATTAACACTGAGCTTTTTTGAATTCGGCTAATGTTTATTTTCTGAAAAATATATTACTTCTTCCTTTTTACTCCTACTGTTTTCAATATGACACATTACAAAGATTAACTTGTATTTATAAATATTTGAGTACAATTACCGAAGAACTGTGAATTTTGAGTAATGTTAGTATGACAAAATAATACATGTAAAACCAAAAAAAAAGCGTGAACATCGTAGATAAATATTCAAAATTCATTAGTCCTTATAGTGTGAATCAAGTTTTATATTTTAAAACGATGGCAGTTTGAACATTTTCCTTATTTTTAATATAAAATTATGTAAATAAAAAAATTCTCTAAGAAGAAAGTTATACATTCCATTTTTGGAATCCACATTGTCCGATATTTTCTCCCATCCTTAAATCTTTATCAAAATTTATGAAATTTTATATGATTTTGTATCTACACTGACTATGGTCTTCATAATTTATACAAATTTCGCTAATCTTTATTATTATTTAATCTAAAACAATACAAAAATAGTTTATGTAAAGAAAATTACTAATTTTTAATCGGCATGCGTTTACAATCATTATTTTATATTTATATTTTTTGAAAATGATTTTTTTTAAATAAGCGTTACTGTAAAAAAATCTAAAAAATATACAAATAATAAATACATATGCTTCTGTTAAATATTTCATGTAACTATTATCAATATTCTATATGTAATCGTAATATTATTAATTTAACAAAATATACATTTTAAAATATTTATTTTTGTAATTCGTCATCAATTGTTTTTTTATTAATATGAATGAACATATTTTATTTGCATTCAAGTGACAAATGTGACAAAATTATAACATAAAATGTCTAATAATGTAATTAGATGGGAACCTACAGCTCCGGTTAAACCAGCAAATACCTTAAAAACTTTAAGTGTTGATGTTCCGCCATTTATACCATCATATTCTTTGGTAAGATCTATGTATGATCGAATTTATATGCATTTATGTGCGTCTTGTAGAAGCTCCGTGTGTTTATATCGTATATGTACATATATATATATATATATATATATATATATATATATATATCTATATATATATATATATATATATATGTATGTGTGTGTGTGTATAGAGGGGGGAGAGAGAAAGAGATGTAAAGAAAAAATATAGCTAAATTAAAACCATTAAAATAAAAATTGTATTAAATATTCTAAATTTTTAAATATTGTTTACTATAATAATAATTCAAGAAAGCAAAATATTTTAATAAGAAATAAAATATATTAAAAAAATTAAAATAAAATTTTATATTTCTATAGAAAATAAATATTTTTAGATTCTATTTTAAAATTGTTAATCTTCATAATCATAAAATAAAGTTATCAATACAGACCTAATTATAAAGAACTGTCCATAATTGAAAAATATGTTTCACATATAAAATGAATTTATGCCTATTAAAAACATAAAAATAATATTACTTTGTTTACATAAGAATACAAATCATATAATTTGAATGTATTTTGTTTTGAACATTAATGATAATATTTACTATAATTATAGATGGTACATTACTTGGTATAATCTGTACTTTTGTCATCAAACTACTTGGACAAATATTCATATCATTTCACTTGATAACACTTTTATTTTTCCACGTGTTTAAACATAAAAAATTAAAATTTTTTTTAGGAAAAAAGGCCAAATTTATACTATTTATTATGTATGGAGTATGGTCGCATATGGTTTGCAGAAAAACATGATTATGATGCATTAGTTTATCCACCAAAAAACTCACAAGAGGGAAAATATCTTCGCAAAAGTGTAAACAGAAATAAAAATGCACGAATACGTAAACAATTGGAAAATAAATTACCAGAAATAAATATAAAAAAGTATGTAAATATTTTATTATTACATAAAATCATTGCATTCATAAATTTCGATTTCATCTTCTATTTTAGAATATAATAAATGAGAACATTTTAACAAGAAATTAAAAATCTATTAAATAATTAATTTTTAACTTCCAATCATTACATATTGAATAAGGGCTTCTCAAATTCTTCCAATGTCATTCTTTTTTCACAAATTTACAATAAATCTTAATGTTTGTTCAAGTGTGTTCATTATTTTTTTGAGTCTTATTTTTTAATATCTAGGCGATCATTTTTCTTCTCTGTAGATTGTCTTCTTTTTGCTATATATCCTATCCATTTCAATTTAAAACTCGTTTTATATGTTTTTATTGTTTGTTTTAATTTTCATTATATTTTTCTTGTTATATTTGATAGACACACACACAATGATATATATATATATATATATATATATATATATATATATATATATATATATATATTTCCATACTTTTCAATGTTGTGTGGGGTTATTGATTTATTTCATATCAGGGCACAAGTTTCACTTTCATAGATAATGAGAAAATAATTGATAGAACATAACTAAAATAATAATAAAACACTTATTTTATTTAATAAATACATTTATTTCATTAATATACTTTTTACACAAAACTATAATTACTATAAATGATACTCAAATTTAAAAAAACTTTCTTTTTATTCTACAAATCAGCAAAGTCGCTAATTAAATCTTTGGCATTTACCTACTTCATCTTCAACAACAATTAGTGAAATATATTTCAGTTATTCTTGGCACATTGTATTTATATAGTTTTCATTATTTTCAATTCATTAAATGGTGCCTACACAAAATGCTTTACTCATTGATAGCCAATGTGCATCAACATGCAAAATACCCAATCTTTACTATGAACTTGAACTTTGGTTTTGTTTTTATTTACTAATTTCCATATTCAAGTACTTTTGTAAACCTACTGAACTATCTTAAAAAACAGTTGGAAGATGTCTCTCCTATTGATAAATTTGAGTTAAATTGTTTACTTTTTTAATCTCTTTGGGTCCGCTTCTTAACAGCCCCTATATACTCTTTACCAATACTTAACTGTAGTTTCACCATTGGATATGACAAAAAAACTAAAGAACATATATACACATACATGAATACTTGAAATTGTTTTTAGCCAATATTAGTAAACAAAACTTAATGTTGTATAAGTATTACATTAAATAAGACAAATTTATAAAAATATAAATATTATGCACAACAAAAAATACAAAACCACTTTTTTAGTTCACAAATAACAATGTGATTCCTCAATTATAAATAAATGACCGTTTTTCAGTCTACACAAAATTTATTTGTTTTTATTTACATATTGATTATAACAAACAACAAAAATCATAATAAATAACTATATTTTCTAATCTACTTCATCATCAAATTTGTTTTGCTTGGCAATGTTATAACTAAAGACAATATTAATCCATTTCTTCTCAATGGCAGTATTTTCTGCTACCTTTTTACTATTTATTTAATGCAGTTTGGTTATTGTTTGATACTTTTTAAATTAAAATTGTATTTCAGGCTGTTCTCTATGATAAAACTGAATAAACAAACTAAACAAAAGCATATTTAGTTAGACTTATATTCATATTTATTGCAATATAAGTGTGCTTAGTGTTTATCTAGTATCAACTTTTCTCCAGACTTTTAAAATTAACTTTATGTAGTTTTTCTTTAATTATTAACTCTATTTTTCTACAATTTCTTTATATATATATAATTAATATATGTACTTTCATTCTTATTCTTTAAATCAATTTTTATACCACTTATGAATTTTTTTCTTAACAAGTTTTTCAACCACTGCAGTAAACTGTTATTGTAGTAAATTAAATTGGATTATATCATTAATATTTATTTCATGAGTTTAATTGTAAATGATATCTTAGACATTTTGAAAAAGGTAGATGGTGCAAATAATATAACAATCTTGATTCTTTTTTTATTTAATTTAACCTTTATTCAGAACGATTCTGATTTGTTAGATGAAAAAAGAAACAACTTCGAGCTATAGATACTACAGTAAACAAAGGTATTTGCTTATAAAATAAGTTACCATCATCATAAATGCTTTTAAGTCAAATATTAATGCCCAAACAACATGCACAACTGCCAAGAAAAAAATTAAGATCCATTTGTCAAACCCAATTGTATTATGTAACAATAACATAGGAGGTTGTATGTTCATAATATGAAAACTATCAAGTTTGGATTCGTTCCAAAAAGTGATGGTTGATTTTTATATTTGCTCTTTAAACTCTGATATGGTTACTATGTTGTAAATTATCAGAGATTATTTATAAAAGAAATTAAACAACTTGTTGCTTACTTTAAAAGTAAGTATATACACAAATCTTCAGTTACTGTGGCACAGAAAAAAAACAGTGATCAAAATTAAATATTTGAGTCAATGAAATCCAATTTAAAAACAAATTGGATGAATGTCAGTCCAGTTATAGCTCCGAATACTACAGAAAGAAACACAATTCATCAGTGTAAAAAAATTAATACCTCACTATATTCAAAATGAGAATGGGACGTAATAGGTTAATATTCTGATTTATATATAAATTATGAATTACTGTTATACAAGGTAGCATTACAGTTAAAAATAAAATTTTAATTATACCAATATACAACAAAAAAGTTTCAAAGACTATAGGCTTTATAACCAGTTCGAAATACGAGGTCAGACAATTAAGTAATGCGACAAAATTCAAAAATCGAGTATATTTAAAAATTAAGGTACATCGCTGCGATCCCCTTCAAAGTAGTCCCCTCCCGCATCTATACACTTATTCCAGCGAGTTTTCCAGTTTTCGTAACAATTCTGGAACACTTCTTGTGGGACCTCTCCGAGTATCCTCATCACAGATTCTTGGATATCTTCAACGGAGTCAAAATGTCGACCTTTGATGAATTTTTTCATATGGGGGAATAGAAAAAAGTCGCAGGGTGACATGTCCGGTGAATAGGGCGGTTGTGGTAACGTTGCGATGCCTTTAGACGCCAAAAACTGAGAGGCACTGAACGCACTGTGACAGGGAGCATTGTCGTGATGCAGAACCCAAGTCTTTGCGATCTCTGGACGCACTCTGAGCACCCTTTTTCGTAATTTTTCGAGCACATTGCGGTAGAATACTTGATTTACGGTTTGTCCAGGTGGTACGAACTCTTTGTGAACCACCCCTTTGCTGTCGAAGAAGCAAATCAACATGGTTTTCACTTTGGACTTGCTCATTCTCGCCTTCTTTGGCCTTGGTGCTCCAGGGGACAGCCACTGTTGGCTTTGTCGTTTAGTTTCGGGGTCATATTGAAAGAACCAACTTTCATCACCAGTAATAACTCGATCGAGAAGAGTAGGATCACTTTCAACCTGCTCGAGACAATCTTGAGCGATGTTCATTCGGTGGGCCTACTAATATTTTCGTGACATGCACTACTCGCGCGTTGTTACAAAACACTAAACAGCTGGCGAAGAAATGATCGTACGAGGGTGGTCAAGGTCTCAATCGAGAGAGTAGGGATCTGCTATTACGGTGGCGGAGTTACAGGTTCGCAGTGTTACCACAGGCCGAGAAAAAAAATCTGTCGCATTACTTAATTGTCTGACCTCGTATTTAATATTGAATACATATTTTTTGCAATATTATTTCCAATTACTTATTAGTAAAGGTAACAGTTCTCTGAATATAACAATTCTGTTTTCACTTTCCCTCATAAGTATTTATCTTGTTTTTATGAATATAAATTACAAATTTGTCATTTACCATATTCTTATGCATTAAAAAACGTGTCTCTACATATATATACATATATAAATATATATATATATACACATACATATATTGGGTAACCAAGAATATTCTGTCGCTGTTATAACATACAATAATTTCAAGAATTGTTTACACTTGTTATCGGACAAAACTCCAAGAACTGTTTGTCAGTAATATTAGCATGTGTTTTAAATGAATCTCATGACCATCAAATTTAAAAATCGACGAATCGGAGACAATGATTAAAACACATTCCACTTTAAAGTGTCAACAGAGCTTGCAGAATTGTTCAAAGTGACGAAACAATACGGAAGCATTTACACAAAAACGGAAACAGGTGGAAATTAAGTAAATGGGTACCACACGAATTAACTCTCAATAACAAATTACAGCGTCTTACAATCTGTACATCTCTTATTTCATGACTAAAATCAAAAAGCTTTTTTGATCAAATTTTGACCACTGATGAAAAATGGATTATTTATTCCAACTACAAACGTACTCGCCGCTGGCTTTCATTAGGTGATCATGTCCCACAAAGTCCTAAATGAAAGTTAACACCGTAAAAACTTCTCCATTTGGTGGATTTCAAAAGAAATTATTCACCATGAATATCTACGTACAAGTCAAACCCTCGCGGAAAACATTTATAGTGAACAACTCCAACGAGTACACGATGTATTAAAACAAAAAGTCAGCACTTGTAAATCGTAAAAAGTATTATTTTTACAAGAGAATGCATGACCACACATTGCAGTAGAGACCACAACAAAAATTATGAATTTACAGTGGGAAATCCTCCCCCATGCTCCATATTCCCCAGACATATATCCATCAGATTATTGCCTATTTTTATCTTTGGACAATCGTATATGTGGTAAACAGTTTAATAATGAAGAAAAATAAAAAATGGAGAGGTCTATATTTTTTAAAAATAATCAGTTTTATAAAAATTGAATTTATAAATTATCTTTTTGCTGGGAAAGGGTTGTTCAATGCGAAGGTGGATATTTAGATGAATAAAGTTATTTTATGTAAAAATACACAAGTGTTTTTTCTCAATTCAAAAACGACAACTTCCTTGGCTACCTGATATATATATATATATGTATGTGTGTGTGTGTGTGTGTAGTGTGTGGACATGCAATTGTGCTCATGTTTTACTTTTAAACTCAATTTTCAATATTCTCAACTATATAATATCAAATATTTAAATATTTTTTATTAAAGTAATAAGACAATAAAAATCAATGAATAATTAAGAAGTATTTAATAATACCTAAATATTTAGTAAGATTATTAAAATAATGAGATTATGTGTAAAAAATAATTATAGTTCGAAAAAAACAGGGTTCTTAAAATAATGATCTGATTTTAAGTATATATAATCTTTTAACCTTGTTTTTAGTAAATAATATGTGAAATTTTATCACTTTTAATTTCTGTATTAATTATAATATTTTTGTTACAGATTTTCAAATGTGCCAGCAAGAAGTATTAATAGAAGATCTCCTCTCATTGATAAATAAAATATTAAAAAAAAAATTAAAATTTTAGGTTATAACTAAATTAGTATTGATTAAAAAACAATTAATTAATCTGGCATTTTCAAAACAATAACAACACATTAGTTACATATTTTTAAGAAATTGTTATATGTAAACATCCATCAAATGATATTTAAATTGAACACAATACACAACAGAATATGCCATATATAGTTACATCTGATAGAATAAATCATATTCTATAGGAATGATTATTTTATTATTAAATATTGAAAGAAATTAATAGGCACAAACTTATCCGAACTGGAAAGTAAATCCACTAGGAAATCCAGAAGTAAAACTGAACTCAGCACCATGACCCGAGTTTCCTCCATAAAATGATTGAAAAACTTGAAAGGGATCAATATCGGCTGAAAAATTAATTATTATCATTATTATAATTTACAAATATTAAAATTATAGTTCTTTTCAAATAAATGAATTTTGAAAAATGACAAAATGTTGTAATTAATGCTGATTAAAAACTGAATATCTCTTAAAAAAAATTTAATAATTTTTTTTACAAAACATCCTTTAAATTTAATATTTTTGTTATACCTATCAAAACATGATAAATATTTATCTACCACAGTATACTTTTAAAGATAATAGTTTACATACTTTTTTTTATATTCATGTATATTTTTAGAAATGTGTCTATGATGAGTTTGCAAATGTTGATAAAAATAATTACTTTAGTATTATCAACACTAATTATTAACATGTTTAAACATATGTAAATTTCATATAAAAAACAATATTTTTTATACAGAAATACAAATATTAGTTTATTTATTTATGTTTTAGAAAATAAAATTTTAACTATATACATGGATATAGTGAATTTATTTCAATTTCAAAGAAGTGGACATAGAATGAGATTTTTTCATTAAAAAATGGACTATAAATTAATCACATTTTACACACCTGCTTCACCCCAACCAGCTTCATCCATGTCCTGACCACTATCATATCTTGATTTTTTCTTCGGATCGATAAGAACACCATACGCTTCGCCTAATTCTTTGAACATTTTTTCCTGTTCTTTTTTCTCACTTTCACTAGCATTTACATGCCTGTCTGGATGATGTACTAAAGCTCGTTTACGATAGGCTTTTTTAATCTCATCCTCAGTAGCACTTTTTTCTACACCGAGTATTTTATAATAATCTTTGCGTTTTGATTTTTTTAATGCCATTTTTGCTTCTTGTAAAAGGCGTTTGTTTTCACGACTTTTATCAACTTTAAATGCTTTTTCATAGTCACGTACAGCTTCTTCATATTCAGAAATATCATAATAACATTTAGCACGCCGAAGCAGAGCTTTCAAATATTTTTCATCTAATTTAAGAGCTTCAGTACAATCAGACACTGCCTCTTGTAATCTATTCATTTTTGACAAAACAGTTGCTCGATTAAAGTATAACTTGGCATTAGTTTTAATATTCAGTGGATCAATTTGTAATGCTTCCGTATATAAAGTGTGTGCTTCTTGAAATTTATTTTGTTCAAAAGCAGCATTTCCTTCCATTTTTTTTTGTTTTAATTGTTTGGCACGTTTATATATATCCATAGCTTTTTTATGATCTGGTGCTAATTTAAGTACATGTGTGAAATGGTTTAATGCCATGTCAATGTTATCTTCATAAAATAAGCAAATTCCTCTTACATAAATAGCATCTGCATTACTTTTATCAATATGAAGAATATCATTGGCTATTTCTTGTGCTTCTTGGTATCTACCTAAGAAAGCAAGACATTCAGCTTTTATTAATTTGTAACGAGTACATCCTGTACTTTGATCCAGACATCTATCCATACAGTAAACTACTTTTCTATAATCTTTTTTTTCGTATGCTTTTGTGGCTTCTGTATCATACTGATTAAGCAATTCCATATTCTTTCCTTCTGAAACAAGTGCTGAATTATTAGGATCAATTTCTTTAATTTTTAAAATTGCTTGTTCTGCAGTTATTAAATCTCCTAAAGCAATGCCACATTTGACAATTCGTAAGTATCCTTTTACAAACATAGGATCAAGATTTATAGCTTTACGTGCATCATCAAGGGCATCTTTGTAACGATTTAACATCATGTAACAGGCAGCTCGATTTCCATAATAAGAGGGTATTTCTGGGCACAAATCTATAGCTTCCGTATATAATGAGACAGCTTGACGATATTGTTTAAGTTTGTATAACTGATTTCCATTTTCCTTTTTTTGTTCTGCTGTACTGTAAAATATAAAGAATAAAATAGTTAATAATGTTAAAAAATTAAGCATTCTCCTAATTACTTTACATAAGAATAAGGCATATGACTAGTGTAAATTAATAACATGTACAGACATTCATATACATACATATATATATATATATATACACACACACACACATATATATATATAAATATACACACACACTAGTGTGTATATGATATACAAATTATTATATAAAATTTAGGAAACATAAAATGTGTGCGTGTGTGTATATATATACACAATTATTTAAATGAATTAATTAAACTAATAGAAATAAACCAAATCCATGTTTATTTACAGAAAAACATCAATAGTAAAACAAATATATGAAAATAACACTAAATAAAGAGGAATAAGATTAACTAGTTCACAAATAGTATTAAAATTTGACAAAACCTAAAAAAAGTCAAGTTTGAATTCTACACATGTATTTTCAAAAGGATATTACTTATAACTATAAAGATTCATTAAATTCCAAATGTTTTACTTACATTACTTAGGCTTTTAAATATTTGGCAAATTAAATACCTCTAACACAGATGCATAATAATGCATTGCATTATAATGACAACTGTATCCAAAGGTCAATAACCATGTGTAGATCTTTCAAATTTATAAAAAATATTTTTTTTCACATTTATATTAAATATGTTTTAGTTAAATTGTATGAAGTGTAAAAGTATCTTTTTTAAAAAAAAACGAATATTTTAAGAGAAGACATTTAATACAAAGACATTTAATACATAGACATACATAACATTAGAAACGTAATTAATAAATAAACACTAACTTTACTGGTTAAATGATGTGTTAGAGCGAAGAGTTTCTAAGAAAATAACTTCGAACAAAAATAAAAATGGGCCGAACAACTAAGGATTCAACTTTAATAATTATAAAATACTTATATGTATATTTACGAACTTTGCATGTAATCATTATATCAATTTACTTACTTTACAAATACCTACAAAATAATATAAGAAGAAATATAAACTTTATTGAGTAAAACAAGATCCTAGTTTCATTATTACATATGTGTACGTCAGTATTTGCATGAAATTTGGAAGACGAATTTATCATAACAGTAAATCAAAATAAAAGTTCAATTATTTTTATTAATACTTTTCAATTTTTATGTAAGATGAACATAATAATGCAATAACCAACCCTTATTAAACTTTCTATAAAGCTAATAAGAAATCTGAATGTCATAATTATATGCATATATGTTTGCATTATATTCATTCATTCATACATACACACACATATTATATATATATATACATATATATATATATATATATATATATATATATATATATATATATATATATATATATATATATTCGAATTATAAATGATGGCAATTGGAAACCAATACAAAAATACAAGGCAGTAAAATACTCACGCTTCAACATTTCGAGGAATAATTTCTTCAACATCGATATTTTCTACATCAAGTTCGTTTATTGTTTCAGCCATTTCTTCGTATATTTTGTAAATGACAGAGAAAATACAATTATTAACGTCGCTCTAGTGTACACGATGTACACGGAGCTCGCACGAAGCTGATGTAATATTAAGAATAACACTACAAATTTAGATATAAATGTGTTCTCGCGATTGTTCTTACATTTGATTTGGTCCGTACAACATTCAATATAATAGTTACGTAAGCGAAGTCTCGTTTGAAAAGTAAAAAATAAAATGTTGAAATTGGATTAATTAACGTTTCAAAAATAAGTTCAGAAAAATTGAATAAATTTCAATTTTGAATTTTTATTGCAATACTAATAGCGGTGCATAAATACCGTATTTTTAGAATTTAGTTATTAAATGTTATCATATTAATATCATACAAAGACAATTAAAAATTATATTTAAATAAAAATTATCATAATGTGTAAATAAATAAACTAATGTCTAAAATAGTAATTGATGTAAAGAAGTTGCTCCATTAAATGATTTGACAGATGAATATAAATATCATAATATTCTAAATTATTTTTGTCGTTCAATTATGGTCAAATTTTCTTTCTAAATATGTAAATCTGTATTTGTACATGTTTATGTATATATTTTTTAGTTTTAAAAGTTACTTTCATTTAATCGAAATTGTTATAAAAAGAATATTATCACAAAAGCATCAAAAATAGATTTTCGAATCAGCCTTAATTTTTTATTGCTATTGCACTATCTGCCTTGTCGATGGTTATCGAAAAATGAAATATCAATAAGTAATGTACTTAATTCTATAAAAAACATGTTATTTAATAATAATACCGTGCTATGTGAAACGTTATAATCAATCTCTTTGTAATGTCAAGATATGACAAAATAGGCGTAGGCGCAATGTTTGTTAAGTGAGTGCAAATATGATATAGTGTTAAATTAATTAATAAAAAAATGATTAATTAACTAGTCAAATAAACTTTTTAACTATTTAAATTTATTTAACGTGCTGTATATTTTTAATGACCACTATTATTAAAGTGCCAACACAATTATATTTTTTATTACAATTATGGGTAATAAAAATAGTTGTTGTACTCACAACAGTCCTCCAATGCCTCATAAAGCAGTTTGTCCTTTCGAAGAACAGTTAACAGAGGGTGAAATAAGCATTAACAATCTACAACATATCAGTGAACGTGAACCAGACGATGCAGACACTGATCCATCGCAGCACCCGATGGCAAAAACAATATTTATGGAACGTTCAAAAGTGGCTATTGAAAATGGATTATCCCGAAAAAAAAGTCAACACCAAATAGCTGATTTCCGCCCATTAAAAAAAAGTAGTTCATGTTCTACAATTTACTTGGATGATAGCACAGTATCACAACCAAATCTTAAGAATACAGTGAGGTGTGTAGCATTAGCTATATATTATCATATTAAAAATAGAACATCAGAACGACAATTAGATATATTTGATGAAAAACTTCATCCTTTAACTAGAGATGGTGTAAGTGATGATTATGATAAACATAATCCAGAGCATCGGCATATTTACAAGTTTGTGAGAACTTTATTTAACGCTGCTCAATTAACAGCAGAATGTGCAATCATTACTCTTGTTTACTTAGAAAGACTATTAACATATGCAGAATTAGATATAGCACCTTCAAATTGGAAACGAATTGTCCTTGGAGCTATTTTACTTGCTAGTAAAGTATGGGATGATCAAGCAGTCTGGAATGTAGATTACTGTCAAATCCTTAAAGACATTACAGTTGAAGACATGAATGAATTGGAGCGACAATTTCTAGAAATGCTTCAGTTTAATATAAATGTACCTTCTAGTGTATATGCTAAATATTATTTTGATTTACGTACATTGGCAGAAGCAAATGATTTATCATTTCCCAGTGAGCCTTTAAGTAAAGAACGAGCACAGAAACTTGAAGCAATGTCTAGAGTTATGGAGGATAAAATAACAGCAGAAGCAGTGAGAAATGGTCTAAAGAAGTGGTCAAGTTTGGATAATGTAAATACTGCTTTAGGAGGGCCTAGAAGAAGTGTTGCTATTCTGTCTTGAGTGTACATACAAGTCAAAAACTATTTAAAATATTATCTTTTTGCCTTTGGGAACAAGTCCATTTATACTTTATAAAAATATAAACCATATTATATAGTAAATTTTATTATGTTCTTCCATTTTATTCAATATTTTCATAATAAAAATGTATGTAAAAATAGTACAGTACTTGTATAAATTGTTTTGATAAAATTGCAGATTGTTATTTTATATTACTGATTGGTTATAGCTTTTAAATTTAGTATTTTTTTTTTGACAAATTTAATTAAATTAAAAACTTTGTATCAGACTTTATGATAATTATTATTAAACACTAAATACCAAGATTCTCTATACATTTTTGAGCATTCCATTAGATATTCAGTCTATGGTATTGATAATAATATTGTGTTTTATATATGTATTTTCAGCATAAAAACAATTCCTTTAATATTTTAGTTCTATATATTTTTTTTAAAAAAAACTACCATAGCTATGTTTGCAATACTTTTGATTGGTTTCATTTTAAAGTTTAATAATTTCATAATAAAACTACAATTCACTACATTTATAAGCACTAAAATGTTTTGTGTGTGTGTGTGTGTGTATATATATATATACATACATAGGTGTATGTAATTATATATATATATATATATATACACACACACATGCATAAATGCACACGTTTGAATATAAATTGACACACACACATATAAATTCATACATACTTATATATATATATATATATATATATATATATATATATATATATATAAACACAAATAATATCCTAATAGCATTCAATCAATGTTGGTGTAATATTTGAATAATTTTGAATATAGATACTTAATTTTTATTTTATATCAAAGAACATATTTTTTGCATGTCATAATAAAATATTTAATTTGGCTAATTTGTATATATTGACTGATTTATGTTTTTCAGTATTTAAAAAAGAATGAATTAGAAAATAAGAATATAAACTAGGAATCAAAATTCTTTTAAAAATTATATTGAATTATTATGTTTTTTTTTATATTTAAATTAAATAATAAATTTATTTATTTATTTAATTTATAAAGAAATTGGATTTGATATGTGTTCAATATTGATTTTTTTAATATATATATATATATACATATATCAAAAATAAATTAGATTATTAACACTCTGAGAGATCAAATTTTGTAGTTCAGTACAATAGAATCTGTTAACATGTTTATAATTAATTAAAAAGTACTATTAAATGTGAAATCAATATTTGCAGAATAATATATATATAAAAATGTAAAATCTTTACATTTTTATAAAAAAACTTCATTATTAGAAACCTGCGTGTGTTGTATATATATATATATATATATATATATATATATATATATATATATATATATATATATGTGTGTGTGTGTGTGTGTGTCGAATACTTTTAGTTTAAAACAATATTGTTATTAATTTTTGTATATTAAAGTATATGTTTCTAATATTTTTATGATCAAACCAAACAAGAAATTGTTTCAGTTATTAACGAAATGTTTTTTATACAATATAAATAATAATTTAATTTATAAACAAACATGTAATTAATGAATATTATGTTATTTTCATAATTAATGATAATGGGAAGGCTTACTATGGACAGAACATTACAAAATAAAATGCTTATATAATTTTATTTACAGTGTCACAATGAAAATATTCATCAGTTTCATGTAATTTTTAGACAGTAAGACATTTTTTATACATTTTAACTGCATTTAACTACATTTGGTGAATAAAATATAAAAAGATATTTATTCTCAACATTTATTCTTTTTCTTTCAGAATATAAAGATATTTATTTAAAATGATTTCCACCAGGCATAATTATTTACAAAAGTGCAGAGTTCTTTTAACATAATTTGTATATGTAAACATTTAATACATATGCAAGCTAGAAAATATGTATCAGTTCAGAATGTTTTATAGGACCATATTTTCTCATGTATGGTTGCAAACTAATATTTTTAGTACAAATATTTTAATAATTTTCAGATGAAATCATTCATTGGTTAAATTGCACAAGCTTATGATAACTCACATAAATAAAAGAAACATTTTGGCTTTGTTTATACTTAGCATTTATTTATAAACATAAAAATCAACAACACTGCAAATCAAAATAAATAATATATACAAATATTAATAATATTACAAATGTTACTAGATTTCATATAGGCATATTTTTTAAAAAATAATATTTGCAAAAGATACTCAATATTATTTAAAATATCTGTTCTCTTAAATTTATAATATAATTTACAAATGAGTATTAAATAATATATATATATATATATATATAATAAAACATATGCACTTGTAGCTTACATTCACAGTTAAATAAATAAAAAACACTCTTGTGGTAAAGAAAGTTTATCATATTTTAAAATTAAATGATCAAGAATTATAAATAAAAGAATATTTTATATATATATATATATATATATATATATATATATATATATATATATATATATATATATATATATATATATATATATATATATAAATCCACACCTACTAATAATCCAAACAGTTGTTTTCAATAATGGTCGTAAGAAATTATTGATTTCAGTTTACTTTTTTATGGAACTGTTGAAGTGAACTAATAGTTAATGATAAACAATTTTGTATTTTGAATATATTTTAATAAGTTTAAAAATTACAACACACCATATTGAATAAATATCAGTAGTACTAATATTTGGCAAAAAAAAACTATTTCATTAAGGTCATCATATTTAGATCAGTTCATAGAAGATACAGTGAATGGTGTATGTATGTATGTACATATATGTATATATATATATATATATATATATATATATATATATACATATATACATGTATGTATATATATATGTATATGCGTATATATATATATATAATATAGTCTTTTGTATAAATTTTGTATTCAGATGTTTTCCATTCATTGTAAATACGTATACAGTAACGTAAAAAAGTTTATTTCTTTATACATTCACTTTTCAGTTATATTTTTTGATTCTTATTCAAATCCATGAAAAATAATTCTACTTTAGAAAAATATTCTAATTATTAAAAATGAACTTTCAAAGTTATAAAAATTTTGATTTTTTTTTATTACGACTAACATTAATAAAATAATCATTTATTTCATTACATTTTATTAATAATGTGTGAATTTAATTTTTAATGGTATATAAATAATTAATATACTAGCATAATTTATCAAATATAAAAATATAATTGAATTTAAATATTAATTTTTCCTTACATCACAAGACAAAAATAAAGTAATAAAACCAGATTTTGGTGTTTAAAATGCAGTTATATATATATATATATATATATATATATATATATATATATATATATATATATATATATATACATATATATACATATATATACACATATATCAAAGTTACAGAAAAATATTACATAAATTATAAAATAACACTTTGTTAAATAAATAAACGAGAATTAGCGACAGATGTGATTAGCTGAAAAGTAAAAAAAAAACAAACACTTTAAGATTAAAAGAATGGTAGAAGAAAAATTAGAACCAAAAGTTCAACCTCTGATAGTGAATTTTCAGAGAACTTATTTAATATTAAATTTGAAACACATGTATATTTTTGTAATTTGATAAAAAATTTTATAATAAAAATATTTTAAAATAAATGAAAATTACATAAACATATGCACAAACAAAATACATACTAATATACAAAATAAAAAATGCACAAAAATTACTGTTTTACTTTAATAATGATGAAATAGAGATAACTATAGAAGATAATATGGCTATTTAATAGCCTTTAATAAAAAATAGTAAGAATTTAGATTACAATACTTAAGTATTTTTTTGTCATATATATATATATATATAAAAATAATATATTGCCAGTGTATAGGAACCCATTTTACTTCTATAATGTTTAATAGTTAAAACAAATAGAAAGAAAAAGTACAAACTTTACAAAAAGTATGAATTAAAATGTAAATATAATATTATAATTTAATGTAAATATAATATTATAATTAAATATTATAATTTACAATAATATTTTAACTGTTTGCAAATCAGTATTTGTGAACATTTAACTTTAGATATTAATTGCCAAGTTCATTCACATTTCAAAAGAATTATGTTAAACTAAATATTAAAAAAAGGCACTTTACAATATGATATTCTTTTATTATCTGTACAAATAGATCATTACTCAGAAAAACAACTAATGTTTTCTATAAAAATATTTCTCATAACGTTTAAAATAGAGCAAAAAAAAAGTACAATTGATATTTAATTTTTTGTTCCTACGTTCAATTTTTGAATGAACCTCAATTTTACATTTTGATTTTTTTTACAAAACATGCTATTTTAAAATCAATGCTTTTAAGAAGTAATTAATTTTAATTTTTATTCTTTCTATTTTAAATTATATAAACTTTATATATATATATATATATATATATATATATATATATATATATATATATATATATATATATATATATATATATATATATATATTAATATTTGGGATATATATGATTGTTTAAAAAACAGTTAATGTAAACATATCAAAAATAAACATAATGATAATATAAATAATTTGGTAAAATATTACGAGTCATAATTAAAATTCATTATTTGGGACATAAGGGCACATTGGTATCTTGGGCCATATTTAACAATTATAAGATGTTAAAATTGTTTGACCTGAAAAAATATAATTTTAATAAGTGATAAAATTATAAATAATATGAATAAAACAATAACATAAATTAATATCAATATGCATTAGAATATTTTTAAAGATTAGAAGAGAGTCAAATGTGTCAAATAGATCACTATTTAAAAATTTTATATGAAAAAATAAATTTGTTTGCAAAATTAAAATAATACAATTTTATGAACTTTTGCGTTTATAGATATTGTGCATTTAATAAAAAATATATCTAGGAACAAATATATAAAAAATGAACAAACTAAATTGGGTTTTAATCTTATTAAAAAAATCAGTGTGAATACAATTTGCAGTTTAAAAAAAATATGTATACATATTATACAGATATTCTAATATATTATTTTTGAAAATGTTGTTAGTGAAATCTTATAAATTATTTAATCTATATTACTTGAATATTTTGTTTACTTTATATATTGCTATAAGCAGTGTAGATAATAAAAAATAGTTGAAGTAATATTCTTTTATTAATTTTACAATTGATCTATACAACTTTGATATTTTAAAAATGATTTTTAAAAGTCAGTTATTACATTCTTATCTGAGCACCATTAAATTTTAACCGTTGTCATTAAAGTACTAAATACAGAATATATTAGTTATTTAATTTTGGCAAAAGTAAATAAAATGATTAAATTAAGAAAACTATTCGAATAATTCTAAATCTACAACAATTAGTTTTCCTTGTCATTTCATCACATATAATTAAAATATGAATAAATTAATAAGATAAAAATAATAAAACAAATAACTATACAATAAACATTTTTTCTAGATACATTAAAAGAATTAATAAATATATATATATATATATATATATATATATATATATATATATATATATGTATATATATCAAGATTCAATTTAATCACCTATACATAGGATTGTATTAATGCTATTTTAATAAAACAAACTTACAAAATTTTCATAAAAATGGATTATTAGAGTATGTTCCAGTGTTAGAACCAATCTGAAAACAAATAAAATCATTAATATTTACTGCACACAAATATATTGATTTGAACAAATTTGAATATAAATTTGTCTTAAATAATGTTTACACAGATATGCTAATAACATATATATGTATTACAAATGAAATATGTGAAGTTAACAGTTTTAATTGTATTACTTAAGAATATCATTAAATTTTAATAAAGATGGATGAAAATATTGTAATTTTTTGGATATTGTTGATTTTTTGTAACATGAAAAACCAAACTACAGACAGATAATTTGTGTCTATAATATATATGAGTCAATATATAACGGACTTGTTTAAATTTCTTTGAAATTGTATATTCATAAAATTTGTCATATATTTTTGCTACGTATTATATATTCTTTTTTTTTTAATTTATTTACTTTACTGTATTAATAGTTTAATATTTTTTATATATAACATTGAGAAATTAAGTAGTTATATTTTTTTTACTGTATAGAAAAACCTAGTTTAGATTTTCTTATACCTTAATATTGAGTTGACAATGTATCCATTACCAACAAAATGTCTATAAACAACAATCGAAAATAACCAATAATCAATTATTGGACATTTCATCTTATAAAATTGTTTTGTGGTTTATGAAGGAATAAAAACAAATTGTACAACTAAATTTAGTCATATTGCAAAAACCTACATTGTGCATTATTTATATTTTTATAATTTTTTAAAGAATAAAATTTATTTCCTGGAAAAAAAATTAAATCTGTTTGATTAACCCTTATAACATTTTGCTATGAATAAAACATTTTTAATCACAGAAAAATTATCTAGTGCATTTATGTGGTATCAAATTTTTTTTCTCTTCTTTAGAATAATTGGTGAGAATTACTCAGAAGAATATTAATTTTTTTCATTACATCTCATTCAATTACTTATAATTACATAAAATCTTTTTAAATAAATATTTTCGTTACATTATATAATAACTTATTTTTAAACAATCTTTATTGTAATTCTTTATATTTGGAATACACTTGGAGATATATATATATATATATATATATATATATATATATATATATATATATATATATAAATGTGTGTGTGTATGCTTTTTTAAAAGATAATAATAAAAATGATTCAGTAAGAACAATACCTTAAATGGATTTACTGTAGACATATCACGATAACTACTGTTCTGTACAAATTGACTAGGAAACATCGTTGTTTGTTGTGTAGTTGGACGGAATACACTAGTCTGACCAAAATCACTATTATTCAATTGATTACCATTAAAACCATTTACTGCTCTAAATGGATTAGCATTGTACATTAATGCTGATGAATTTTGTACTGGCTCTGTATTTGGAACAGTCCAAGGACTACTCAACTGATTCACAGAAAACGGATTATGAAGAGAAGTTTCTTTAGTTACAGTATGATGATCAGAAAATGGAGAAGAAAATAGAGAGTTTGATGTGCCTGCAATAAATATATAAATTGTTGCAATTTAAATACAAACAAATAAATGTTTCTATTATTGATATTTTTCACTATGCATTAAAAAAATTATTGAATTATGTATACTATTGAAATTAATTTCATTTGTGTGATAAAAGTGCATTTGAATATTTTATATTTATAAATTTATATTAATGTATAGTGTATATAATTTCTCATAATGCTTTTGTATTTCTGAAAGTAAGCACACTTATAAATAAAAGTTCTTTTAATAAATTACTTTCATATAAATTTAAATACTTAACATTTAAGTGTAATTTTAAAGGTAATATTATACCTTGATAAAGTGCATTAAATGGTGACCCATTAATTGGTGATTGTCCAGAAGACCAATCTACTTGTTGATCTTGAAACTGAACTTTGAGAGCATTATCTAAATCTTTTAAAGCAGCATAGCGGTCTTCAGATGGTGGTGGTGATATTAATTGACTTGATAATTTTGATTGTATCACAGGTTTCATTGCTAGAATAAATTTTCAAATAAAACACATTATACCAATATGAATATACAAGTTATTTAAGTTTTTTCTGTAGCTTGGCACTCTGAGGATGATGGCATTGCCATTGAAATGCACATTAGCAACAATTGAAAATAATTGTTATATTAATTTTTGATTCAAACATTTTAGTAAGGCTCATGAGGTGAAAAAAGAATTTATTTGTGAAAGGAAATATAAAAAAATCTTACTTTAGAAATGGATAATAATAATCCACATACTTTTTATGTTACATAAATGTATTATTGTAATTTTTTTTCATTTTGCTATTCTTGTAATGTATATTGTTATTCTCTACAAACACATTTTTTTGTAACTCAAAACACATACAAATTTCACATTGTAATAATTAAATAATGATGTAAATTAATATAATTATATCAGTGTACAAAGAGTGTTATGAATATTATCTATCATTTTACCTATTTCTTCCTTTTATTAAAAAAAAAATATTTATTAATTAATACATAACTTTTCAATTATATGTATAAATCAATTTATTTTTATTGTTAGAAATATGTTACAATTTTTAAAACAATAAAACTACATCTAATCTTTCTATATCTTATTTTGAAGATAATTGAATTGCCATTGAAATGTATATAAGAATAAAAAATGATAATCAATTTTTAATATGAAAATGATAATCAAAATGTTTATTATGGCTTATTGGGTCAATGAAAAATTCATTTGTGAAAATATATATTCTTTGATATATTTGTTATATGAGTGTACTTCATAAGAATTTATTTCTTGTTTATTGCAATAGAACTATACTATTTTTATAACAATTAAAATTATTAAAAGCATAATCAAGCAACTTACTTGATACATTGAATATTGGATTATTATCAAAATTAGCAAATGATGGCTGTGCATTGGTATTACTTAAATTATTGTTTTTATTTGTTAAGGGTTCATCTGCTATAAATATTTCAGCTTTGCTAAAATCAGCTATAAAATCATTTGTAGTTGAATCTGCTGTAGCTTTTATAATTTTTGGTTCAACAGTTTTTATTTCAAAATCATTTTTATCTCTACATTCTTTTAAAGCTTTATGAAATTCTTCTTTTGTTGGGCCTGGAGGTGGAAATGATCGCCAAATTTTTAAAAACTCCTCTTCTGTTGGTTTTAATGAATCTTCCAATAGAGAAGAACGCAACTCTACGCCAGTTTCTTTGGGGTCTTCGTAATAACGCTTGCGTTCATATTTTTGTATCATGAAATCCTTTATTTCTTGTTCATCTGCATTTTCAGAAGGACTCTTTTTATCATATAAAGATAACCAGACTTGTGCACAATACTCATTGCCACGTTCTTTAATAAAATCCATTTCTTCAGTTGAATAAGTTGCCATTGACATAGATTTTACTCTATGTGGTGGTGTTAATCCACGTCTAATATTACAAAAAAAGAAATCATTACAGAAAATTTTGTGAAGTATACAATTAACTTATTTTATTATAGATTAGTACTGTAAAACAACTTAAATTTATGGAATTATAATAAATTGAGCATCAACTATAATAACATTAATAATTACATACTTTCAATGCAAACTTATAATAGTAAAAAATTTAAAAAACCTAATAAATAATTGGAATGCAATGAATTTTTAAAATCAATTGTTTAGCATATTATAAAACATTACTTATTATTTTACATGCAATGAGAAATATAATGACTAATAAATATATTTCATATGTACTTAACTAAATATTGGATAATGAAATAACAGTTAATGAAAATAAATGACTAAGTGGTTAATCTTAAAAATATATGTATCAATTACTTATAATTTTTTACTAGTTTGTAATATCATTTAATATATACACATATACATATCCATTTCATTTAATAAATATTAACATATCAATTGTTAATTTCAAAAAAAAAATTTATAATAGTTATTTTGAAATTGAAAATAATTATATACCATATTTTATATAAAATCTATATTATTATATATTATAAATGTGATCAAACACATTTTGTAAAATTTATAATTAAATATTAATACTTTGTGTACCTACATATTTTTTTAAAAACAATATTAATTCTATTATATAAATATTTTTCTTAAATACTAATATGTATGTGTGTATGTATATATGTAGTAATATAATATGATGTGTGCATTGTTTGTATGTTACATTTTTTTTATACATCCACTTTCTGTAAAAGTAAACTGTATGTCCTGTAAGATAAGTCATTTCCTGTAATAAACCACAAGCATCATAAATTCTGCCATTTCAATTATTTGAAAATATGTTAAATGCGCATAAAAAATAATAGTGAATTTCTTAATTCTATAAATAAATGTGTACTTTGGTAATCCTTGATTAATAAATAATAAAAACATTTATAAAAAAAACATGATAAAGTCGAAGTTCAATCCTTATAATTATGTTTATTGATTTTTTGAAAAATACTTTTAAAAATTATAATTATGAATTTTACTTACAATAACCCGGAACATCTCATACAAACGAATGAACCAATTGTCATGTTAACATAAGTAGGTCCCCTTTGGTGACAATCAAAACAGTATCGATTAGAACCCTCTTGAGCCAGTTCACGTAATTCTTCATAATTCAATTCCTCAAGTGACTTGGGTTCGTTGGTTTTTCTGCGAAGCCATCTTCTTGTTCTATTGCTCATGACTAAAATTTATAACTAAACTACTTAACAGTAAAAGACACTGAAGATAATGTACTTATTAATCATCAAAAGACCCGAAAGAGTAAACACTATGAATAGAGATAAAGATAATGACATTGAGTTGAATACCAACCATAAATTAATAAAACGGTAAATTTTTTAAATAATCGCGGGAATTCTATAACAATTTTTATTTAATATTTATTACAATATTCGGTGTTTAGTTCTAAAATTAATTTTTAAATGGTTACTAAAAAATATTATAGTTTTTTTTTCTTAAATAATATATTTTATTATAAATCATTTCTAAATAAATAGTAGCTGAATAAAATAATTAAAACTTATATCTTATTGTACTAATATGATCTATGAAGATAATAAATTTAACCATTTAACAAATAAGAAAAGTTCTAAATGAAACAAAAATTATGGTTTTTCTTTTACATGTTGTTTTTACACTTTTCATAAATGAATTTGGAAATGAAGAATTTTCTTATATTTTTTTCATTAATTTTGATTTTTTTCTGCCACTTTTAAAAATTCTATATTTTATTATTATTCTAGACAGCACATAAAAAATAACATAAGAAGCTAATTCATTTTTATCATGATTATTATTTTAATCAGATTGATTTTTATACTAAGCATATTGGAAATTATATCCATTTATATATTTTCTACATTCAAATTAACTGATTTGTAGAAGTTTTGGTACTTTAACACTAAAGCTACCACGACAGGTCAAATGACCCTTTTTAAAATTTTTGTCAGAATTTTGTTGAATTTTTAAAAAAATGTTTTGTCATAGACCAAAGTAAACTAAATGGTTTTTTTTGCTATACATCGTAAAGTATATAACATTTTAAAGACGGGTCATTTGACCCGTTGTGGTAGGAATAGGTATACATGAAGCATCGATAGGTTTAGCGTTAAGTTGTAAAATATTTTTTTAAATATTTATCAAGTTTGATTTATTTAAATTACTTAATTCAATACATTATATACATTTATTTCTTTTCAAGTTCTTTTCCAATCATATATCACTAAATATACATTAATTTCTGAATAAAATGATTTGTAACATTTTATACTAATAATAAATAATATTAATTACAATCAATAAACAGCAATTATTTTCTACAAATCTGTTTTAAAACTATATAAAAAGTATTAAGAAAAGGTTCTTAATTAAAAAAAATAGAGAACAAATATTTAAATATACTTGTATACTCAGTGTTGTATAGATACATCCAATTAAAAATATATGTTCTTGCTAACATATACATATTGTTAACATATACAATTTAATAATATAGTACATTATATTTTTTACTGTTTATAGCAGTATTAAAAGTATCTTCATGGAAGTTAAAATTATTTAATCCTCTATATACAATAGTTTAAAACATATGTTTGTGAGTATCAAGATTAGAGTTTATTTCATAAATAACATCAATAGTAACATTGAAATACATGAATGAGATTACATAAAAATAGTTATTGTAAAATTTGTACAGTGATCTGAAATACTACTTCTAACAATACTTTCTTCAATATTATATATGAAAAAATTCAAGAACACTCTTGATACTACTTCAATATATAAACACTGACTTAGTTTTAAAATATTTAATAATAGTATTAAGAAAAGTAAAATTTGAAATATGTATTCAGACAAACAGTAATATTTAAATGGTAATTATTTAACAAAAAAAAGTATCTAAAACAGCTATTATGAATAATTATAACAATTATTTTAAAACAATTTTAACTATTACGTGTCTATTTACATACAAAATACATATCTACACATACACACACATCTACCTACTTATAAATGTGTTTATATATATATATATATATATATATATATATATATATATACTAATTATTCACAGTCACTTATATTTGTTTATATATGTAGATATATAAGCAGAGGTAAAATATTTAAAAAATCATGTCTTTTTAGACACTTAAACATACATTTAGACACTTTTAATGTACATGTATGTGTATTTTATAAATATGGCTAATGTTCGACTAGATAGAAAAACAACCAAGTTGATAAGTTTTCGGTTATTTTTCTTATGATTTTGAGTTTTATTTCATATATATATATATATATACATACATAAATATGTATGTGTGTATATGTATATATATATATAAAATAAGATGGAAATTATAATTACCAATATATTTAAAGCTCAATGTAACATTAGTTTTGATTTACAGATGTGACATTGTTAGAATGTTTGTTATTAGATAATTGGTTTATAGTTCGTTCTTCATTCATTGGTTCATCTCCCGCTCCAATTAATCGATTAGGTGATGGGCTATCTACTGAATGAAAGAATCCAGGAGAATCTGCACTAGATAAAGATTCAGGTGTTCCTACTGAACTCAATGATCCTGGTAAAGGACTTGAAGTATTATTCTGAGTAATTAATAATCCTCCTCGTTCAACTGGATGAAATGTATTTAAACGTTTTGCAGAAGGTGTAAGATACTGATCAGACTTTTCATCGTCGATTTCAAATTTACGTTTCACAGGACCTAATGGACTAGGACGTATGGCTATAGGACTCAAACTTCGACGAGTTTTGAAACATTTTCGTGTAGGACTGGGAGACATTGTGGGTACTCGTGCTGCATTTATACTGGGTGACAAACATGGCCTTATATGTGGTGTTCTAGTTGGTGATGGAGATGAACATGATGGAGAACTATTTGGAAGACTTATATTAAGAGGGCCCATTTTGTTTATATCTTTGGGTTGTTTTATTTCTGAATCTGATTTACAACTTAAGTTATCTGTAAATAATGTTAAATCTTCCCAGGATTGAGACATCTGCATTGCAGAGTGAATTTCTCTTTCATGAGCGACTTCCCGTACATTTGAAATATCAACAGACTCTTCTTGGCGTAATTGATTAACACGGGGTGTCAAGCGTGGTCCTGCATTCTATAATTATTTTAAAAAAAAATGATTTTAATTTTGGTGACAAATAATAAAATTGTAATGTTATAATTATTTATAACTACTTACAAAAGAACCTGTTCCTGGAATTGGATTAAAACTAGCACTAAATCTACGTACTCTTGGAGAATATATATTAAACGGCACAGATTCTCTACAGATTAAATAACAATTATTTTTATATAATAATTAATCATTTAACAAAAAATACCTGTAAGAAGGACTAGGGGATGGAGAAGTATTCATTTTTACATTGATTTCATTAATCATAGGAGCACTGCTACATCTTTTTAATGAAGAATTGTTTGTTGAATTTTGTGATGGCCCATCCACATCCATATCTGTCAGTTTACTTTCCATTGGCATTTAAAAAGTGTCTTTGAAGAAAACAAAAAATTTAACACTTGCCTACACTGATTAAAATTTAAAAAACACACTGTAACCCACAATTTTTTAGAATGAAAATAATTTTCATTGTTTAAATAATGTAATATAATCATTTCACTGAACTTTACTACCTGTTTTTAACAGTTGATTTATTGGATTTCTATTGTTGACATGTCTACTTTCGTCATTGGCATAGTAGAGAAATTTAATCTGACATTTTCAACACTATACATACGCACGTTCAAATTGGTTGATTGAGCTGAAGATAGTACTATCTTTTTAAAATGTGCTATATGGCAGACACTTTTTTTGGTGACAGTTTATTTTTAATAATTTATACGGACTATCAGTATTAATTGTAGTTATAGAGTAATGAATGTTTAGATTGCAAAGAAATGTTAGAATACTAACAAGTGGTTTTTATTGATAAAATGCACGAGTTACGTACTCGAACATGTATTAGGATTAACTTATTTAATAAAAATAATTATAACACTATATCATTCGTTTTTAAAGTCAATTCGTTTAAATTATAACTTATTAAATATGGTCAAAATATTATTCACATTCTATTTATGGTAACATGACTACTAAGGAGCTATGAACTAAATAAATTATTATTATAATATATTTTGTTTCCTATTTTACCATTTTTAAAGACTAAGCCAATATTGAATTATAATTTAATAATTTCATAAATATTTTGTTAGGTACATATATACCTAACATCACTACATATATATATATATATATATATATATATATATATATATATATATATATATATATACACAAACAAAATGTGTTTATATTTTTCAAGAAAAAATAATTTCCGTCATATACATAATTAGGATTATATATGTACTTCTCAGTAACATTTATATTTTGTTTATTTTTTAGAGAAATTTCAAAATTTGTAGGACAAACAGAAAAATGTTAGCTATAAATATTTGTTTTATATATCTAACGTTTTTTACCTTTTAGATTTTTTGTGTATTTTTAAGTAACTTCATACTATTTTGAAATTATTGGCAGTTTAAATTTACTACTCATTACTTCTTTATCTATGCGACTTATATTGTGTTGCTGGTTTTCTTTATCTACATACATACACGCATACACACATACATATATATATATATATATGTATGTATGATACGTATACGTATATATGTATATGTATATGTATATGTATATGTATATGTATATGTATATGTATATATATATATATATATATATATATATATATATATATATATATATATATATATATATATATATATAATATACTTCAAACCGTACAATTATGCGGTCTCCATTTATGCGAATTCACTTTGAAGCAATTGAAAAAAAAAATTTAAATAATCAACTAGACACCAGATGTCACCACAATGCGTAAATTTATCATATTGTATACACATTGTAATTATATAAATTCGAAAATTTGCCAATTTAATTTATTCGGTAATTTTATTTACAATTGCATAGTAAACATATGTAGTGTACTAAAAATAAATGGTAAAAATTTATTGAGGTTGTGCATTATAAACCGTAGATACGCGATAGATTAATAAATAATAGCATCATCAGGGGGTACATTAAATAAAATGATTAAGAAAAAGACAAGAACTCAGATATTTTCAGAAGTTAAATTAAAAAGTATCCAGACATTAGAAAAGGGTGAAAAAAATTATATTGTTGCTCGGTTGTACAATCTTTACGAGTCTACAATTTGCACGATTAAAAAAATGCTGCTGACCCTATTACAATGGCAATGAAAGAAGCCATACCAACAAGTTCAAAGGTAGTGAAATATGTAAGAAATACTATTATGGTGAGAATAGAAGTTATTAAATCAGTGGATAGAAGATAATAAAAAAAAACACATTGGTATGGATACAGGCATTATACAAAATAATGCTTTGTCAATTTTTAACTAGTTGAAAGAAATGATGAAAAGCAAAATGAAGGAGATGAAGAAGTCATTATCTTTTGTTTCCAGCAAAGGCTGGTTTGACAAATTCAAGAAAAGTTATAATCTACACAATATCAAGTTCGTGGGCTAAGTTTCTAGTGTAGATAGGGAAGCAGCTACTGAATTTGTGAAATCTTTTAAAATTTTTATTGAAAATAACGGTTACAATGCTCAGCAAGTGTTTAATGCTGATGAAATCGAATTTTTTTGGAAGCGTATGCTAAGTCGTACATTTATATTAAGAGAACAAAAAGTTCAAGTCTGTTAAAGACACCCTCACACTGCTGTTGTAGCAACGCCAGTGAGTGGTGATTACAAATGCAAACCACTTTTAACACATTGACGCCGGGACGTTTGGAACCGCACTTTATGTGGCGCCGGGAGGAATCGCGTGTTTTGTTTCAATCGCGTTACGTTAGAAAAAACTGCTATGTGCTTTTAAAATAAATAATATTTTTCAGGGAAATTTTGAGATATGTGGGTGAAGTATGTGTAACGAGTGTTTGCATTCAGAAGAAAAGGACCAAGCATCGAATTTCTACCATATCGCTCTAATGTATATACAAGCTGCAGTGTCAATAATCAAGAGATAAAAAAAATGAAAATATATATACATTTATTTCAATTCTTGAAACTTCTCTTTTAGTATTTATGCAGAGAACTTCACCAATTTAAATTTATTATAAATGAAAATCTCAATGATGCATTTTCGCATCATCCGGCGCCAAGTAAGACACGAATGACGCGAAAATACGTCATCCGGCGCCAATGTGCTAATTTCTGTCTGAAAAAATCTGTGGTCAGATTGTGTTGCCGGCTAAATAGCCGATTTCAGTTTATTAGCAACTGTTGATAATGATGTCGCTGACGTATGGCACTAGGACAATAATTAGAAGGTGGAGGATTCAGTGACTTGAATGCTTCTGATATTGAAGAACTTTTAAAATTACAAGATTTTGAATTGACAACTAATGATCTTATTGAATTAAACCAAAAAGAGTGTAGCTAGCCCGGGGGTTGCCGAGCGAAGCAGGTAGGGCGGAGCCTCCTAGTATGTATATATATATATATATATATATATATTGCATTTATGTTTGTATATACTATTATTATTATTACAAAATAAACATGGATTTCAGCTTTCTATCAACTTTAAGTTTGTAATTTAATTAGTAATCTAATTAATTTTGATTGCTCATCTATTCTGTTCTAAATATTTAAATTATAAAGTTTTCAATTTATTTTTTAATAATAAAAATGTTCTATTTTACAAATTATAAAAATAATAGCTATATTCGTTCTTCATATGTCAATTATGAATTAACAGTAATGTTATCTTTTCCCCATAGTTTCTTCCAATTTATGTGGCTACCTATATAATATAAATAATAATGTTATCTAAAGATAGCATCCAGTTTTGTAGTGTAAATTTAATTACTTATAAATTACTTGAGTGCTTTGAAAATGATTACAGTTTTAAGCAAGATAAGGTGATTATTCGTTACAATTTTGGCACAAATGACTTAATTTTCATGATAGTGCTCCTATTTCCTTAAAGGCTAACAAATGTTATTTGTTGGAGATATGTTTACAAAATGTTTCACTTTCGTATAACAGATAAATAACCATCTTAATTATACGTCAAATATTATTCACACTTATCAGGACTTCAGTGTTTGTTAATAGTTTAACACCCACATAGGTATACTATTTGGCGCGGAGTAACGTCCATAAATTTGGTTCCAACAAGAGAGTCATAGTGCATATAACAAGATCTGTTATAAGACTTTTACGGGACATTTTTGGTGAATGCATAATTTCAAGAATGGTGATTTTAATTGGACTGTGCGTTCGCCTGATTTGATTTCTCCTGTTTTTTTTCTTTAGGGCTACTTAAAAGAAAGTACATACGTCAATAAACCAAAAATCATCCCCAAATTCAAGTGTTGTCTAGAAATCCTGAGAGAAGTGCTGGAAAATTCCATACAAAGAGATCGACTTTGTGAAGCCGAAAATGGTCATCACTTAAGTGATGTCATTTTTCATGTGTAATGAGCAAAAATTCTCCACCTTATACTATATTATAGGAAATTAAGAAAAGATGAAAATATTACATAACAAAAAAATATTGTTTTAAAGCCTTTCGTTCTTTTTGTGCTACCATGTGTGTACGTGTATATACATATACGTATGGTATTTAATTACTCTATTATTTACTCCTAAATTTTTCAATTTGCGGCTTTTGGTGTCCAAAATAAAATTAAAATATAGGGCAAGCACTTTGATATTAAAAATATAAAAAAAATCTGTTATCAACTTCCTGGATACTATTCCTAAAAACCTTTTCAGAAATTTGAAAAACTTATGAAGATTGCTAGAAGTGGACTGTATTTCGAATACATGCAATGCCCATATCATGCAATTAAAAAATAATACTGTGATAATATTGTTTTTTATTGCAACAATTTTTGACAGAACGTATATATATATATATATTTGCGATTATAGCTATACAATTGTGCCGTCTCAAATTTATTTGACACTGTAGTTTTTTACCTTGTACTATTTTTTTCAGGGCTGAAAAATAATATAAAGAAATTAAATATGTTTAGGTGTAAGACGAATTTGTAATATTAACATTGACTATTTTTTTATTTCCGTATAACATTAAATTACTGAAATACAAAGATAATATGTACAGTTTTTAACAGTATACTTTAAAAATATGTTAAATATAAATGAGAATGTTTAAATAAATGTGAAAAATTAGTTGTCTATCTTATTATTATATCTAATTTTTTTGAACGCTTGTGAACACTGTTCATAACAAAATTTGGAACTTAAAAAATATTTAATTTGTATTTGATTAAACTTTAAATTTTTACACTAATTAATTTCTAAAATAAAGTTGTAAAATCGATTAATCAGAAGATGTGCAACATTCAATAATATACTTTTGCACACATACATACATGACAATAATACTGCTGCATTTAAAGTGACAAAAACTAATAACATACATTTTTTTTTTTTTTTGAAAATAGTGAAATTGTATGCGTAAATTTCACGACTTAATTGGGAAGGGTATCTTTTTTATTGATTATTAATTTCATTCTAAATAAGAAAACATTTACAAGATAACATGTATATAAAAATATAATGTTAATATTTTTTACATTTTTTGGTTAGTTTATAGTAAGTAGATAGTTCTTTTTTTTAATTACCATAAATTTTAATTTGTTTATAACTGTTTAAGGTAGTAATTTAGTTAACGCATAATTTTCACTTATTAAGAACACGTATATAGAACACTTACGGGGATGAATTTTAAATGTTTATACAGTGTCTGAAAAAATAAGTCACTAATATTAAAATAATTATCTAAAACTTGAAACCAAATAGAAATACACAGATGAATTAAATGTAACAAAATTAAAATATTTATACCACCTTTTTAAAAAAATGTAAATTTATACTTTATGTTTCTTTTTTTGGCACTGTTTCTTTCTATTCATGGCATCTACTTTTCCATTAAATAAACGGAATAATGGTTGACTGTTAAGAGGTATTTTTTGAAGGAAAATGTTATTTTCAGATCTAATTAATACGACGAAAATTTAAAGTACACTCAAAAATGGTATTCAATATTTCAAATTTTAATCTAATAGAAAATATATGGAAAAGCTGTTAACTTCAAAGATAAAATAAAAATTTAAACAATCATTATAATATTTTGTTAATAGTGCAATAAAAATATGTATTGATATAATTCATATAACTTTTTATTTCTATTTGGTTTGTATATTTAGATATTTGTTGAAATTGTTACACAATTGCTTAACTTATACATACATATATACATGCATACATATATATATATATATATATATACATATACACACACACATAAACACGCATTGATTTTTATATTTAAATATCATCACCTCGATTAGAACGGCATTGTGCACGTGTTATTCGAAGTGCTAAAGAAATACATCAGTCAGGTAGTGTTTCCATATATTCGCATGGAAATTTTGGTTGTTGAGGCATTAAGTATCCTTCAGGATCTAAAAGGTCATACTCATATTTCGGGGATATGGGCATTGCAGGCGGTCGAGGAAATTGTATGCAGTTTCCATTTTCTTCCGAAATATTAAAATTGTCAACATTTTCTATACTATTTGAGTATCTATCTACATTCTCGTTGTCATATAGTACATCAAAGTTTTGTTTTCGCGATGCCTCAAGTCTCATAATTTTCTCTAATCGTTCAAATATTTCAGGAAATCGTATACGATCTTTTGGTTCTGTTTTCCAACAACATCGCATTAAATCACATATTTCACTCGGACAGTCTTCAGGTGGGATCAGCATTATACCTTGTAATATTAATTTCACAACTTCTTCATTATTATGGCCGTAATATGGCTGTTTTCCAAATGCATAAATTTCCCAGAGCACTACACCGTATGACCAAACGTCCGATTCGAGAGTGAAACGACCATACACGACGCTTTCGGGCGACATCCAACGAACCGGTAAAAGTCGTGAACCACCGATCTACACAAAAAATAGTGACGTTGAAAATTATAATATGTCAATCGTAAAAAATATATTTATATGTTTATTTCAGTGCACTTTAAAATTTATAGTTATGTGAGATCGATTTTAATTATATTATTAAATTTCATTTTTATCCATATGTAAGCCATATTGTTAAAATTTGTTATTGTACGCATTAAAAATAAAATGTACTATTTATTTTATAATTCTAGTTTAGTGTTGTTTACTCATTAATTATGTAAAGTGTAGATAAAAAATAATTTTATTTAAATGAATATTAATTTTAGAGAATTATATAAGGATGTTCACTAAAATACGCAGTTAATTTGCACATAAAATTAAAGAACTGTAATAAACATAAAGAACTGTAAGTGAACTTATAAATAAAATGGATTTTTTATGATCATGGGTCAACCACTGTGTCGAGAAACTGATATATTTATTATACTTTTTAAGGTTAAAAGGTTACCTTTATGTTCATTTTTTAGTCTACGCATAAATAGAATTGTTTGTGATTTATCGCAGTTAATTAATTTTAATTAAATGAATTTTATATCTTCGATGAAAAATAATTTGTACATACATATACATATTTATTTATATATATATATATATATATATATGTGTGTGTGTGTGGGTGTGTGTGTGTGTGGGTGTATATGTGTGTGTGTGTGCATGTGAGTGTGTTACTTAAAATATTCATTTCTATTTTTTTTATAAAAACTAAATTTTTTAATTTGGTTCAGGTTTCGATGTTTAATTTTTGAAATATTTGTTTTCATCTTTTATAAAAAATATTGTATTTTGATGATTTACTTACAAAAAAATATTTAGCATATCTATTATTTACAAAAAAAAAGAACACGCCGACCTCGAAAGAGGGGTCTGGTTATGCTATATATAAATGCATAAATAATAGTATAATGTTTAATTTTAATTATATGCTATATATATATATATATAAATGCTATGAGTAGTTTTCACGCTGTAATTCTCCTTTGTTATATTGTATATTCTCTGATTGACAAAAATAAAAATTAATACTAATATAAATAAATAAAGATATACATAGATATAAAGATAGAACAATTGAAATGCGGTTTATTTACAATACATAAGATTATATTAACATTTTTAGAAAATTAATTTATAGTGTAGTAGTTTATACATGATTCACAAGTAATAAATAATAATTATCAACTCCTAGATCACTGAAGTGATAAATCTGTATTCTGATATTTTATACACCGGCATGTTTATTTTTATTTAAGTTGTTTTACGAAACTATCCCGACTGAGGTACATTAACATTTTTTTTTTTATTATGAAGAGAATTCATTTCGTAATGAAAATGATATATACCATGTAGTCGGTTTTGAACATATTATATTGGTTAGAATTTCGAAATGTACGTTGGTGACAATTACATATTTTACATGAAGTATGTAAGAAAAAAATAATATTTATTTATTTATGTTTAATTTGTATATATATATATATATACACACACATATATACATGTATGTATGTATATGTGCGCGCGCGTGTGTATGTGTGTGTGTATGTATATATATATATATATATGTATATGTAAATGTATATATATATATACATTATATTTTCGTTTCAAAATTATTATTACACGGTGATTATTATTATTTTAAAAACGATAAAAATATTTGCAAGATGACTTAAAAAATAATGAAAATGTCAGATTTAAACAATTTTATTTTATTTTTATTTTAAATAAAAATAAAAATTTATTATTTTAAATAATTACCTATTTGCTGATTATTACAATAACTTTTATTCTCGACGAAATATTTTTTAATACTATAAGAACAACTGAAATTTCTGTTTTAAATTGCTATTTAATTTCTTATAGATACGAGAAAACATTAACTCAAAAATACATTCCTATCTGAAGCCTGTTTATGTAGCTTTTTTGTTTATAATTTTAATCTACTTTCATTATGTATTCTTTTTAATTTTTTTTTACAAAAATATTTTTAAATAGAACTATAATTGAGGATAATTTATTAAAATACAATCGCACACACACATACGCCAATACATATATCCATACATATATATATATATATATATATATATATATATATATATACATATATATATACATATATATATATATATATATACATATATATATATATACATATATATATATATATATATACATATATATATATATATATAAGAGGGTATTTTAACATGTTAACTCTAATAAAACGAATATAATGTCTAAATATTCAAATAATTGTAATTTTACGAGTACATTTCTACTTTAATGATTTTAAATGATTTACAATTATGTATAAATGTGTAAAAAGCGCATTATAAAATGTTGTCACTATGAAACACATTCAATTAGCTATTTAATATTTACCTTATAGTAATCGCACGTGTAGACATCCCTACTCATCCCGAAATCAGCAATTTTTACTGTAAGACCATTGCCAACGAGACAGTTACGACATGCGAGATCACGGTGCACGAATCGTTGTGCTGCTAAATAACGCATTCCTGCTGCAATCTGCAGCGCGATACTCAACAAATGCATCTGTGTTAATAATTCCGGTAGTGAATCTCCGTGAGATGAGTACGATGAATGTGTAGAATCACGTATCCGATTCCGAGGACGTCGCAGAACTTCGGCTAAGTCGCCATGCGGCATGTATTCAAAAACCATCCACGGACTCGAACCTGCATCTATGATAAAATATAATATATATAAAGATTGTTCATATTAATTATGTTTGTTAATATAATAATGATTTTTGACAACGCTTTTTATGAAATCTATAGAATGCAGTAAATAGTTGTCTGATGTACAATTTATATTTAAAATAAAATTAAATGAAAGGAACACAAAAATTATCTAATTGAATGTAACTATGAATCTTATTTTTAAGCATAATTAAGTTCATTAGATTTTTAACCAGAAAACTATTCAATTAATGTACTTAACCTGTTTTTATCTATGGAAATCAAACACGGATTCAGAATATCAAAATTATTTAAAGATTTTAAATAATAAGGAGAAATATATATATATATACATATATATATATATATATATATATATATAATAAAAAATATAGTACAGTATATAAAAGTTATTATATATATATATATTATATACTTGATTTTTTTATGCGGTGGAATAAAAGTTGGAATCGTGTAAAAAAAGTAGTGCAAGAAACATGTAAAGGTGAATATAACGTGTAAAAAAAATCGTATAATTGTGAATAAATCGTGTTAAAAAAATTGTGTAACTGTGAATCAGGTAAAAAAAATATCACATAAGAAGAGATTCAAGTGTATAGCAAAAAGAATAAAACTCGTTTAAAATACGAATGGATAGAGCAAGAAGAGTAGATAATCGATTGACAGAAATTGTTTATTATAATTATAATAAAACACATACAAGCATAGAAAAAAAATAGTGAATAGGTGTATTAAGTATTGTAAAAAAGAAGATTTGAAATCTGAAGAAAAATACTAGTTTGTTGAAATTGAAAAACGCTTTTTTTCAGATTGAATTATCAGATATTAAAACGATGATAAAATGTGTATAGAAAACTTTTTTTTATGTAGGACGTTTTTTTCATCGATAGTTGTTATTAAACTCTTAAATTATGATGTATAAAAGATTCAGTAACGAATTAAGCCAAGACTAAGAAAGACGGAGAATAAAATTGTATAATTCATAAATTTTTCAGTCTGATATATTTTGTTTGACTAATTTTAAAAGACAATATTAAAAGTAATTGCTTATAGTATATAAAAAGTAATTAATTATTTAAATGAGAATAAACTACACACATTTTGCAATTAATACATTTTCAAGAAAATTATATTAAATTCAAGTAATAATTAATAACATTACTTCTAATTCCGTATTAAACACTACTTTTTGACTTCAAAAAGGTTAATTCCGATTATTGAAGTGTTTTACGAACGAAATATTTTTCTAACATTTAATATTTACCTGGAAGGGTAAAATATACAACAATAACTTCGTTTAGTTAATAAATTTTTTTTTTTTCATTTATTATAGATATAGAATTTATTTAATTGAGTATATCAAAACAGTCTACATCAAAATAGAGTAATGATATATTTTCTTGTTCTAATAAAAATGAGCCATTGTCATAATCTTTTACAAAATGTTGCAGCAGGTCCCCTTTGTTAGACAGGATTAATAGTCCACTATATCTAGTTGTACTTATCAACGTTTTCTTAATAAATTTAATAAGCATAGGTAGATATAGTACTACACTAGGCTCTTCTAATTAGTGAGACCTTTTACAAAACTAGAAGTACTTTTATTACATGTATATCAGCTTACTAATAATTAAATTTCAGTTAAACATGATGCAAAAATCTTAACCACTTTACATAATACATAACTTTTTAGTTTTGTAACCTGACTTATTGTGACCTACATAAAAATTGATAATTTTCTTTGTTATTACTCTATTATTAAAATATGAGCGTAACTCGAAATTAGTTACTTGTTTTAATTTGTGATTTGTACATTTATATTACATGGTTTAAAAGGAAATGTAAAAATGACATCAAGATAATTAGTTTTATATCATTATTATGGGAAAATATGCAATGCATCTGACAGGCTTTTGTTGTGTAGTGAAACTGTGGTTATTCTAAAATAGAGTTAGACTTTATTACAATAAATGGTTTTGTTAATATCATTCTATTATTTTATATTATTTTAAACTATACAAAGAAAGAGTACGATATTTTTTGATGTGTGTGTATATATATATATATATATATATATATATATATATATATATATATATATATATATATATATATATATATATATATATATATATATATATATAAATATGCAAAATATAAAATTATACTAGTAATATATATTATTATTTGAATATGTTATTTGCATTAATTTATATCAGACAATTTCGGAAAAGTCTTAAGATAAATATTTTTTTTAAAATATTTATGAAGTGTTTATTAAGATAATTGGAAATATAGCAAATAATTGTGTAAACAGACTTATTTTAAAGAAATAGAATTACGAGAAAATTGTTTCATTACATATTACAAAGTTATGTATATGTATGTATATATATATATATATATATATATATATATATATATATATATATAAAATTATTAAAGTGCTTGTACTATTCTTGACTATTATTTTGTATTGGTACAATTAAAACGAATCAAAATGTTATTATTTGTAATATTACATAATATATAGTATTGTAACATTTTCCCACATATTACCTCTTAAAACGACTCCTACCAATGACAAAATATTTTTATGTCGAAAAGTGCTCATTATGTCTACCTCTCTCATAAAATCTTCTTCGGCTTCTAGACTGGCACTTTCCTTCAGCACTTTTACAGCAACGATTTCAACGTGTTCGCTATTTTCTTGTTTCAGTTCACCTTAAATGTTAAAATTGACATTAAGTAAAAAAAAAAACAACAGTAAATAAACAACATTTTTAAGTGTTTAATTCTATCAATGTTATTACAGATTTGTCGATTAATATTTGTATTAAATAAAAAAATGTACAGTTGTATCACTAATTTAATTTGAACTTTTTAATTATCGAAAATATTCGATTATTGTTAGCAACACAAATTATGTGAAATTAGTATACATTATATTTGAAAAAAATGTGTTTATTAAACCTAACGGTGTACGCTAATACGGACACGACACTTCATGTCTAGGACTGTGCATGGCAAAACATTTTTTTTATTATTATAAGTAACTAAAAAAATAAGTAATATTACACCAAATTATTTTTTAAATATTTAATATAACGTTTTATATCTTAAAAACAAAGACAATAATTTAAAGATTTACAATTACAATAAAAAAAACTTATTTTAAACGTTATATTGAATGCATATCATGCACGACGCACAACACATAGAATTAAGAAAAGATAAAACATAAAATTAGTAGGTGAAAAATAAAGTTATACACATATTTAAGTTATTATTTTTGTAAGAAATTCGTATATTTGGATTATATATTATCAAAAAATACATGAATTTTAATGATATAGAATGAATTATATATTTATGTCTATAAGTACAAACAAGAATGAGTACTAAGGAAGACTGTCATATCAAGAGATAATTTGTAAAATGTACTAAATAAATAGATGATCTGACATGATTTAAATGATGTTATATATATTTTAAATGATAATTAATTTAATTATTCACTGAGTATATAAAAGTAGGTCTTTAAATATAAATATATATATATATATATATATATATATATATATATATATATATGTAATAATAATAATGTATACATATTGTTCTGTAAGTCTGAAAAGAAGTACTTAAACTAACTGTGGCGTTATATATAAGAATTTTTCATTTTCAGTTACGAAAAAACAACAAAATAAATAATAAGAAATATCATCAGTGAAAAGAAGAAATTAATTCTATATTATGTTCTAACACAAGTTTTTTTTTAATAATTTATATTTAAAGAAACCTAATATGTTCCAAGTAAACGGCTTTTATATATTAGTATCCTAAACAATAAATAATTATGCTGACTATAAACCTTTCATGTTTCTGTGTAATGTTGTTTTCACGTATTTACAAATATAATTTATTTATGAAATTTATCAATATTCTTACTATAAATTAAACGTTTTTATTTTTAAAATAAAATGCTATTAATCCGTTGTAGCCAGGCGTGGATCTAGAAATCCAGTTATGTTTTCCAAAGAACTATGATCTCAGAGTGCTATCTTTTGAACGATATATTTAAAGATTACTAATCTTTTTCTAATGATATCAAATTTAAATTTTTTTCTTTCATTACAACAATTTACGGTCGTCCAAAAATCAGAAAAATCATATTTTTTTCATTTGAAAACCTATAAAAATTGTGAACTTGAGAATTGTGTTGAACGTTTTTTTCCAAAAATTCATCATTGAAAGAAAACGTATAAAAAAAACTTCGAGACTCTACGTTCAGGTACAACATGTGACCAATATGGAAGCCGTTTTGTACACACTTGATGGTTTCAAATTTTATCAAAAAACATTGTTATTTCTGAAAATTTTCAATTGTGATCAATTTTTCTGCTTTCAATTTTATAATTTTTCAATCAAGAGATTTATGTTTCCCCAAATAGTACCAGCGATTTTTCATATATATATATATATATATATATATATATATATATATATATCAAATAGATGTAAAATTTCTAATGACATCTAAATTAACATATTTTTTCTTGTAACCGATAAATTTGCAATTTTTATTTTGTTTACGATAAAAGAATGTCCAATTAATCAAAAAATATTTATTAAAAAAAAATAGCACCCTTTCCCCTTCACTGGCTTTAAAGGGTTATTAATAATCTTCAAATTATATTTTATTATTAACATTTGACTTGAATAATTGGAAATAAGTGAGCATAACTTTTGAAAATTAATCTCATGTAAAGTTTAAGTAATAAGGGTAAAAAATTAAATAGAAAATTATATTCTCTTAATCATTATAGAGAAATATATTTTTTAAATATAATTATGGAACAAATAAAAAAGTTAATAGAAAAATTTAAAAGTATATATAAAATTATTAAGATTAATAAAGTCACTTTACAAAATAAATCAAACGAGAAAAGAAGGTTAATTTATTTATTTTTTGATATTACTATCGAACAGAATTGTTATTTTTTTCGAGGTCTATTTTAAACACGAAATCAATAATATAAAATGAACTAAACGATTTAGAATCGAATATTAAGGTACATGAAGTTTATTATTTATTTACTATCATCACATTTTGAACAAAAAAGAAATTACAATAGAAAGCTAAAATATTTTTTTTTAATAAATCAGTAACATAATTGAAAATAAAAAAAGGGTTTGAATTTGTGCGTTTTTAAACAAATTATTTTTAAAGATTGCGAACTGAATCAACATATTAATAATATTTAAAACAGATTGCAAAGTAAATATGAAGTTTAATTAAAATCAAAAATGACATTTATTACGGTCTGATATATTTTTTATGTTTAATAATTATAATACAAAATTGTTCTTTACATAAATATTCATAATGTGTGTGTGTATGTATATGTATGTATGTAGGTGTGTATGGATGTGTGTGTGTGTGTATGTGTGTATTGATGTGTGTATGTGTGTGTGTGTGTGTGTGTGTGTGTGTGTGTGTGTGTGTGTGTGTGCGTGCGTGCGTGCGAGTGCGCGTATGTATATAGTAGAAATTATTTATTATTGACATATATAATAGATGTTCGATCATTAAACAGATATTAACCAAGAGGAAAGAAGCTTTATATGTTAAGCGTCATAGTTACGGAAACCAAGTAAGTTCATCAAGATATAATTAAGAATCAGTAATTCGAGGAAAATTAAATATCATTGAAATAATATATTACATTTACCTCTCCGTATTTTTGATTATAATACATTATTAATGTTTGATTCGTTAGTTAGTAACTTTTATTTTTATATATAAACACTGGCGAACTTTAAGATGATATACTTAATGTTAACATAAAATAGTATGTTTATGGATAATATATATTTTGATTACACTGGTCTCACACAACGATACGTTCTGAATATTCACTGTCATATAAGTAGAAATTATTTTAATTGAAATTTTTATAAAATAAATTTATAATGATTTGAATTTTATTTACTATAAACAAATATTAACTTAAATCAATTTATAAATAAAGATTTGTTATTTGGAGTTTTAGGGCGAATCGATTTATATATAATATATATATATATATATATATATATATATATATATATATATATATATATATATTTAAAAAATCTATTTTCGTATAACGGAAAATATACAGACAAATATAATCGCATTATCCTAAGGATTCACTGAACAAACTAAGCTTTTTTTCTAAAAAATTTGTAATTTTTTTTCCCGAAGCCTTAAACGAATGATTTCCAAATAAAGGATTTACGAGTATTTTAAACTTTAGGAGTATATTCAATTGAAAGCAAAATGTTAGTCATACAGTTCATTTAATTTTAGTGCCCATTGTATAATATATAGTAGAGTTCAAATATTATTAAGAATTTAAAAATTAGTATGATTGTACAATTTAATACGAGTGTATTATTTTAAACTAGATATCTGATAAATACATTTTTTGGAACAATTTTATAATTAAGATACTTATTTTTGTTTAGTTAATGAATTATGGTTGGACAGTATCAAGATTTTTAAAATAATTCTAAGATTTAATTAATGTTCTGTTTGTTTCGGTAGATAATTTTATATGCACATTTTGAAAAGTATTTAATATTATTCTATTATACATAACAAAGGAGCGAAATATTAATTAAATTTCAATAACGGTAATCATACGAATATAATTATAAATTATTATTTTATTTTTTTTTTTGTTTTGGAATCAAACTTATCTATTTTTCACTATAGCGGAACCAATTTGTATATACTGAGAATGGGTTATAATAAGGATAAAAAAACAGTTCTGACACTGCGGTTACCTTTATTTTTTTTTTGGCAGTTTTTCGGATGAAAAAAATAATTCATTTGTGAAACGATAAGATTTTTACATGAAAATAGATAATAAAAAGAAATATTTAAGTTTTAATTGAGGTAATTTTAAAATAAAAATTAGATTTAGAATAGCATCTTAAAAATATTTTTAAAATCAAAAATCTTCCGTTGAGGGCCTGTATTCGTTAGGATTAGCTAAATCACTACTTTGCGCGCCCGATTTTCGTACGAGTGTTACCTTTAAGTATTTTTTGAAGACTATTTATGTGAAGATAGCACCTCATATGGACACCGGTTGTAGAACGAAAATATCTTAAAAAATCACCCCAGAATAACATACCAACGGGATTAAAGATATAAAATATTATAATTATTAAACATTTTCACTGTAATTATATAAATGTTTTATTATTGTTCATAGAATATGTACTTCATAAATACACTCAAAAAAATTAAATGCAGATAAAAGTTACGATATTTACAAAATATATATATATATATATATATATATATATATATATACATATATACACACATATATATATATATATATATACATATATATAAACATACATACATATATACATACATACATATAAACATACATACATATATATATATATATATATATATATATATATATATATATATATATATATATATATATATATACACACATATACATACATACCTTTATACACTTTTCCGAAACACCCTTCGCCAATTTCTTGCTGAAACTGTAGTGCATCTCTTCCTAATAAAGGTACACTAGGAGAAGTGCACGCTGAATATTGCGGGTTTGGTGTGTATCGATCGGCAACTAAGAGACCTTTTTTTAAATTCATCGGTGAAGCCTGTAAAAGTATTTTTATGGACATTTGTATATTTTCAAAAATTGTTTTTATATACATTAATGCATATATACATACAAATATGTAAATATAAATATACAAACATATATGCACTATTTTTAACACTAGAACTACCAAGAGCGTCATTTTGACGATTTTCAAATTTCGTGCTTAAAAATTTCGATATAACTTATGTATTGTTCTACAATTTTATGATGACTTTTAATGAAATATAAGAACAATTAAATATTCCTATTCAATTTCCACTCAGCTACTTTAACTTCCATAATTAGTATGACCTATACCTATTTATACCAAGACCCGTCAAATTGACATTAGCAATCTCAAAATTTATAATAATTTGGCTAAATAAATTTACAATAAATGGCTTTCCGTACTTAGGCAAAGATGAACTTAGACCATCAGGAGTACCTTTGAGTGAATTTGAAGTTTTTAATCTTGTAAAAAACTATGTAAATTGTGGAAGAAATATAACAACAGATAACTTTTTTACAAGTATAGAACTCGCAAAGAAGCTACTGGCCAAAAAAACAAGTCTTGTTGGAACTATGCGAGCAAATAAGAGAGAATTGCCGAAAATAGCTAAAGCTAGAAAAGATAACAGGGCTGTTTTCTCCACAAAGCTCTACAAATCCAATGATATTGTTCTAACGATTTACAAAAGTAAGCCTCGCAAAAAAGTACTACTTCTTAGCTCTAAACACAAATCTGTAAAAATTGCTTCTAATCGAAAACAAATTCCTGAAACTGTATCGTTTTACAATGAGACTAAGTTTGGAGTAGATATAGTTGACCAAATGGCCCGCAAATACAGTGTAAAAGCAGGGTCACGTAGATGGCCTTTACAGGTATTTTATAATATTTTGGACTTGGCATCAATCAATGCGTGGATTTTATATAAAGAGACTTGCGATAAAAATATAACAAGAAAACAATTTTTGTTTCAATTATCCGAAGAACTCTCCAGTGCATATAGTTGCTGCAGAAAAGAAGCCTCCTCCCAAAAACAAGAACGGAAAGCAATGGATTGTACTCCAGAAAATTCAAAAAAAATCCTTATGAACGCAAATCTTGCCAAATTCGATTGTGCAATAGAAACAGAGTGGTTTATACCTGCAATGCATGCAACAAATATGTTTGTGGCAAGTGTTCATCACAGATAACATGTATTTGTAAAATATGTGATTCATAGTTATTCCATACATATCAAATGTGCTATAATATAAATGCAAATAGAAAGTGTTTTTGTTTGTTTTTTTTTTTTTGTATTAATAATTAATGAATTATTATATTAAGTGTTGTTTTTGTTAAATTATATTCTTTTATTTACATAAACTAAGTGAAAAGTTAAAATGAAAGCCATGATCAAAAATACGCCAATTTGACGAGTGCGGTAAAACTAGGTATATATTTAACATCGGTAGTTCTAATGTTAACAAATCTCTCCATTTACATAGGTAATTTTATTTGCATGCAATGTTACAAATTATTTAAAAATAACATTAAATTATTTTTACAATTTCTAAGGTTTTTGTGTTTAGACTGTTACGTACCGAACATGAAGATTTTCTAGATTTATTACTGTTACCAAAACATCTACACATCCACTCTCTTTTCCAATAACAAAAAGCTGCACAAAATATGAACATTATGACTGTAAAGCCCACGAGTCCTAATTCAACACTTATATCACCATCATTTTTCCATATTGTTGATACCTGAAAATGAAAAAAATAACTTTTGGAAAATCACGTTAACAGTTTTTTTTTTGTTGAAAAATGAAATAGATTATTTTCAAGAAATTTCATTTCATTTCAAACAATTTCATTACAAGAAATTGTTTATTTCTTGTTAACAAGGCGTTATTGATATTACTGTAATATTTTACATTACATTTTCTTCTTTGCATGTTTTTTTAATATGAATTATTTTGTAAATATATTAGTTTGGTAGAAATATAATTGCGGTTTAAGACCAAATTCATATACATTTTTATATATGTTATATATATATATATATATGTATATGAATAAAAAATTATTCATATACATTTTTATATATGTTCTGCGTGGTTCTGATTCAACTAATACCTTCAACTGGTCGTTATGAACTGAAGGACGCCCGCAACCTTCTTCATCCTCAAGGTTCTCGTCCCCAGCACGACATTTTTCTAACTACCATTCCACAGATACTTTTGGTATTGGTCTTTAACAGTACCAATACCAAAAGTATCGTTTAGTTTACGAGCAGTTTCTGCTGCTTTACCACTCGTTTTGAACCCATACAAAAAATGCTCCTATTTGCGTCTTTTCCATATTTAATTCAATATCCCAATTTGAAACAAAATTAATAATAAAACCAAATTCGACTTTACCAAAATACGGACCGAAAAATACGCTATAAAATGATAATATGAACAAGATGAAATGACACCTTCGTCGAAAAAAATTAAGGTTAGAAATCAGAAAACAAAAATCGCAATTATTTTCCTACCTAGCTAATATTTATCTGATTTAATATTTGCTGAATTATATCTGCTCACAAATCTTATAATTTCAATGAAAGGAAAGCGGTTGGATGAAAGGGAAAAAGAATTTAGGAAAAAAACATTCAATAAATATATCTAAATGTAAAAAAGTGATGAGAGAGATGTACTTTGATTGGGAAGGATTAATTCAGAGAATATTCAATAAAATTATTTTAAAAATGATCTTTTTCTTTATGTATGTATATATATATATATATATATATATATATATATATATATATATATATAATTCAAAGTAATAATTCTTTGTTTTATCGTCAATGTATCGCAAGTGAGAGAATATTTTTTTAAGAAGATATATAATAGGTACGTAAAATTAAAGATTAATAGTTGTGTATATATTTATTTGTTGGTTAAATATATTTACAAAAATTTAAAAACTATATTTTATAGTCAAAACCACGCAATTTACGCACCATCCCGCAGTATATGTACTTACATAATCATATATATGTACATACATACATACATACATACACACACACACATATATATATATATATATATACATATATATATATATATATATATATATATATATATAATGTAATCTGATAACAAAGAATAATGGTTATATAAATAGTTATTTAGTGACATCAGATACACTAACCTGTTGTGTTTGTGTAGCATTGGTTTGTTGAGTTGTCATGTTTCCACCGTTCGGTAAAATAATGTTATGAATAGGGCTTGGAGTTAGAGGTACTGAAATAAAAAAAAATAATTAGTTCTTCCTTATGGAATAGTAAGTAACATGATTTCATAATAAATAATTACAGTTTATTTTGTATTAAATAATGAAGTATTTCATAAAATGAATTTATGAATATATGTATTCTTTATATTGTTCTGATGTACCGTTACATTATATAAGCACCATAAATAATTAAAGTACGGTATTTAATATTTTAGTGTAATTAGACAATACATTTAATTGAAGATAACAACATTATTGTTTTATAAAAGTAATGTGTAATAGTGTATTTCCAAATATACGAGGTCAGACAATTAAGTAATGCGACAAAATTCAAAAATCGAGTATATTTAAAAATTAAGGTACATCGCTGCGATCCCCTTCAAAGTAGTCCCCTCCCGCATCTATACACTTATTCCAGCGAGTTTTCCAGTTTTCGTAACAATTCTGGAACACTTCTTGTGGGACCTCTCCGAGTACCCTCGTCACAGATTCTTGGATATCTTCAACGGAGTCAAAATGTCGACCTTTGACGAATTTTTTCATATGGGGGAATAGGAAAAAGTCGCAGGGTGACATGTCCGGTGAATAGGGCGGTTGTGGTAACGTTGCGATGCCTTTAGACGCCAAAAACTGAGAGACACTGAACGCACTGTGACAGGGAGCATTGTCGTGATGCAGAACCCAAGTCTTCGCGATCTCTGGACGCACTCTGAGCACCCTTTTTCGTAATTTTTCGAGCACATTGCGGTAGAATACTTGATTTACGGTTTGTCCAGGTGGTACAAACTCTTTGTGAACCACCCCTTTGCTGTCGAAGAAGCAAATCAACATGGTTTTCACTTTGGACTTGCTCATTCTCGCCTTAATTGGCCTTGGTGCTCCAGGGGACAGCCACTGTTGGCTTTGTCGTTTAGTTTCGGGGTCATATTGAAAGAACCAACTTTCATCACCAGTAATAACTCGATCGAGAAGAGTAGGATCACTTTCAACCTGCTCGAGACAATCGTATATCGAGACAATCGTGACATGCACTACTCGCGCGTTGTTACAAAACACTAAACAGCTGGCGAAGAAATGATCGTACGAGGGTGGTCAAGGTCTCAATCGAGAGAGTAGGGATCTGCTATTACGGTGGCGGAGTTACAGGTTCGCAGTGTTACCACAGGCCGAGAAAAAAAATCGGTCGCATTACTTAATTGTCTGACCTCGTATGTTAGTAATATATACTTTTGTATGGTAATTACGTTAAATCCACAATATATGAAGAACATTGAATAAATATTTATAAAATTTTAGATTATGTAAATATGTACATGACTGATATAAACAGATTTCATATTTTTACAATATGTCTGTAATATTAAATAAAAAGTTGATGTTTAAAAGCGATATATCATTCTGGAAATAATATTAAAAGTCTTTGATCTGAACGATTTATAATTTAGTAACATTGACTTATTATATGTAAACGTACATAGATTTGTTGTGCAATACATAAAATTTATATATATATATATATATATATATATATTAAATATATATATATATGTATATATATATATACACATGTATATATATATATATATGTATCGGGGAGAGATCGGGGTTAAGTGAACCGTTTTTAAAAAAAATCGTGTTTCATTAACAAAATAAATATTTTTCTACTATGCTATATTGCAAATGTCAAACCCTTAACTACAAAAATATGTAGGCAGTTTTAACATAAATTTATATTTTTCTCGTTATTTAAGAAAAAGTGAAGACGTACAAAACTTGATATGTCAAAATTTCTGAGGCTAAGGAACCTCCCTCCGGAGCTAAATGAATCCCCACATTAAAAATTGGTTAAAAATAAAAATAAAACGTTTTTATCATGAAAAATATTAAATACATTTCATTTAGCCTTTTAACCTTTCTTCCATAATTTTCATGTATGAAACTTTTTTTCTAAATTAAGGCATGAAAAAGGTACTTGGAATCGGATAACTGTAAACTGTTTTTTTTTTCGGTCGTTTTCTCTGCTTGGAAGCTACTGCCGGTGTGGGTTTCAAAACTACTTTCGTAGAAGTCCCTTTTTTTCTCTGTTTAGCCTTCTCCTAATCTGCTGCCAGTTCGTTCGTAACAGATAAGTCCGCGAGAACGGCGCTTATTCGCCGCTTACGTCGTTTCCGAGTCCGATTTCTCGGACCGGTCTTCGGGTATGCTCAAATACGGACTCGGTGGTGTTAGACTCGGCTGCGATGGACTGTTTGGCGACGAAGTCAGCGGGATCGGTCCAGGTTGCGTCGAATTCGGCGGTGTCAGGCAGGGTTGCAATAAACGTCGCATCTTGTAAGTCGACTTCTATCTAATTCGTCCACGTCGAATTCCGCTGTGACATCATTTAAACCGCTGGACCCGCTTGGTTGGACGACCTTTATATCAGTGGACCAAGCTCAACGAGTCACGACTCTGCTTAGTGTTTGCACCCAGAGGTCACATTGTGACCTCTGTTTCGTCCATGTTCCACTGACAGTGAGCCAGGAAATGATACTTGTCGTGTACTTTTTTCAACATCACAAAGAATTGGTTCATATTTGTCCTGTTATAGCTCATGGCACGTTCCAAACTGGTAGTTTCCAGTTTCCGTATGAATACTATTGTATTATTCTTGAGAAATACTGTTAACTAATCTTTTCTGATCATACACGCTTCTTTCCAAAACACTGGAACTGCCAAATTCAATTTCATAGCGTACTCGTACGCTGAAATCCGCATATCTTTCGGAGAGGGGCTGAAGTTTATATTGTTATAGTGCTCCAGATACTCAACTTATAGAAAAAATAAGTTTTTAAAAAAAAAAACAGAAAAAAATTAACATCATATTCATTTAGGCCCAATCGCATCAGATTCATTTACTCCCGTATGCATATTTGATATTTAATTATAAAAAATATATATTAATATCATAAATATGACAAAAACAAGTAACGGTTATGTGTTCTGGATGCCATACAATTTCAGAATCACTTACATTTAGATTTATTTACAACAAACAATTGTAAATAATTAAAAAAATCCAAGAGGACAAAAATTCACTTCTGCACACCTGAAACACTCAAAGTGTAATAAAACTGGAACCGTTACACCCAACTCTACTAAACTCCGTTGGTCACATGGGTATATTAATAGTAACTCACAGTACTAAAGGCGTGTTCATAAAATGTTTTTATCTGCATCAAAAAGCAAATGATATCACTTAACCCCGGTCTCCCTTATATATATATATATATATATTTATATTATACTCATTTTTGAAGAAATGTTGCTTATATATATATATATATATATATATATATATATATATAATACTACTACTGCTACACTGACCAAAAAGTTTCGAGAGTTTCTATTTTAAAAGATCCCCGCAAAACCAATGTTACTTTTTTAAAATGATAATGTTGGTAATTATTTTGCTGTCTATACCAAAAATTATTATGATCTCTCGAACCATTCGTGAACAGATGAAGTTTTTGTAAAGTAGTGTTTGGTGTATTCGGCGAATTTTACTGCCTAAATTTTGCGTCAAAAAGGATATTTCTTGTGCTGACACGTTTAAAATATTGGAAGAAGCATTTGGAGGTGATTGTTAATCTGAAACAAGGGTATACCAGCGATACCAGCTTGTTTAAGGACGGCCGAGAGTCGGTAGAAATGACTCTCGTTCGGGACACGGTCGTCGACATCAACCAGTGAAGGACATGTTTAAGAAGTGAAGGATATGATCTTAAATGATCGTCGACTATCTGTGCGAGAGATTGCTGATGTCGGCATATCGTATGGATCTTGCCAAAGTATCATGACCGGTAATTTTCATTTGAAATGTCGCAAAGAGACTTGTATCAAAAACGATAAATTTCGAGTAAAAACCGTCGAAAAGATATAATCACTGAGATGCCTGAAGCATTTAAGGAACGCACGTTCATAAAACGCACCATAACTGGAGACCTGGGAGTACGGATTTGTCCTCGAAACAAATCAACAATCGTCCGAAAGGTGCAGTAAAGGCGAATTGAGACAGAAAAGAGTGCGCCAAAGTCGATTAAAGATCAAGGTTCCCTTAACCAATTTCTTCGATTATCGTGCTGCGGTCCACAAAGAATTTCTTCCAAAGGGTTAAACAGTCAATAAGGAATATTACTTAGGTGTATGAAGCGTTTGCGTAAAGTGATTGTCAAAAATTGACCGGAATTATGGACAAACAACTCGTGAAAATTTACATCATGATGCCGGGGTCACACTTAAATGCTTGTTCACGATTTTTTGGCCATAGACTTGACCAACATCACTCCGCTCCTGCTTTTACTATTCTCCAACCTCAAATTTCTGCTGCAAGGTCGCCATTTGGACTTGACTGAATTCATTATGAAAAATTCGTTGGACGAGCTGAAGGACATTCCGTTAATCGACTACGAACGATGTATCGACGATTAGATGACGCGTTGGCATAAGGCTATTTCAAGAGATAGAGAATTCTTCGAAGGCGATAAAACAAATTTTTATGAATAATCAAATATTTTGTGTTTTATTTAAAAATTCCTGAAACATTTTGATTAAAGTAGTGTACATATATATATATATATATATATATATATATATATATATGTGTGTGTGTGTGGGCCTGTGTGTGTGTCTGTGTGTGTGTCCTGTGTATGATTATTATCTAAAAAAGGTTGAATTTAAAAAGCGCACAGATAAATTTTCTTTACAAAATAATATCTATTTGATGTGATTTCATTTGATGTTTAAACTTGCCATTTATTTTTTAACGGTATGAAGTAATGTTGGTATTTCTAATTTTTCATATCAAGTTATGTGATATAGTTCACAAAGAGCAATTTCCTTTTATGCTTCTCCTTGCTGCCTCTCACTGGCAATCTCTGATGAGTATAATTTTCTGATATTAAATACATTATAACATTATGAATATTGTAACAAGTAATATCTGAAACAATTTTGTTCAAAAGTATTGTATGTATGTATGTATGTATTTATGTATTTGTGTATATGTGTGTATTAGTGTATGTGTGCGTGTGCATGTGTGCGTGTGCGTGCGTGCGTGTGCGTGCGTGCTTATGTATGTACGTACGTACGTACGTATATATATACATATATGAATATGTGTATATATATGTGCGTGTATATATATAAATATATATATGTATATATGTGTATATAATATATGTGTGTGTGTATATATATATATATATATATATATATATATATATATATATATATGTGTGTGTATATATATATATATATATATATATATATATTTATTTATTTATTTACTTATTTATATATATATATATATATATATATATATATATATATATATATACATATATTAACTATATTTTATTATTTTTTGTAACACAAAAATTATACATTAAAGTAAATTTAATTTCTTGATTGAAAAAAAATATTTGTTTATGTAAATGATAATTTTCACTAATATTTTCTGAAATTCCTATGGTTATAAATACAGATTTAAATTTTGAAATATAATTCAAAAATATGAATATATAAAAATACAAACCAATAAGAAAACCATTAAATTTAGTAAAAACTAAATATTGTTTATATAATTATTATTTCATAAATATTTAAATTATCGACTGAGACTAAATATGAATGATGCTAAAAAATAATAAAATCGCTTGATTGACAACGCTTTGGATGAGAAATTCGTTAATGATCTGAAAGATACTTTGAACAAGCGTGTTGAAAAAAATATGCAGAAATGTTTAATTACTTTGAAAACGTATAAAAAAACGAGATTTCAGAAAATATTTTAAAGGGTCAATGTATCAAAAACATTGTCTGTTATTTGAGAAAGTAGGAAGTACATTTTGAAACACTTCAAAGAATTAATGGGTAAATTGAAAGAAAATGTTGTACTCGTATATCATGTATTTAATTTAGAAAAACATGAACATATAAATAATGTAGGATATAAAACTATAGAACGAATAAACTTCAGTCAGAAGAAAAAGAATAGAATAAACTGTATGTAAATATTATAATTAAAATAAATTAAGGTATATATTGTGATGTTAACCCCTTGACATACAAACACGTCTCTGAAACGTAATGTGTTTCTTATGCCATTTGAAACACTGACATCTCTGAGACGTACGCAGATTTAATCCAGCTACAAAACAAATATTAGAAAGAAATAATTATACATATTCAATGTTAAATTGTGAACCATAGAAACAAATACTCCAACATATCTGTTTTGACTTTATATGAAAGTGACAGTGAAAGCCAAATGGACTATTCGAGTGAGAGCACATTTTCCTGAACATATACCTTCCACTGGTAAAAAAGCAACACTCTGCAAAGAGATGTCACATGTGCTCAAAAAATAATATAAATGAAAGGACTTGGCAATGTAAAAAATGTCGAACACCTCTACATTTACCAGAATGTTTCGAAAAGTTTCATACTCTACAGGACTATTGAATTATTGTTTAATTTGTTATTTAATTATTCTTTATTAATTCTGGTTATTAGTACTAAATTATAATATTTAAAAATGTACAAACATTCTTTTCTTTGTTAAGCTTACACAAATGTTAACCTGAAAAATAAATAGCATTTTTTGGTAATATTGAATTTTAATTAATTCGCATGTCAAGTGGTTAGTATATTTTTTTATATTAGTTTTTTTCTCATTTTATCGGAGACTTAAACACTTAATTATGTAAACGATAATTATTATACTTTTTTATTTCTCTGTAACATAATAAAAATGATAACCAGAAGTTCAATCAATAAATAATGATAACAATAATAAAAGAGTTATTTTTAAAGAAATCTTAAATGAACGGTATAACAGTAAATAAACGTGTAATTTTTTATACCTGTTAAACGATTTGGACATCTGAGATCGGCTGTTGGTGGCGAAGAGTCGTGAGGGCAAACACAAATGTGTGTATTTGCTGTCAACATTTGGCATGCTGCCTCGGGTCCACATTGATCTGGCAAGCATTCTCCAACCATCGGCTCTATTTGAAGGGAATCTGTAATAAAATTATGTAAATTAGATAGTCATTTATGTAATGTTAAGAATGATATTAAAATATGCTTTTTATATTTCGAACAAAATAAAATTTCAAACTAATATATTTTTTTTAATATTTTAGTTAAATCAATAGTTCGTTATGTTATCTAATTATTAATAGTAGTTAAATTAAATGAGTAGATTATACACCAGAGATAGCTATAGGCTTGCGAGCTCGATTCAGCTCTTACATGTTCAAGTTATATTTCTTAAGATTTTTTTTTAAAAAATAACATTAAGCATAGAGTAACCCACAACATAATTCACAGTATTTTTATATTAACACGGTATTTATATATTTTGAATGTTTATGGAAAAATGGAATACGTTTGAATCCTAAAAATATTCACCATTATTTTGTATAACTGTTTTATCTGTCAGATAAATGATGAGTCGCTTGTTGAAAAAAAGATGATGGCTTGAGAAGACGAAGTTACAATGTATTTTCGGAGCTGTTCCACAGTTTTAGATTTTTTTGTATCAATGTTTTATGCATCACTCATACCTGAACAAATCATTCCTAAGACTTCAACAGCATTTTTTTTCAACTGGAATGCGAAAAGTATGCAATTCCAAATATGCTGCTTTTCGGACGCCATAATGCTCACTATTGTTTTGTGAGGTTATACTAATTGCTTGGCTAATATGTATAGTTTTTTTAAATGTTAAGGTTGACACTTCAAAATTCCTCAACATTAAGAACATATTTTAATTTAAAACAGTTACGATTGATTCAATTTCAAGGCAACAAATTATTTTTTACATGTAAGGATTTCTTTTAAATTTATTTTTTATATTATTATCTTGATGAGGTATTTTTCAAAATTGTTTTTTAATAGATTTGAAAATATACAGAAGTTTTATTGTGAAGTCTGCAAAAGTTTACAAAATTTTTTAAAAAAATTAAAATCAAAATTAAAGCCAAAATTATTAAATTAAATTTATTATGATATTTATGAAAGTAGAAAATTATTTTTCCCATCACACATACACACACACACACATACATACATACATACATACATACATATATATATATATATATATATATAAACATATATACATACATACATATAGTACCATTATTGTTTTCTTAATTGTATTCTATTTAATCTTAATTCTCATTTTCAAATAGAACAGTAAAAATATTTGGTACATGTTAGTACACATATTCAGCATTTATTTTATATTAAAAGGTATTTTATTCTATATGAAATATATTTATCATTCAGTATTTCTGCTATTAAATAATTTAATTATCAAATCGCCCGTTGTTAGAGAACATTAAACAATTAACTTTTTTGTATAAACTGTCTAGCATACTCCACACAATGATGAATAGAGGAGTATAAAACTTCAATAAACCTATTTCATTTTATAATGAATTTAAAATTAAAATAGGTAAAATTTAGAGTGACTTGTTCGAGCGGATTGAATGAAAAGCTCTAACAATATACAATTGTAAATTTTGTCTGTATACTCATATCATATAAAGGTATATATATATATATATATATATATATATATATATATATATATGTATGTATAAATACATATAAGGTTTTTGTTATAATAATATTTAAAATAAATCCCCAAACGAGAATGATTGTCGAGACTCAATTGAAAATGTTTTCACAGTTATTATTAAATAACTACAAACGAAAATTCTTAATTTGACTTTAGTACCTAACTGTTGAATTATACGATTAAACGAATATACTTATGATTAAAAATAATCCGAAAATAAATAAAAAAATAATATTTCGGAAAAATTTTTTCTAATAAACATTTTTTGTTCAAATCAGGGAACTAAAATAATCTGCAAAATGATGTCAATACTATTGTATATGTTAACATATATCATTATCAATTACATTAATTATAGCCATAGCACTAATGTCATTTTTAGCTTCTCCTTTTTTATTATTGGCTATTATTATTATTTATATTTATTGGCTTTATTAGATATACCTGTTACCAGTTATTATTATTACAATGACTACTACCCCAAGAATCCTCAACCTTGTATCTTCCGTATAAGGTTTTAGATATTCTTTATACAATCCATATAAAGATCATAAGAATCCTTATATAGACACCTTATATATATATATATATATATATATATATATATATATATATATATATGTATATATATATATATATATATATATATATATATATATATATATATATATATATGAATATGTATACCTTATATTAATCTTATAAGGACCAGAATGTTACTTTAAATGAGCTTTATACGGTCAAGGTCACACTTCATAGGCTTAACAACCATATTTGGATGGTAGTGAACCTCACCCTCACCTTAAACAAACCACATATGGTTTGTATAAGATGAATTTATATGTTCCTTATACGATTCATATAAGGTTGAGGCTTACTAGGGTATAAATATAGACTTGGATAATTTGTTTTGTTTTTTAATATATATATATATATATATATATATATATATATATATATATATATATATATATATATATATATTAATAACTATTTTAATATCGCTGCACTTAAGCTTTTTTAATTTTAGTCGACTCTAAATTTGTTAAAATTAAAATTGCCTTTCATGAGAGTACAGTAGCATCCATTAAACGTATTGGGAAATATTAAACGCCTCTTAAGATTTTTAAATCGTATCTTGGAGCGTACTACTTCCCTTATAACGAACCACTAATCTATAGAGCAGAAAGACGCTATAAAAATAACCTTATCGTTTCTAATATTTAAGTTTGAAAAATATCTTAACATTATTTCGATTTTGTCACATAACGAAAAATAAGTTTACAAAGCATGTACATTTTTTTTCGTTAAGATCACATGTTTCTATAGAATTCAACGAAACCGTACATTTCAAATGAGAACAAAACAATTCATTATTTTTGACCGTTTGATTAAAAGGTATCATCCTCTTGTCCTTGCTGTTGTACACTGGTAGTTTTTAGATTCGAATCTGATTTCAAACCACGTGCTCGAAACAAAATAAGTGGAGCGCACAATAGCGCCATTCAGCGCCAGTTACGGCCTCTGATCTGCTAGCCGAGGCCGACTAGGTTCACAAAAAATTAAAATAGAAACGAATACGCCACACAACAATAAGTTGCATGAACATAGCGCCAGTTCAGTGATGTGATATACGGCTATGTAAACAATTTATGATAATTGTGATATATATATATATATATATATATATATATATACACATACATACATATATACACATACATTCATATATGTGTACATCCAAAAAAAAATGCGATCTTCACATTGAGTTAAAAATTCGTCCATTAATTAATAATACTCTTGTATATCATAAAAAGTGCATGAAAATTAAATTAAACTAAACCTAAATTAAAACTTAATCGCTTATCTATCAGGAAGCAGAATCTATTGAACAATTTTCTCAACGATGGAAGAATGAAAGAAAAGCAATAATATTAAAGACCAATATATTGAAATATTATATTTTTATTACTTTCGATATATTTATCTTTTCTACCTTTTTTAGTTAAGTATTTTTCTTTACTCTTTTACCGTGTTTCTTATTTCAAGAGACCCCTTTATTCAAAGGTCCTCTTTCTGTACAGAGGTTGAAGCTTGTATACATAAAATTTGTTCCTATTATTATTAATAAAAATGTCCTCATAATACATATTTAGTGGAGTTGATGTAAAATAAGAGCGGGTGATTAATTCAAAATAAAGATAAGATACATAAATAATTCCTAACCCATATCAATGTTTATTGGTTATATTAAATGAATATTACAGACATTGCACACAACAGAACGACTATTTTTTTTATTAAATTACAAAATATGTTCATAATAAAATAAGTTTGGTTAATTCTGTAAGAAATTGCAACCGTTAAGACTGACAATTGCTGATAATGGTTTCAGAGTTCCAGAGTATCGTAAAAAACATACATTTTCAGGACTGAAATTATTTTAAAGACATTCTTATTCGCATTCAACGTTGTTTTCAAAGAGTTTCCTTGACAATGATCGCTTTTGTGACGATGAGATTTATTTTGTAAGTTAGAAGAAGAATATCGTTTTATTGTGCCTAGATGTCTCATTTTAATTGCATGTATATTTTGAAAATAACAATAAAACATATTATAGTGGTTGATTTATTCTCACATCAAAAAAAATTTACCGTCGGAATACAAAAGGTAGAGAAAATTGAAACAAATGAACAAATATTAATATATTAAAGTTTTGTTGGAACTTTAATGGTCCCATGTTTTAGATAATTGAAATTAATTTATAAAGATTTTGCAAAGTTTTAATATATATATATATATATATATATATATATATATATACACATATATTAAAAACACCTAAAGATTAACTCAAAATCGATAAATTTAGATTATAAAATTATCACACTTAATTTTTAATGAAATGAAACGCAAATTTGTTAATTAAAAAAAAATTACTTCCGGATATCGTCAACTTTCGACAATTGATAGTCTTTGAAGGATATATTGCGGACTATATTGCGAGCTGGGATTTTCTTTTAAGCTGATATATATATATATATATATAAATATTGATTTTTATAAATTTAGTATACCAATACGGGCGTTTTTATAATTATTTTATACCAATAGTTTAATAAATATTTTTGTAACTGGAATCTTCAAATTATTAAGGCCTAAACCTTGACTAAGAAATAAATATCTTTCAATTTACAAAAATATTAGAAGCATAATAAACGAAATACCAAAAAATCTCAATTAAATATTTTTTAGTAACAGAGGTGTATCAACGTCATCATATTCAATACATTTTATTTATTGTAACATATATCTTTCTCTCGTAATATATATATATATATGTATTAATGCATATAATGCATATATGTATTAATGCATTTTTATAATGCATATATATAAGCAATAAATTTTAACATTCTTTGTAGATACTTTTGCATTCGAAT
>CM068320.1:15674186-15686686 GCA_034766995.1 Acanthacorydalis orientalis | reverse complement strand
TGTAAATTGATTTATGTTAAATAAAAATTGCAATTTCAAATGAAAATATACTATATATATATATATATATATATATATATATATATATATATATATATATATATATGTACGTGTGTATAAAACTACATTTGCCTTAAGTATGTGATTTTTTTATGTATAGATTGATGAAATAAATTGTGTCAAATTTAGTTTGTCAGTTTGAACTTCAGTGCATTTGTGATAAACTTAACTCTATTTACTTTTATTTATTTTATGTTATATTTATAAATATACATGTACTACTGTTTTAAATAGATATTATAAAAGAAAAAAAATGTTTTATCAGAATGTAAAAGTACATTGATTTATTATGTATAAAAAATTGCAGCTATTTTTTAAACAGACATAAAAAATTAAAACGAGATTATAAACATTCGGGAACGATAAAACACATTGCAGATGAATAATACAAAATGTGCCCATTGTATCTGATTAAAATTTGGATATTTTTTCGAACTAATCCTTATATGTAACTTAACTATAAATGTATTTATATTAATATAGAATTACGTATCTGATAATATTGATAACCAGAATATTATGAATTTCATGTATTTTTATAAAAAATATTCTGAATGTTCAACCTTTGATTACTCTTATAAAATGTACAATAATATTTTTATATTGCCTATATTTATTTGATTTGTCTGTAAGATAATAATTTATGCAAATGAGAACTTTTACAAATTAAGATACTTTAATTTTTACAAGTTAACTGATACCTGATATGATTTATTTACATTTAAATTTATATGTACGAGAAGTACTTAACATAATGAAAACATTATTTTTTAATTAAAAAAATTATAAACTTTATTTCACTGCTTTACAAATTTGTTACTTATGAATTTAGTGTCATATATATATATATATATATATATATATATATATATATATATATATATATATATATATATATATATATATATATATATATATCAATAAAAATTAGATTTTAAATACATTATTTGGCAATCATAAATTGGAAAAAGTTAAAATTAAATATAACCTAAATATTTATTAACATTCTGTTTTTAAAACAAAATAATGTGATGTGAATGTTATATAGTCAATTTTAATTAAATTAATATTTTTATTTCACATATATTCAATCGATAAAATTTCAATTACAAGAACGTATTCATTCTCCAACAGAAAAATAGTACAATCACAGCGTAGCTGATATATATATATATATATATATATATATATATATATATATATATATATATATATATATATATATATATATATATGTATGTATGTATGTAATTGAAAAAGTACAGAAATTTTAAAAACCATATAAAAAATATTAAAACAACGTAGCTCTGAAAGCAATCGACATTTGGTTTCACAGGTACTTATTTATGTTTGATTATTTTATATCTATCCATTTTTCTCTTTCTCTCTCTGTACATACACAATACACACACATGTGCGCGCGCGCGCGCGCGTGTATATGTGTGTGTGTGTGTATGTGTGTGTGTGTATGTGATGTGTGTGTGTATATGTGCGTGTGTGTGTGTGATGTGTGTATATGTGCGTGTGTGTGTGTGATGTTGTGTGTATATGTGCGTGTGTGTGTGTGTGTATGGTGTGTGTATCTGTAATGTGTGTGCATCTGTAATGTGTGTGCATCTGTAATGTGTGTGTATCTGTAATGTGTGTGCATGTGTGTGTGTGCGTGCATGTGTGTGTGTGCGTGCATGTGTGTGTGTGCGTGCATGTGTGTGTGCGTGCATGTGTGTGTGTGCGGGCATGTGTGTGTATGCGTGCATGTGTGTGTATGTGTGCATGTGTGCGTGCATGTGTGAGTATGTGTGAGTATGTGTGCGTGTGCACGTCTGCTGTATGTATGCAGGAATGTGTGTAGGTACATATATATATATATACTATATATATACACTATATACTATATATATATATATATACATACAGGCACGAAAAAAGAGATAATATTATATGATTTAAGATCTACTTTCAAATATAATTTGATGCAATAAAATATTTAAAGAAAGTTAGTACTGGCACAATTATTTATAAGAAAAGTAATTTTAATTAACATATCTTTTAAAAGCTTATATCTATTTATAAAGTTGTTAAAAATGTATATTTATTTTTAACAACAATATCAATGTATAATTTATAAACTAAAATGAGTTTTTTATTTTTTCAAGTATAGTTCTGTTTGAAATTATAAAATTTTAATCATGAGATACTTATTCAAACAATAGATGTGTTTATTAAAAATCAAAAAGAAGTTTACAAATACATCAACATTACTTCTAAGAAAATAATGTTCAACAAACATTTTTTTTAATGCAGAGACATAAAAATACATACATATATATATATATATATATATATATATATATATATATATATATATATATATATATATATATATATATATATATATATATATATATATACATATAAGTGTGTATATATGTACATGCATATATATATGCATATATTTGTATATATATATATATATATAAATACATACGAAACTATTTAATTTGCATATATATATATATATAAACTTATACATATTTATATATATATATATATATACATATACATACGAAACTATTTAATTTGAATACTTTTTTAAATAATGCTATTGAAGGAATGGTGTTGTTCATTTAACATTATTTAAATCTCGTTTTTTTTCAAATATATTTTACTATTTTAACAATTATCACATAAATAATCATTAAAAATAACCATTTAACACCAATACAGGACAACTGTGTTTTAATGTGAAAAATAATCTTTATATTTATCTATATTTAGGAAATAAGTATTAATAACATATTTTATATTCCTTTTTTTTGTAATCATAATCTAATACTTATGTATTTATATAGATACTATTCCTTTGTAGTAAATAGACATTGAAATATTTTTCCTAAATTTTTTCATAAACAAACGTGAGCTTGTATTTTCAGTTATTTTATTCATATGCTTATTAAAATTATAATAATTGAATAGATATAACTATGTTCAGTTCAACTATGTTAGAGATAGTTATTAATTTAATTTATTAAAGCTATTGGCGATTAAAATCTAAGATGATACCAACAAACACGAAATTAATTTTTTTGGAAAGAAAATAAATATAATGATTTATGGCTTCTATTGATACCACTGTATTATAACGATAGCGGGGGATGGGATTCTTTTCCGAAATGTATTATATATTTTACTCTGAGTATTCGAAATATATACTTCAAGGTTTAATTCTAAGCCATGGGAAATGCCTGCATAGAAAAATACAATGCAGCAGCATTCTAATATTTGCATTATTGCAAATAAATTTTGTTTCTATCAGTTATCCAATAAATTTCGTTTCAATCATAAACATAAACAAAATATAAAGGTTCCTTATGTGCGACATTACTTGAATAGAGAGAATTCATAAGTCCATTTTTTACAGTTTTAGAGATCAAAGCAATCTTTGTGCATTTAGTAATCTGTAAAGAGAAATTCAGCAGTATTGACAACATGAATCAATGAAAATGTTATTTTTTTTTGGTGTTGCTTTGCAACTTGTTGACTATTCATTTTCGTTCGTAAACTTAAAACTTGATTAAAAAACCAAACAGAAACTAAATCTAAATATTAATAATTTGCCACACTTGCATTTCTCGTTCACGTTCAGTTCTCATGGTTCCACGCACGTTTTGTGTAAATTTGATGTGTTGTATATTTTTACTTACTTTATTTCACATCAAAATTGAAAGGTATTTTTACTTATAGTATTTAAATGTTCATTATTGAAATGGACAATACGAAAATTAATTTTCATATGACACGAGAAATGTTACTTTGCCAGCTCGGATAAACGCTGTAGTATATAGTTTCGTTCTTAGGTACTTTTTATGTTTAAATATATTATGTTGTAGAAACCAATAAACAGTATTTTTTCTATATTTCTTTCCATTTTGATGAGGTAATACCTGTGTAAATATGTGTATGTATATATGTGTGTGTGAATATATGTATATATATATATATATATATATATATATATATATATATATATATATATATGAAACTGTTGTGTTTACTTCTTTTCATATGTATATATGTATGATTTAATTTTATTTTCTGTTTAAAAATATTTTTGAAACTGCATATTTTTAACTAATGTAACTTTTTATAATAAATTATGCATTCTTATTTCTATCTTTTGGTATTTGGATTTCTCAATAATAGCAATACATTGTTGATATACTGTTTGATTTAATCTTATTTCTTCATATTCTGTAGTAGTTTTAATTTTATGTTAATTGTATTATATAAAGTTTAGAAATTTGTAACACAGTAATATATAACAAACTGAATAAAATGATTCTGATAGTACAGAAACATGTTTATAGAAACGTTGTGAATATAGCTAGAGAATAGAAACTACATTTTATTAATCTATTTGTTTTTTTTTTTTTACAAAACGTATGACACCAACTGGTGTTTATATTAGTAGTTGCTACATCAACCCTTCAAATTTTCGTATCAAATTACACAGTAAAGAATAAAGTAAGAACGAAAAAGTACTCATTAAATAAATATGTTAATATTTTTGAGGTAAACTAATACGAATACACATCTAAAATGCTTTGTATTTGTTGTTAGTTTTATTTATAGCTCATTATATATATATATATATATATATATATATATATATATATATATATACATGTGTATATATATATTCAGAGAATTATGTGGTGTGTATTATAATATATTTAGAAGAATTAATTAGCAAAGGAATGTTTATAAATAGAATATCTAAACATTCCAGATATAATTGTTTTATAGAGTGATATTTATTTACTAGAGATATTATTTGAAATCAAATGACTATATTATTTGAAATATTTAATATAATATAATTGGAATTAAGTACATGTATGTAAAAACTAACTAGATAGAATATAATATTGTAATTATTTACGATACATTTAAATAGCTGCAAACTAAAAAATTAATATGTACAATTTAACCTCTTGCACTCCGAACAATTAGGCTATACGTTGGTAGTCAACTCCAAGGTGTTTTTCTTTTAGACTTCCGCGTTACACAATGATCAAATGAAGAGTATATACACGAGATGACATTGATAGACGAAAGCTTAGTGAACAAAATTTTTTTGTTTTCAAACAAAAAAAATAACTGGATTTTATTTTTAAAAAAATAATTCATTGAAAATATATCTATTAATAACGTTAAATATATTAAAGGATTGTTTCCATTTACGAAACATTTAAATGAATTCGTTTTTCGAAATGACAGTACTAAAATTATTTTAATTTGAGATTTATTTTGATTATTCTTATACTGTTTCATTTTTTAAATGATGTACTGTTCACAATATCATTTCTGTCGTTTTTCAATTGCTTTATGGATTTTAATCCAACGAATTGAATATGACATTGTGACGATACTCGGTTGTTTTGTATGACCGCACGGAAGAGTTTTGTGGCGGTTTGGAGCAGACTAATTTGTATGCCTGTTATTGATTTTTGCGGAAATTATTGAAATGGTGAAGAAGAATGTGCCCTCAATTTATTTATATTATGTAAAATGAAAACCAAATAAGGATAAAAATTTTATTTCATATTTGAAATATGCATGATATATATATATATATATATATATATATATATATATATATATATATATATATATATATGTAACTATTAATTGTAAACTTTTAAAAATCATTAACTTGAAAAAGAAAATGATCGTTAATTTTGAAGAGAACTGTCACGCTTGATAAGGAAAAAATACTTATTGGAAAATTACAGATTATTTATTCAGAATGACAAAACATGATATTATAGTAAGCTGGAATTAAAAAATAAAAAAATAAAACTCAAAAATTGCATACTACAATGATGGGAAGTCAGATTTACAGACAATGACGTGAATGTATATATATATATATATATATATATATATATAAGAAAATAATTTAACGAATACAGTAAAGTGACTTTTTTATATATTCTATACAATTAGTGTATAAAATATATATATATATTTTTACACAATTTAATATTTTTTATTATTTATAAGTTTATTTATAAATTGACTACTGGATGAAACCACAAATCAACTCTGATCATATAATATTTCAATATATTATAATTTCAACATTTTCCTTATTTCTGTTTTTTTAGTGTTTCATTTTTATATAATTTCGTGAGGCGCATTCGATTATATTTCCTTTTGTTTGAAATATAACGTCTTTTCTATTTCTTAAATTACTGACAGTAAATATATATATATATATATATATATATATATATATATATATATATATATAATGTTAGGGAGAGAGCGAGAGAGAGAGGTGTACTTAAATAGACGTTTAACACAAATACAGTAGGGTATGATTATTAGGTAGATACGACACAAAAAAGAAAATGCTGTAACATTTATGTTCGATTTTTGTTTTTTTACATGAGAATATGTTTTTCATGATTTCTGTTTTAGATTATAGTTATATATTGATTTATTAACGAGTATTTTTTTTAATTAAATATAAATTCGAATATACAAATTATTCATAACAAAAATATTCTTCACACAGATCATTTTCTATATACGTTTAAATTTTGTTATACCTGTTTTTTTTTTATTTGAAAGATTCACATACATAAATGTGTGTGTGTATATATATATATATATATATATATATATAGGATAAAAAGAAAAAAATACAAAGAAATACTTTATAACCATCCAAAAAAGGTTATTTTGTATTCATATTTCAAAAAATATTTTTTGTAGAATTACTAATTTTATTATTTTTACACTATAAAAGAAGATTCAATCAAGAAGATCATAGGCTATTAAATGAAACAATATATAACGTAGAGTCGAATACCATAATCAACTGTTTTTGGTATGCAAACGAAAAACAACTCACTGTGTAAAAATAATAGATTGACTAAATCATAAGTAAAATGTAAAGATCCCCGATTAAAAAAAAAACCGAGGACGATTTGAAAAGTAACTTGGTTCCTGTACTTGCCGGAGGAGAGGGAGGCAGCTCTATATGTTTTCATATAGATCCATTCCTTTTAGTAATGCATGTGAAGTTGTAAGTCATTCTATCATTAATTCTTCGTCTGACAGTTGTTCTAACACAGGTGTTTCATGCGAAAGTGCAAAATGGATAAAATCGTATATCAGATATTTCTCACATTCAGTGAATTTTGTCCTTCTTATGAAACCGTTTGATTTTGGGTGAATGAATTTAAAATCGACAGAACGAGCATGCACGAAAGAAGGTGCACTATTGAAGGAGCATCAAGCAACACGCTCAGAAGGCCCGAGAACAGCTGTCTCACGCCAGAAACCATCGATACGGTTGACGATATGGTTTGTCCGGCCTGTGAGTGAAAGTAGGCGAAATAGCAGAAGCCATAGGCATCTCAACTGATGAAATTCATATTATCTTTCATATGAATTGTGTATGAACTTTCCGCAAGGAGGGTGCCGAGTTTGTTCAGTGCAGAACAAAAACAAGTTCGTATGCGAACATCATCCGTCCGACTTCTTAGAACTGTTTAAACAGAGTTAAACGGATTTGAGTTTTGTGACCATGGATGAATCTTGAACTCATCATTACGCACCAGAATCGAAAATCCAATCAAAACAGTGTACTGAATGCTGTGAAACGGCTCTGAAAAAGACAAAGACGGTTCACACGGCCGAAAATATGATCGGCTGGATGTTGAAGACAGCGATCGAGGAAAAAAAGTCCCGGAATGGCCAAGGAAAAGTATTGTTTCACCATGAAAATGCATCGCTGTTCATTTAAACGCTTTTCAACAAAAATTGGTCGAATTGAAGTGTTTGAAATTCTTCCGTATCCACCAGATTCGCCTGATTTGGTTCCCTCGGACTTCCATCTGGTCTCGAAACTCAAATTTTTCCTAACTGGAAAGCGATTTGGGTCGAATGAAGAAGCGACTGAGGCCGAAAATGTCTATTTTGAAGACCTAGAAGAAACACACTTCCGGGAGATCATCGACAAGCTGGAGAAACGTTGGGGCAAGTGCGTTGACCATCGAGGGGATTATGTCGAAAAATAAAGTATAGTTTGAAACTGAATCTGTTATCTCTAAATCGAACAAAGTTAAACTTCAGACCACCCACGTATGTGTCATTAAGTGAATATTTCTAAATAAATGATTGAAATGATTAATATTTGCAGTTAAGATATAACATTTTTAAGGAAAATTGAAAATGGTTCACCCTTAAGGTACATACTTTTAAAGTTTTTTTTTGTCATGAATATATACATTTATATATTCGGGCGTTAATGACCTTAGTTGTCGATTTACCCTTGAACCCAAATAGCAAACTAACTACATTACATAGAGATATACTAACCAAATCCTTTTTTTATTCAATCAATTTTTATTTAATGTAAAAGAAAGCTATATAAAATAAACGTTTTCATACTAATAAGTCAAACACCTACATTAATAATTTAATAATACATACATATAACATTTTAAGAAAAGAATTTCATTTGGATTGTCGCTTCTATTTTTTGACAACTCGAATATTCTATAAATAATATTTTTAAATACAGGTATTTTCATGTCAGCACTTCATTAATCTGAAGTGAACGTTTTTCGATACTCGAAAAAATCATTTTATTTTAGAATGAAAATAATTTTATAAATATGAACAATACAAACAACAGTCTACAACAAATTTGATATAGGTAAATGCCAGTAACATATCTTTTGATATCAAATTATTCATCACTTCTTGTATAAATTACCAAGCTTGATAACTACTTATATATAAATGTATGTATGATTATTATTATATATATATATATATATATATATATATATATATATATATACACACACACACACACATATGTAACATTGTTTCGAATGTTCTGTAAAACGAGATCTCAAAACGACCACAAAGTCAGGGTTTTGGTATATAATGTCGCTGTCGGTTCAATATATCCTTTTACATACACAATCACACACGATTTTCTCTTGAACTTTCATCTGCGGCAAGGTTGGTTTAGTTCCACCAATTTGAATGAGAATTTAATCGGTGAAAGATTTCCTATTTCTCTATTGACCATACAGTTTCATATTAAAGTTTATATTCAGATTCTTTAAAGTCAAAGAGAAATGTTTTTAAGTGTTAACTAAAGGATTAACATGGGCCTGGAAATATTTAAAGGATTAGTTATTTAATTTTACTAATTGACGTCATATTAGTTTTTTTATATAACACACACAAACACACACATACATACATACATATATATATATATATATATATATATATATATATATATATATATATATGCCTTCAAATATGTTTGTAGTAGAGAAATAAATATTTTAGAGATGAATATATCTTCTTTCAGATATTAAATCAAGTTAAATTTCTGTTTAATATTCGGTTTTAAATATATACTTTTATTTATATGTCAGTAATGTTAGTTTTGTTCAAATTATGTTTATGCGTATCGAAAATAAAAATTGTGAACACCTGTGTTCGTTTACATTTGAATGTTTTTATGCCAGAAAGAAAACGGTATTCCTCGTTTCCACTATTACTTTCCTCTTGCGTTACAATTTATGTGAAAATCACTTCAATGATTAATCTTATATTAATTGAACTTAGTCAATTTATTGCACAAAAAACCTACAAATCGTTAACTTTGCACATACACACAAAAACATTACATACGTTATACATATGTGCATATATATATATATATATATATATATATATATATATATATATATATATATAGAGAGAGAGAGAGAGAGATCATTCTCTCTCTCTTCTCTCTGGTCTGAGGTTCTAATCACCGAACATGCCATAAATCAAACAAAAATGAATTCATATTCATTTTTGTTTGATTTATGGCATGTTTGGCGACTAGAACCTCAGACCATATAATACATTGAACGTGTAAAAGTGGTGAACAGATGAAGAAGACAAATTTTATATCTGACGCTATAAAAATTGATTTAGTTAGATATATTGTATGAATATATTTATATCTCTTAATACAAAAAGATTTTTTCATTATTTGCTTTACTTATCTAATCCAAAATGTGCCATTTGCACATTTTATTTTGATAGTTTTTAACGTATAAAGGATTCGACCGTTTATCATTTTTATAAATGTTTTAGAAATATCAACTTTTAATCTATCTATTTTTTTTTTCTATCTTCTTTTCTTTTTCTATATAAAAAAACCCACACATTTATCGTCACTTTGTCCTGCGAGAAATGCTTGTCGACTCGTAAGTTTCAAGTTTAATTCATGAAATTTCTCGTTCTGATATTTTTTATGTTTAAATATACTACATTGTAAAAACCAATAAACAGTTTTTTTCTTTTTATTTTCCTGTTAATTTTAACGGGTTATATACTCGTTAAAATATAAGTCATGTTTTAACAGCGAACATATAGCAAAATATTATTTATTTGTGTTCGAAATTATATACTTATATAATGAATTATATATTTTTTAATCTTAAATTGTTTGAATTTAACACATAAAAATGTTTAAATATAAAATTCGAAGTAAAAAATTCTTAAAACATATGTCAAACATCAAGAAATAACTCTGTCTATGACAGAACTTTTATTTTAGAACAAATATACCTATTTCACGTTAAAAATTATAAATAAATATATTAATCAAATTAATATAACCATCTTTTAGTTATACATTTTTTATTGTTTTTTTAACTAATCCTAAAATGAAAAATATTGATAGTCTAAATTAAACGAGTATTAATCATTTAAATAATGTTATTTCAAAATTAATAATTGCCAATAACAATAAATTCAAACAACTTTCTCACTATTTCGACTCGTACAACCGATAATAGTACAATTTACTATTCTTTTAGTTATTAATAATTTTTAATTTATAGCATAAAGCAGTAAAAACATCACAAAACATTATTAATATTTTTTAAAAAATTCGTTGAATTCGCCCAGAATTTGATTCCATGAGAGTGTGGGTTTGTGATTTTAACTTGTATGTATATAAAGTACAGGCACTGTATTTTCTTGTACTTTACATTTGCTAGGATTAGAATGAAATTTCGGTCGGACGAGAAAAAGATCATATTAAAGCTTATTAAACTACCAGATACCTCAAATTATTGAATGATCAAATATCACAGGGGTGAGGTTATGATGTACTATATTATATATGTATGTATATATATATATATATATATATATATATATATAATGATTAGAGTTTTCAAAGAAATATTGTTTATTCATAAAAATGGAAAGATGTACAATAGTTATATTGTTTATAAATCAAAGAGAACGAGAGAAAAGTATGTCTGGATCTCGTCGTTTTATTTCTGTAAACACTTGCCGGCAATATTTATTCAAAGTAAAAATAATATGATTATACTTTTAATTAATATTCTCGAGAAGTGAGAAAATAACAAGGATGTTTAAAAAAATATTAAGTGCGTTTACGATAATCCATACAATGTCATTATTTACATAGCAATACTTGTCTGAAAAGTAGTATTTTCGTTGGACGGTAAATAAATATATACATTTTTACATATCTTGAGTGCTGCGAGATCTTGCTATCGTTTCCTGTTTAGCAAGCCAAATGTAGGATATCTGTCAGTGTTTATTGTTTATTTTTCGTGCTTTTACATACACGCTATCTTTAAATGTTTTGTGTGCTTTTTCAATCGTGTCAAATTATAAAGAAGCAATATAACTTTAATGATAAAAGAGAAAGTTTGAACTTATAATTATTTGTTTTGATTTGTTTCCAACTGAGTTGATTGATTTGGAAAACGATTGTTATTTTTAACCGCCATTTCTTCCAAGAAAACAAATTAAAGAGAAATACATTAGGATAAACTACTAACCGCATCTACTGTTATAAATTCGCATACATAAATTATATATATATATATACATATATATATATATATATATATATATATATATATATATACACATTCACACATACATATGTATATATATATATATAATACATATACATAATAATAAAAAAAAAAGAGATAAAGGGCGAAAGATTAAGCCAACTCGGGTTTGCCGATGATATAGTTATTTTCGCAAATACCCCGGAAGAGTTGCAAAAGAGGATAGAAGAACTAAACGATGCCAGTCAAAAAATCGGCCTCAACATGAATTATACAAAGACAAAAGTACTGTTCAATGCGTTGTATGTCCGAAGAAAATTGAAATAAAAGGAACGGAAATAGAAGAAGTTACGAAATATGTCTATCTAGGCCAGTTTATCAACAGAGATGGATCATTCACTGAAGAAGTAAATGGGAGAATAAAAATGGGATGGAGCTCTTTCGGACGAAACGCCTCGATATTTAAATCAACAATCCCACTCTGTTTAAAGAAAAAAGTATTCG
>CM068320.1:15651686-15659186 GCA_034766995.1 Acanthacorydalis orientalis | reverse complement strand
CATTTAATAACATGTTAAAATATAAAATTTCAGAAAAGAGAATTACATATTTCAAATATTAATGCGATATCATTTGTAATCCAATAATTGAAGCGCTCTATATAGACGTTAATATTAGAATTTTATGTGTGCTATTTTTGTAGATCAAAGTTAAAATTATTTTTTTGGTTTAGGCTTCAATAAAATGAAAAAGTTTAATTTTTAGCTGTATCACTTTTGAAAGCATTTGTAGTTTCTTTGAAAATTAAAATAAAATTGAAAACCGAAACTGACAGAACGACATGTGGTCTGAATTTCACGTAGATAATTTATGAATGTGTGTATGTATATATGAGTGTGTGTGTGTGTATATATATATATATATATATACATATATATACATTTATATACATACATATATATATATATATATATATACATATATATATATATATATATACATATATATATATATATATATATATATATACATATATTTATATATATATATATATATATATATATATATATATATATTGAATATTTTAATAATATAAAATTGTAAACTTTTTGAAAATATCATCAATTGAAATTAAAATAAAAATATTATAATTTTTCAACTAGTTGGATCAAGTATTCTTGATTAAAAACTGAACACAAGTACACTATGAGTATACACTTTTTAATATAAATTTATTAAAATATACTTCATTTTTTAAACATAAACTAATTACTATTTAAAAACTGTATAATATCAAAAAAAAAACTTAGTCAATATTATAAACAATTAACTTTGCAAAGAGTTTTCTTTTCAAAAAGGGGAAAATGGATAACATTTCAAATGGATAACATTTTTAATACTGCCATCATTGTCATACACTCAGTAACTTTTCTCTTTTCTGATTTACAGTGTTCACTTTTTCCCTCGTTATAATTGAATAATTTTCATGAATATTGAATTTTAATCTATATGCGTATTAATTCAATTTTAACGAATATGTGTGTATTTTCAAATAACAAAGTAATACCCATGGTAATTTACAGTCAAGATATTTTGTCTCATTGATTGGATATGATACATACATATTTCAATAACATAATACAAATGTTTTCATGTATGTATCTATGTAACAAACACATATACATTATATATATATATATATATATATATATATATATATTTATATTTGCATGTGTGTGTGTCACATTTTTGTACGCCGCGTTTAACGAAACGATAATAATTTTATATAAAATAACTAAAATACAATATTAAAAAATATTTTCCAATTTTAGTTACAATTCCTAAGTGTGAAATAAAATAATACATTTGCGTACTTTAGAGAGCATTTTACAATTTTTATTATCTTTTTAATACCAGAGATTATTAAATGGATTATAGAAAAAATATTTAAATTAAGCAAACTTGGTTTTTTAAAAAATATTTTGTTTATATTATTTTCAGTTAAATAATGCAAGTTTTATGATTTGATCGAAAATGCTATTTTTCTCTTTAATAAAGATACTAATTTTCGGAAACAAAAAATTTAATTCTTCATTTTCTGAAAATAAGTCAAAGATATCGGGGATGTTCGAAAAATAAATCGTTATTTGTATTTATCTATTGGGTGTAAGAAATAATTTGGTGCCTTTCTTTTATAAAAAATGAATGTTTACTGAAAAATGGAATTCATTCCAATCCTCAAAATACATCCAATTATTCTGTATAACTTTGCTTCAGCTGTCGGGTAACAGATGAAACCCATGGCGGCATTTTCGAACCTCTTCTATTCTTTTAGCATTTTTTGCTTGTTTAATGCATGACAACATCCTCCTTAAGGGGACCCGGTGGTCTAGAATTTTCGAAAAATCAATTTTTTTTCGAAAGTATAGTATCTTAAAAATATACTGTTAAAATTTGATGACGAAATTCAGAATATTTCTGGATCTACAGTCCATTAGAAGGTCAGGTCAGTTTCTTGAGAATATACTTGCTTGAAACTTTAAACGCGTTTATCTCGAAACTACTTTTTTTCGTCTTGCGGGGGCCAGAAAAAAAACTACTTGACCGATTTGTCTGAAATTTTAACATGTTAAATTTTTTAAAAACTATTAGTTTTAATTGTTAAAACTAATAGTTTCCGTAAAATATTTATATTTTTTTTTATTAACAAAACATTCAAAAATACTGGTCGTTTTCAAACTTGTACTTTTGACTACGCGCCATTTTGTCAATTTTTTTTTTTTTTTATTCTACTTCCTGCGATAGCTATACTTATACTAATTAAAAATTCGTCAATTGTTTTATTTCAGATCAGAGGGAGAGATAAATCATCATTCACCACGCAATTCCATTTTTTTAGAGAGGGAGACTTCAGCATCATTTTTCTAATTTAAAAAAAATTTTTTTGTCTTTATTTTCATTTTTGTGTAGTTTATTAGTAATAAAATAAGTGTAAAAAAATTTGAAAGCATTATTCATTACCCTCATATAAAAAATTTTTTTTTAAAATAGCTTAAATTTTAGGCCGCTAGACCACCGGGTCCCCTTAAAGCTGGGCAAATATAATTCCTGCGGTCACAACCACCTTCCCTCAAATTTTAAAAAAATAATTCCTGTGGCTTCGGGAGCATTGTTTTAAAATATGCAGTGGCTAATATACTGCTTTTTGGACGTCATCGTGTCCACCACCACTGTTTTGTGAAGTTATATAGAGTAAAATATATAGTATTTTTAAATGTTAGAGATGGTACTTCAAAATTCTAAAACGGCGACAATATATATTAATTTTTAAAACGAAATAATTCAATTTAAAGTCACCGACTTAATTTTTACATTTATTCAAATGAATTGATAGCGTCATACATTCTATTTATCATCGAACCAGTCGCTCAAAGAACTATTCATGGTAAAGTCACGAGCTAATTCTTCATATTATTTGTTAATAGTTAATGTAAATAATTAGCTAGAAGTTTTTTTTCAGTTTTATTTCAATTTACAAATGCACACTTAATGTTTATAAATAAAAGTAACTACATTACTTTTATAATCTCTTTTACTTTAAAATCTAAGTCTTCCTTATTGAAAATTTACACTTAATTCAACAACTAATGATTTATAACGAACGATTATGCATCGAGAATTAAGATACATACTTCTTTTCAAATGAATAAATATATCTGTTAAATTAATTTTCAAGTTAATAGAAACATTCATAGTTTAAAATCATAACACCGCGACTTCCATCCATCCTACAAATAGAAAATTAATAGTTTGAAGGTACTATTAAAATAAATTTATTTAACTGAAATATATCTTTAAATTTTCATTCAAATTTCTTGAATGAAATGCAATTTCTTAAATGGAATGTAATGTACTTTATATAAATTGATTTAATTTACGCTTCCACACGAAAGTATTAAAAAAAACATGTTATCGTCCATTTAGTATTTTAGTTCAATTGTATTTTAGTATTCAATTAAACTAAAATACTAAATAAAAAATAACATGACTTTTTAACCACTGTGTCCCCTTTAATACTTCCCATGTAGAAGCCTAAATTGAATCACCTATATATCTACCACAAGTATATTAACATTGTAGATCATAAATTATATATATATATATATATACATATATATATACATATATATATATATACATATATATATACATATATATATACATATATATATATATATATATATATATATATAGATATATACATATATATATATATAGATATATATTTATATATATATTTATATACTATATGTAGAAAAAATATTAAGTGGTTTTAATCAAACTGAATATTACTTTGCACGTGTGTATTTATTTTCAAATATCTTAATCTACTAATCAAAAATATGTACACGTGTACAGTATGTTTAAGTACATTCATACACACACACTATATATATATATATATACATATATGTGTGTGTGTGTGTTTCATTTAGGTTCCCACATGGAAGTATTAAAAAGGGGGCGTGGGGGTTAAAAAAGTCATTTTATTTTTTGTTTAGTATTTTGGTTCAATTCAATACTAAAATACAATTGAACTAGAATACTAAATGGAGAATAACAATGCGATTTTTGGCTTTTTTTAATACTTTCGCATAGAAGCCGAAGTTAAATCATCTGTATATAATGAAAAACATAAATTACTGAACTTTTAAAATAGTAAAATTGCAATTGAGTATCCATTTAAAATAAATTAAGTATTTTTTTAAAGATAGTTAAAGCTGTATGTGCTTAGAGTGGTATCTATAAAAAGTTTTAATTTATTGCAAAAATTATTTTCACCGGGACCTCCGCCTCCCTACAATCGACGAGTTTGTCCGACGACAGGCTAGCCGGCTGTACGGGCGGGCGAAGTCCAGCGACAACGCCCTAGTCCGCGGACTGGGAAACAACGACCTCGTCGCCGAGCACTGCAGATACCAGCGGCCTAGCCTGCTGGTGGCGCAGCGCGAGGTGGACGACGGTCAGTGACCTGGCGTCAGCCCTCCTTCCCCCGAGGGCCAGTAAGAGGTCGGCCTTCACTGGTCGACCTGGAGCTCCGCTGGCCCAACATCAAGAATCTACCCCCTGGAGGGGGTAAAACGCTCACCACATGAGAATCTCCTCACCAAGCAACGCTCCAGCAATGCTAGCAACGCGAGCCGTAAACCCATTGGTTTGGCGCTCAACAAGCATGGGTCCTTCAGACCCTCGCTGCACACGATCCAAAAATTATTATTTAATTATTCACATCGGTAGATGAATTTTGTTTCCTTTTGGATGATTTCATACAAAAGTTTCATTTTCGGAACTTTGGTAGACACAATTTTTTTCGTTGAAAACTATTTTAAAGTCTAAGTTAATATTTTGTGTGATTGAAACCATTATATAAATTAATAAATTATATTTTTCAATCAGTAAAGAAAAACGTATCTTAATAGTAAAGATCGGTAGAGGTCATTTGTCTACAATATCTCGATTTTAGATTTAAGTGACTGAAACAGTAGAATTGATATTTTCAAGTGGATATTGCGTACTACATAAGTATATTAAGATAACAGTAGTGACTTTTAAAAAATCTTTTTAAAAAAATGATACTATACTATTTAGCTAACTATTTGATTGAATTTTCTGGTTATAGACTGCACAGCACAATTATATGTTGTGAAATGAAGTCTAGAAACATTCTTTAATACATAAGCGAGTCTGTTTTTCTTGGATGGAAAATAATATTTTAAAATAATTTACGGTATGCGACGGGAATTTGTGAAAAAAGTAAAAAAAAAATATAAAAAATAGAGCGAAATTTCACATGATACATTGAACGATCTAATACTTCTCTCTTTCACACATTTTAAACGGATTTTTTTCATGCACTCACTAATATTTTTCAAGACTATATTACTTGTCTGATTGTCAACAATATCTTTTATTGTCGTTTTTTTTTCTTGCAACAAATTTCGCTAATTTACATTTTGAACCTTTTAATTTACTTATAATACCTAAGCATTTTAAGTTTTCATGTTTATCATATTTTTTAATCTTTTTGTTTTATTCATAACACCTGTATCCATGAATCACTTTGTTATTTTCATATTTATTACATATAAGTTTGATGTGTGTAAATACTAAGTGACTAGAATGGATCTGTACTTCATTTTAATGCTTTTACTTTTACACAAAATAAAACCTTTAATTTGTTTGCGCAAAGGAACTAAATTTTTTTCTCTGGTAATATCCTCATTAAATTAATCTTTTATCAGAAATTGGTTCAAATAAACATATTTCCTAATTTTTCTATAACTGCTCGTTTTATTTCAATTACCTTCGGCCAAATACACTCTTTAAACATTATTTTTTAATTCATGTCAAGAACAAGTTGTTTGTCTAGTTCTTCAGTAAAATTTTTCAAATTATTCTGAACTATTTACTAAAAGAAGTGTATTTTAAGTAATGCATGCACTCACGCTACAAACTTGTATAAAACATTACTTAATTTGAAATATTTTTGTGTTTTTCGTAAGTGTATAAAATATTAGTTTTTGTTTTAATAATTATTCAAAATACAATTGCTTTTATTGTTTATTTAATATTTATTTATTTATCTATATATATCTATATATATATATATATATATATATATATATATATAATAAACTATTAAATATATTAATTTGTATTTATTGTTAAAGAGATTATATAAAGAAATATATTATGAATGTTTTCAAAATGGAAACAAATCAATGATATACCATTCTCTTAAAGTAATCTACTTATTCATTTTAATTGTTATTTTGTGTAAATTTTCGTAGTGTTCCAGATAAACCAAATAGAATCGAGTAGTGGTCTTCAACCTTGTCGACTCACGAAACCTTTAAGATTATAATTTTTTGCGGAACCCCTATCACTCTCATAAAACTAAAAATGCACATCCTACAGGTGTATCTAACATGAACAAACTTTATTATTTATATCTGATTGAGAGGGGTCGTAATGTGTACTCATAAATACAGTTTTAATACATAATAGGTATAAATACAGTTTTACTGCACAATAATAGGTAATAAGAGGTATTTATAGAAATAAAACAAATTATTATAAATTGACTACTATGAACTTTTATATTTTTGGCTCATTTTTCTTTGAAAACTCTTTCGAATTTTGACGTTGACTCGCTGAACCCCTAAAGAGGTCGCGTGGAACCCTAGGATTTCACGGAACACAGTTTGAAGAACACTGGAATAGAGTATATTCAAATATAGTTGTATTTTAAACTGTTAGTTAATGATTGATAACCGATGTACGAAAAGTTTTATTTTGATTTCTTTATTATTTTTTGTCAATCACACGATTTTATAATAATGAATTTGAAATTATATTATTATGAAAAAAATTAATGAAAGTAACTGTTTGTATATATTTTCAACAACAAATTTTTGTTACATTTACCTATGCGAATGTCTTAATAGCAATAATAATGTTAAGTATCGGATTTAAAAGCTTACGGCTCAATGTATGTGCGAATGGGCCATTGGTTTGCGGGTGTATATATAGCAATGAAGATATTGTATTGATACAAATAGGATTACTGATTGAAGAACTCAAAGCATAAAACGCCGTTTCTTATCAGTCAGTGAGACCGTGCACATCAAGTTTATATATCCTTATACAGACACTGCTACAGTTAGCTGTATCAGTTAAATATATTAACTCTTCCGTTCCGGTGCGGTAAACTCAGCTGACCGCGTTTTTATTTGCAAATATCCTTATTTCTGTTACTCACAGAGCGCTGATATACCTTGTTATCATCTATTATTCGGTGCAGTCACCAATAAGTTTTAAGAAAATAATCATGGAAATCGCAAATAATGCTTTAATTCTCTCTTTTATTTCAAAACTAACCTCAACCGTGGTACGCATGCGTTGTAGAACAAATGTCAGTTTACTGATCGTCAAACATTTGTCACGAGGAAGTAGTTTTATTGGAACAGCTCGATTTTTGTAATCGATATTTTAGTTAG
>CM068320.1:15639186-15646686 GCA_034766995.1 Acanthacorydalis orientalis | reverse complement strand
CATACTAATTTTAAAATAATGTAGAGCAACTTTATAAAGAATGTAAAAACTGTAATCATTTCTCATTCATAAAAGAAAAAGTTTAATTTGGTATTTGTTGATGAATTGCAGGCGTATATATATAAATTAAACTAATTCATTAATATGAAAACTATTTTATTGAATATCCAGCATCTACACAACCGAACATATCGAGAGTGACTGTCTCACTAACTAGAGACATTGGTACAACAATTATATTTTAATTGTTGTCATGATAAAATAATCAATACTAGCAACTAGCTAACAATCACAGGAGGCAGTGTTAATAACTGTTAAGATATATAGTTAACATTTAAATGTTTTACTACCAACAGTATTAAAATGTAGCAAAATGTATTTGTAAGTATTTAATCAAAAATATCAACATTTTTACGGTTTACTAATAATGGGATTTTATATATATATATATATATATATACATACATATATATGTGTATAAATATATATATACATATAAGTACATCAATATAGGGAGTTCTACAACTTAGGCTTCGACATGGAAGTATTAAAAGAGGGTGCAGGTGTTAAGAAGTCATGTTATTTTTTATTTACTATTTTAGTTCAGTTTAACACTAAAATACAATTGAACGTAAATACTATATAGGGAATAACAATTTTTTTTAATTTTTGCGTCTTTTTAAATACTTTTATGTGAAAGCTTAAGTTGAATCTCTTATATATGTATGTGTGTGTGTGTGTGATGTGTGTGTATATATATATATATATATGTATATGTATGGAGAAATGTAAGTATTCACAGCGGTCGGCCGATTATCTACTTAAATTATTTTAATGTAAATTGGTTTGAAAAGGATTTGATCTAATAACTACCTCTCATCTTAAAAAGCCGTAAAAATTAAATATTATAAAAAAATAATAAAATTGTAAAAGCAAATTGCAAAGTAATTTATGTTTTTCAATGATTCTAAACTGATTTTTGAATGAATTGCTACTCTTTAGTACTTGTCTTATTTTGTGAAAGCATTTAATTACAGGATTAAGCAAAAAAAATACAATAATTTAATGGCTTGTTCCCAGTAAGAAACCGTGCTACTGGTTATTTTTACCGCAGCTTTTGAATATATATATATATATATATATATATATATATATATATATATATATATATATATATATATATATCAATCAATTAAAAATTAAATAATAGTATAATTTACAATATAATAACTAATTAAATTGAATTTTTTGTATAAAAATTTTATATATACATATATAAATATATATATATATATATATATATATATATATATATATTTAATTATAGGGTTAATCAAAAAAATACAATTTAATGCCCTGTTCCCAGTAAGAAACCGTACTACTGGTTATTTTTATCGCAGCTTTAGAATATATATATATATATATATATATATAAATTTTATTACCAAAAGAATCAAATTAATTAGCAATTATATTGTAAATTACGCAATTATTTAATTTTCAATTAATATTTTTTACTCTGCTTTGTATTAAATTCAAATAATTTTTACTTTCATATGCAAACATGTAAACATATATATATATATATATATATATATATATATATAAATGTAAACATATATATATATATATATATATATATATATATATATATATACATATAAATATATATATATATAACATAACAAATAATTACCGCACCACAACTGCTTTTGAAGTTGATTTTATTTTATTTTATAGGTGATTCAACTTTAACTTCTACACAAAAGTATTAAAAAAAAAACGCAAAAATTAAAAAAAAAGGCATGTTATTCTCCATATATTATTTTAGTGCAATTGTATTTTAGTATTGAACTAAAATACTAAATAAAAAATAACTTGCCTTTTCTTAACCCATGCGCCTCCTTTAAAACAAGTAGAAGCCCAAGCTGAATCGCCTATATTAAATGCAACTTGGATTTATATTTATTAATTTTGTTACATCTACTATTATGTTTTGTTAACCAACCCAACAAAACTTGTTTCAAAATCTTGTAAAATATTTTCTTAATGTTATTAGCAGATTTATAATTTGTTATGCATCAACAATTAGAATGAAATTAACATGCTTAACTCTTTATTACATGATTTTATAATTTTCTTGAAAACGATCATTTCATAGAAAAGTATGAACAGATGTAATAAAGCAAAACGTTTGTTTAGTAATCATTTTATTTTTTGATTTTGTTCTCCCTACGTATTATGTAATTATATAAAACATCTAGAAATTAGATTTAAAAATATAGATACATCTTGAAAGTTTACGGATGGAAATCATCGGTTAAATTTTATAAATTTTAAGAAAAAAATAATGAAATAATAATAGTTATTGAAGTAATGTATTTGCCAATGAACTATAATTTTAATCATTATTGACAGGCGAAATTTTTTAATAAGATTTTAGACAAAAAAACATTTTTAATAACTATTTTAATATATAATTTTAATTTTGTTTTGAATTTTATATTTTTTTAATTAATTATATTATTGGATATATAATAAACCTGATATAAAGAATACAATTTTTTAATATTTATTTTTTGATGGATTTTATACTTCATTTTAAAAACTAACATTAGAGAAAAGTTATATTAAAAAAATTAATTTTCTTCGATAAATTACATTGTATATCTATTTCTTTTTAAATAATTCAACTGTGAATGTAAATGTCAAGAAAAGAATTTGCAATAATATACATTTCGTTTCCAGTTAGGATGAACACAGTTCGAAATTATGATTTTCAATTATTGTGATAACTAACCTTGAACGTGTTGAATTGGTAACAGTTGTGCCTGTTGAACATCCAATATATTTTCGTGACTCCCTCGCCTAAGCTTAGTGCCCTTCAGTTCAAATTTTCGATCACTACCCTCCAAACCATGCCGTCTGCGGGAACGTTTTCGTGTAGTGCGTCCCATTGTTGAGATAATTCAAAGATTGTATCAATTTGTTTACAAATTCAATATTAATGAATTCATTATATCTTCAGTTTGAGTCTGTGTATATACATGAGAATAATGTAATTCCTTTTACATATACATTCTTTGTAAATATGTTTCTTATGAACACATATTTAAAATCGCATAAATAGTTTCTTCAAAGAAATTAAACGAGCACATGTTTCGTTTCATGCAACATTTACGAAGACAATTTTATTTGATACTGTCATGTTCAAACTTTCATAAATCATTTCATTTGAGAATTACTTCTTTCTGAATATTTGTTTTGATTCAGTTTTAAGTTTAAACCCGATTTTTTTAAATAATCTATAAAAAATACAATCGAAACAATGGACTTGTTTAATAAAATTTTAAAAAAACCGTTAATTTTTTTTAAGAATGTGATTGTTGTGAATTGTGATTATAAATAGTAGAAAATGTTTGTATCGACAAAAATCGGTGTCGTTTAAAATTATGCTTAAAATTGTTATTTACTCATATTTTCGTATATCTACTATCAGTTGTAGAATAATGATTACTTATTCTCTCGCATTGACCTTTGAGGACCTTTCCACGATAACACAATATTATAAGCACATATTTATTATTCAAAAATTTCTAAGAATTTAATAAGATAATTGTCTTTTATTTTATTATTTTTAAAGAAATCTTTGTTAAATTAAAAACTTTTTATTCGCAGACCGACACCAAGTATAGATTGTTAATATTAAATACCTAATTGTTAATAGAAAATACAACGCCTTTCAAACAGAAAATTGTCACAGATGTTTTCTTGAATGTATAACACATGGATGGCACATCGTACAAATATATCGTTTACAAAACAATTATTATAAACAAAAACATTTTCATTTAATGTTCACACGATGTTCGAAGATGGTCATAATTTTTAATTTTCCGAACGGTTTTCTTTAAATAATCGTTGGCGATATTACATTTTTTCAGTAATAATTTAGTGAAGAATTCGCATACACGTGTAATCGAACCGCGCGTGTTGTTCAACGAACGTCAAAAAACAACATGTGAATATCGTCCGTACGTTACGTACAGATATGTTGCCAACAGTAGATGCGGTCGGTAACTGGCTTCGTGCCGCTTCAGACGTTTAGTTCAAGGCGGGATCCACAAGCCCTCTCTCCCATATCATCCCCTCAATGATAACCCTAATGTTACGTTGTACTCTACCCATCGCTACATTCATTTCTATGTTGATTTTATTTTTAAGGCATATATGCATATTATATATATATATATATATATATATATATATATATATATATATACACATATATATGTATGTATGTGTACAGTATTAAATATAGGTTAAATTACATCAAACATTTCAAAATAAAAAAATATTTATTGACGCTCGTGATTGAACTAAATCAAACAACTAGAACAATGCTAATGGAATGAAATTCTCGGGAACGACTACTGAGAAATAAATCATTTACGCTTTTGTAATGATTTTCAAACAATTAAAAAAAAGTTATTAAAAATGTCGAAAACGATCACTAAGATAACAAACATAGTTTTGTGACACATTTTTTATACTTCTGATTTAAATATTTAACGAATGAAACATTTTTTGTTATTCTACATTTGAAGATGGCTCGATTATATACAGCAATTTGTACAAAATGTGTTTAATTAGAATTATTTTTTATTAGTGAATGAATATGGAGTATATAAACATGACGAACTTTGTATGAAATCGTTTCAATTTCTGTTTTGTATTTTGAATTTAGGTTAATAATAGTTTTAAGGTATACACTTTATATATATATATATATATATATATATATATACATTTATATGTATGCAAATTAATAGGTTGTGATATAGGGTTTATATTAGGTTGGTGCAAAAATAATTGCGGTTCTTAGGTATCGTGTATAAAGACGCATATATCAGTTAAAAATTATATTTATCAAAATAAATCAAAACAAAGACCATTGGCCTGCACACATTTCTCTCAACGGGAAACAAATTTGTTTATTCCTACAAGATAGAATTCTGGAGTCCTGTAATTAACGAATTTATCGAATGCGCTTTGAGATGATGCTCCACCTTTGAAACTCTTCTTTCCGCAGGAAATTTCTCAAAGTTTAAAAAAATTATAATCTCTCAAAGACATGTCCGGAGATTAAAATGGGTGAGGTATGGTTTCATAACCCAGTTCGTTTAATTTGTTTAAAGTCATTTGTGACACGTGTGGTCGGACGTTGTCATGGAGAAGAATTCGTCCTCTTCGATTGACTAATTCTGGCGTAAACGATGCAACTTCTCATGTATTTTTTTTTCAATTTCCTGACGAGTTTTTCCACTGTTACTGTTTCACCAGAATTAAATAAGTTGTACTGACTGATGCCACTTGCCGATCACCAAACAGTGACCATAATCTTTTTTTCACGAAGGTTCGGTTTAGGAAACTGATTTCGTGCTTCTCCTCGTTCTAGCCACTGTGATGAACGTTTCTGATTGTTGTAGATTATCAATTTTTCATCACATGTGACAATGCGATCAAGAAAGGCATCATTTTTGTTATACAAAAGAAGAGCAGAGCGGACTTCGTATCGCCGAATTGCCTGACATTCGTTTAGTTCATACGGCACCCATTTATCGAGCTTTTTTGTTTTTCCAATTAGACTCAAATGTCGAACTACTGTTGAATGATGAACATTGAGTTCTTCTGGCAACTCTTGAGTAGCTCTATGTGGGTCTGCTTCAACAATGGTTCTTAAATCACTATTGTCTAAACCTGAAAGATGTCCACGACGCTCCTAACCATCAAAGTTTTCGTTTCCATTACGAAATTTTTGGAACCAGTGTTGGACTGTACGTTCACTAATTGACTCTTCGTCAAAAACAAATTAGATATTTCGACCAATTTCTGTTGCTTTAAGTCCCAATTTCAACAAAATCCCGTGAAGTTGCTTTTTTTCCATGACTAATTTAATATGTTACATACAACAATACTGAAAAATGAAAACAATAGACATAAACTGAAATCAGGAGTGATAATTTCATTGTTTACAATGACATATCACATGATCAAAACAAAATATAACGGTATCTAGAAAAACCGGTACCAAACTAAAAATGATAAAAACCGCAATTATTTTTGCACCAACTCAATAAAAAGGTTTAAAATAATATTATAAAATTATTAAATGCATTCTTTCAATTGTTTATTCAATATGGATAACGATTATTTTAACTGTAATTTCTGTATTAATTCAAACTAAGTTGCTGTGTCAAGAACAGATTTCTAAATATTATAGGGATTCTGAAACTTGTAAAACTGTAGGAGATAGTCTTAAAGTTCCAGCCACATATTTTTAAACATTAATACAAGTAGAATAGAGAGCTTTAAGCTTTATTTTAAAAAATAATATTCTAGTCTATCATCAGACTTATTCCAATGTTGAATAATGTCTTCTGTAAGATCTTGAAAAATATTCTAGCTGATTGTTATAACAAACATACTCAGATTACTTCATTGTTTGATCTGTGATTCACTTGGATAGTTTATTAAAACATTTCTGAATGAATTAGAAAGGTAACAGTTCGACAGAGAAGAAGTAAATCTGAAATGAAAAGAATTTAAAAAATTGAAGAATCTTAAGATTTATATTCTCTCTCTCAGTAATTATTATTAATTGTACGAATTTATTTGCTTGGTTATTGATCGATTAAACAGGCGTTGGTAGCTTTCAAAATGACATTTGTATTCTTTGTGAACTGTTCTGAAACCCATTATACACAAATCTTATGAAAATCGAAATTGTCATGGATAATTTCTTAGACATGCCATGCCTGTGATACGTATATGAAATGATACCTCAATTGTTACACTTTTTACATTTTTTTAAAATATAGCTTAACTGTCTAAATTTAACGATTTTCTTTATTAGATACTAAAGCAAAAATTTATATCTGAAAAGTTTCTAAACAGTCTTATGTTCTATGGAAGCATTAATTCATTATAAATCTCATTGAAGTGAATATTTATTTTAGAAATATTGTTGAGTAACAAAAAATTGTAAATTCAACAATTAAAAATGTCAATCTTGTTGATGAATTGCAGGCGTATATATGAACTAAACTAATTCATTAACATGAAAACCATTTTATTGAATATCCAGCATCTACACAACCGAACATATCGAGAGTGACTGTCTCACTAACTAGAGACGTCGACACAACAATTATATTTTAATTGTTGTCATGATAAAATAATCAATGCTAGCAACTAACTAACAATCACAGGAGGCAGTGTTAATAACTGTTAAGATATACAGTTAACATTTAAATGTTTTACTACAACAAATCTGCCTCAATAATAATACATAGTTACATGTGTGAACTTGTTTTAGATTTAAATCAACAGGCCACAATACTGTTTTATGTACAGATATTCCTTTTAACAAATGATTATTATTTTTTAATCATACGAATATATCAACAGATGAACATAATCTGATCAAAGCAAATTTAA
>CM068320.1:15631686-15636686 GCA_034766995.1 Acanthacorydalis orientalis | reverse complement strand
AGCAAATAAGAATATTTTTGTATGAGTTCAAAACGGGTGGTAAAGCAACAGAAACTGCTCATAAACTAAACGATGCTTTTGATGGTGGTACTGTTAAGGAACGTACGGTTCAATGGTGGTTTCAAAATTTCCGTGCTAGGGACGAGAGCGTTGAATATGAAGAAGGTCGCGGGTGTCGTTTTTCAGTTCATAACGTCCAACGGAGGCGTTAGTTGAATCAGACTACGCATAACAATTCGAGAACTTGCACAAAAGAACTTGCACATTCAACAGTTCTGGACCATTTAAAACTACATAAATGAATAAATTTATATAAATTTGAAGGTCGTAAACCGCAATTATTTTTCTACCAACCTAATAATTATAACCTTTGAGGATACATATAATAGTTGGCTAAGAAAACAAAACATTTTACAGAAGAAAAAATATGGAAGTAACAGAAAAAAGTGACAGGAAAATTTGATAAAAATTAAAATGATCCTTACGACCTTGACAGAGATATATTAAATATGTTTTCTGAAACGGATGGGGAACCTGCAGTCTTTTAATTTAGTAGGTAGAGAGATAAGGATACTAAAACACAATCTTAAATATTTTAAAAAAAGGATGATGTATAATGGACATTTGTAATATATAACGTTGAAAGAATTCAAGTTCCTAATGATTTCTAAGAAGGTATCATTAATGTTGCATTAGCTTTTAAGAAATATATAAGTCTTCTTAGGGATTTTCATTATTTTTCAACAATCATGTGTATAAATAATATGAATTACTATACATAATACAAATATTGTGAAATACTCGTTACTAATCTTGTATGATCATCATATGATTGCATTTTTTTTAATTTTTATTGTGTTCGTATGTTTATAATAACACATTCGATCAAATAAACTCAAATTTTTTTTTACAAACTTTTTTAAATGAAATTAGGAACATTTTCTCTTTAGGATCACATTGTGCTTCTCAACATTGTGCTCTCCTAAACACTGTCCTCACATTGTGCTCTCCTTTATCTTAGGATCACATTGTGCTAACTAAATAAAACAACAAGGTAGGTTCAATAAATATTTGAAATACAAAATACAATATTAATCCCTGAGAATTAGCTTAAAAATTATTTTTATTTAAAGATCAACATACTTTTGCTGCTCTATTTATAAAGATTTTAAGAAATGGACTGAACCAAAAAAGTTGGTTAAGATAATTTTTTTTATGAAACTTATCCTTTAGATCGGATTTACTACGGTATGCTCAATTCAACTATTAATGAATATTCTACTCCGCTTCTTTCTAATAAAATTATCATATTTATAAACATTTAACAAAAGCACTTACCTCGTCATTTATCCAGACTGAACAAACTTTACAAATATATCATAAATTAAACTTTTATTTATTCAATAGTTTTCCAGGTACAAATTTCAATTATTTCTCAACCTTAACATTTTTATTTTAAAATAAGCTACACATTAATTAACTTTTTTTTAAAGGAATTTTTCAATACTCATTGCTCATAATTGATGAATCTATTTTTTAATTAAACCGCTAACGAAAAGTAAACCATTTTACCACATTTGAAATATTGAGTTATCACTACTCATTGGACTGTATTATTTTATGTAAATTTCTTTGTTATTCATTTATTAATTAATTCTAAATATTGCAAATTCATTCGGACAAGTTTTTAATACTCGAATATTCTGTATTAGTTTTATGTCGTATATAAAATAGTTTTTGCTCAGAAAATATATTATTAACCAAAAATATAACACATCACTTACTTATTTTTTAATATTATGTTAACAGGCACACGTTTAATTTTACTGCTGATTTTATACTCGTTTCTTACTTTAATAGTCAGTTAATTCACTTCATAAAAAAGTAATATATTTTATTCATTTTTAAAATGGTTTTTTAATCATAGTTTATTAATTTAAACATTTTCATATTTTTTTACACATTTACCTGCACATTCGTCGAACGACTCACATATACTAAATTTTTTGATAAACAGACGTTATTATAAAGACTACTGAAATATATATATATATATATATACACACATATCAGTCAATTAAAAGACAAGTCAAAACCTGCAGATTATTACATTAAACGCAATTTTATTAAGATTATGACGACAAACCTAAACTATCATTAATATTAATAAAAACAGACACTTTATATACTCTTACTTAAACGTGAAGTGTAAGTTGACACGCATTATCAATTTCACAAAAAGTTATGAGTCATATTTGTGTTAAATATAATTATTCAGTGTTTTCTGAACTCCAAGGATTTATTAATAATGTATTTTAATTAAATGTTTTTCCAATAAGAATGAAGTGTAATTTTTCGTTCATTTTTCTTTTGCAGCACTGTTTTTTAATTCTGAGTCTGTCAAATAATTATAATTACTTCGTACTAAATTTGAGAAAAACTAGAAAAAAAGATTTATTTATAAATTTTTCTGATCATATTTGATCCGATTCTAACATATTTTATACGAATCCGTATTATAGCAATTTCGAAAAGACAGAAAAAGAATAGAATGAATACAAAAACAAACACTAGTAGCAGATATAATTATTAGAGTAGAGTGAAATGGAGAAATGTATAGGATATTGTAATGACAAAAAGAAATTGTATAGGACTTGTGAAATGTAAATAAAAAGGTAAAGGAATTTGATATAAAAAATAATATTAAGAAACTTGAAGACTCGGAAAGACACCAATGAGCAGATGTAAGAGGGATGTTAGAAAATCGATTCAGAATATCTGGGTTTTCAATCGTCAATAATTATGTAAAGAGATCTGAAAGAAAGTAATGAGACAAAATTTGTATAAAATATTCTATTCAATTAATTATCGAATACAATGTGAGATCCCCTTCAATGTAACTCTCCCCTCATGAAACACACCAGTGCCAAAGTTGTTTCCATGCAGTGTAAGAAGATTGGAAGTCTTCGTCTGTTAACTCTTTTATGATCTCGGTCATGGATCTTTGGATATTTTTTACAGTATTGAAATGGGCACCTTTCATCTTGTTCTTCAGCTTGAAAAACAAGTCACATGGAGACAAGTCCGGCGAGTACGGGTGCTGTTGTAACATTGGAATTTTTTTTGCTAAATAATCGAGAACAGATAGCGCGACAGACAGAATAAGAGGTCGCGTTGTGATGCAAAATCTCATTTTGCACAATCTGTGGAAACATCCGAGAAGGTATACGAGGGTGGTCCCAGAAGTACCCGACCAAACAAAGAAAACATAAAAATTTTGGAAAAAAATATATTTATTTTTCAACATAATCTCCTTTCAGCTCTATACACTTTTCCCAGCGATCTTCAATAAGTTCGATACCCTTTTTATGATAAGAACTGTCTTGCTCCTCAAAATACCCGTTAACTGCCGACATCACTTCTTCGTCGTTGGAAAATCTTTGACCACTGAGCCATTTTTTCAAGTTTGGGAACAGAAAATAATCCGAGGGAGCCAAATCTGGCGAATAGGGTGCATGAGGTAGCAATTCAAACTTTAATTCATTAATTTTGGCCATTGCAATAACGGATTTGTGAGCTGGTGCATTGTCTTGATGAAACAACATTTTCTTCTTAGCCAATGCGGCCGTTTTTGCTTGATTTCTTCGCTCAAACGTTGCAATAAGTTCGCATAATACTCGCCGTAGATAGTTTTTCCTTTTTCAAGATAGTCAATGAAAATTATCCCACGCGCATCCCAAAAAACCGACGCCATGACCTTGCCTGCAGATGAAACGGTCTTCGTCTTTTTTGGAGCCGGTTCTTCCTTTTCAGTCCATTGTTTTGATTGTTCTTTTGTCTCGGGTGTAAAGTGATGGACCCGTGTTTCATCCATGGTTATGAAACGGTGCAAAAATTCTGCTTTGTTGCTGTGAAACTTCGCTAAACACTCAATTGAAACATCTTCACGACACGTTTTTTGCTCGAGTGTGATCAAACGCGGCACCCATCTTGCACACAGCTTTCTCATGTCAAAATTTTCAGATAATATTCGATGTACCGCACTTTTTGAAATGCCTACTATGTCTGCTAGCTCGCGCACTTTCAGTCGACGATCATCCAGTACCGCTTTGTGGATTTTCTTCACCATTTCTGGAGTCGTCACCTCATTTGGTCGACCACTGCGATGCTCGTCTTGGCAGCTCGTACGGCCTCGTTTAAACTCTGCTACCCAATATTTCACTGTTGTAAACGAAGGAGCAGACTCACCCAGAGTAGAATCCAGTTCAGCTTTTATATTGGTTGGGCTGAGGCTTTTCAAATAAAAGTATTGTATCACGTAGCGATGACCAATTTTCTCCATTTTCACAAATGCACTGAAAACGTTTACTATTAATGGCTGCCAACGTGGCGTCCTCAAACTTGAAACATATGCTTTATAGATTGTGTGCTTTCTAATACAGTGATATTTTTCAAACAACTACCGCCATCTCTAGGTCAGGCCGGGTACTTCTGGGACCACCCTCGTAAATTCTCGATAGATCATCCCACGGCTATCGAAAAAGATGACAATCATGGTTTTTGTTTTAGAATTCGGTCATGCGCGTTTTTTTTTGAGTACGGCGAGGCCGTACTCAAAAAACCATCTCTCTGGTAATAACACGGTCCAAAGGACTGTGCTCGGTTTGAAATCGATCCAGTATTTCCGTATAAACATCGAAGCGGCGACCTTTCTAGTGATCAGTGAGACTTTTCGGGGTCAGCTTCGTACAGATTTCTCGTATTTCTTCGTAAATCTTCAGTTTAAATCTTATGAAACGATTAATTTTCAAGTTATCAGAGATTATTTCGAGCGTAGATTATGGATCTTTTTTGATAAATCTTTGTAGTTTTTCGACTTTGCTGTCCGTTCTTATTGTAACAGGCCGCCCTACACGCAGCTCATCTTCCACGCTCTCTCTTCAATCCAAAAACACCTTATGCCATTTAAATACTTGATTATGTGATAATGAACTTTTATC
>CM068320.1:15619186-15626686 GCA_034766995.1 Acanthacorydalis orientalis | reverse complement strand
TGTGGCTCCTCAACATTCAAAAATGTATAAAAAGTATTATATGTGTCTATTATTATCGAAGAAATTGCCCACTATGATTAAAAATGATAAAAAATTATTAAACAATATGAAAATTCCTTGGAACTTTTTTATTACTCTGACTCTGTAATAACTGATTGTAAAACAAAAATGATGCTTCTAATTAAAAAAAAATATTAAATCTAATAACGATTAAATGTTGCACTTAAATATTTAATTTTTAAGACATTACTTTTTCATAAAATTATTTCTATTATAATTCAAGATATAAAAAATTAAGGAATTTTGACTTTAAATATAAAATTAAATTAAATTAATGTATTTTAAATTCTAGTTATTTTATTAAAATATTACATCTTGTCGCATTATTTACAAATAAACATAATTATAGGACATTTTGATAAGAAAAGAATTACTTAGACTTGATGGGAGTGGAAATTCATTTGTTATATATATATATATATATATATATATATATATATATATGTGGAATTTTATTAAAATTTCTATTGAAATTCAATTATTAAACAAGAAAAATGTTTAAAAATTCAACACGGATTCATATATTAATTCGTATGTTTGAAGAAGAGATTAGAAAAAATTATATATATATATATATATACACGTTCGCGGAAAATCGCCCCGGAATAACCAAGAAAAAAGTATTGTTTCATCATGACAATTCATCGGGTCATTCAAGCGTTGTCGCTCAGTAAAAATTGGCTGAATCGAAGTTTGAGATCATTCAGAATCCAGCGTATTCGCCTGATTTGACTCGCTCGGTTCTATCTGTTCTCGAAACTCAAAATTTTCCTGACTGGATCGCGATTTGGGTCGAGTGAAGAGGCAATAGAGTCTGTAAACAGATATTTCGAGGACCTCAAATAGACCTACTTCCGGGAGCGAACGTTAGGGCAAGTGCGCTGAGCTTCAACGGAATTATGTCGAAAACTAAAGAACACTTTGAAGTTATTGTCTCTAATATAGAATCAAGTTATTTTTCAAACCACCCACGTATGGATATATGGATATATATATATATATATATATATATAAATTATTTTTTGAATAATTTTAAAAATATTCTTTTCAAGATTATTTTTTAATAATCTGAGAATTATATTTAACATTTTATTTTAAATTTGAATCTAATTCATTTACAATTTTGTATACTTTTTCCCATAAGTAATCGTAATGTCGGTCGTTAAATGAAATAAAAACTTATAATATTCAAAAAAAAATCTATGAAGCAAAACAACAAAAACCAAACACTGCGTCTGAAAACATGAACCTGAACAAGTTTTCTTTTTAATAGTAAAAGCACTTTAAATTTCTAAATAGCTACTCGAAATCATAAATTATTAATCGAATCTACAATACTTTGCAGTCACACACAGATAAGTCTCTCTGTATTTGTGATTTTAATCATTTTAAACTAATATTAATCGTTATTAAATAATTTTATTCCTTTAATTTATAGATATTTATATCAAACTTTATCCAAATGTATTTCTCATTTATCCGGAGTCTTTAATGTTGAAACAGCTTTATATTTATGGTATAAAAATATATATTATCTACTTGTCAATATTTATTCCAAATTCAAACGCAAATGAAAAGAAAATGAATATAAACCAATTCAACAGTTATTTTTTTCATTTGTTTATTATTTACATATATATATATATATATATATATATATATATATATATATATATATATATTCTCTAATTAATATTTATGATGATTTTAATGATTAACTGAAATTATTAATTTAGTGTTGCATACTTTTTTGGATATTTACAATAATTTCGTACTGAACGCAGAATTAACATATGTAATAATTAATAAGTAAAAGTAAACTTCAAAAATATTATACATATATATATATATATATATATATATATACATATATATATATATATATATATATAAGCACAAACTGAATTAAATTATGTAAACGTAGCCATGTAGAAATAAATCAGCTATTTAGTTGTACAACAGCACTATTCATACAAGATATCGCTATTCTCAGTTTTGTTAATACCAGTACACATGTACTGAATACTTCAGAGCTTTTCTGTGAAGGTTTATGAATTTACATCGAGGAAATTTGAAATTAATTCTCCTATCAATACTAAAGCTCTCCGTCAGGTGACACATATTGATCGTAAACACGGTGTTGAAGAGTTTTCTCTCTACATTTTCATTTTACATGTATGTATATATATATATATATATATATATATATGTAAATATAAAAATATATAAAATTTCAAGTAATATTTTTCTTTGATAGATTAATTATTCTTTTTTTATAAAATTTACGATAACTTTATGATACTTTAAATTTTAATTCAAAAATAAAGAAAAAAATTCTCAAACAAAATTAATAATTTGTAAACATTTCCCTCTCTGATGACAATAAAGTAATATCTTTTTCATTGATAATTTTCAGATGTATGATAATTAATTTTGTTGATAACTTTCAGTGAACAGATATTTATTTTGAAAACAAACTACAAATTTAATTAATAGTTGATATCGTGTTAATTGTATAATCTCTTGCATCTATAATTCAGAGTACAGGGAAGCCTCATTTAGGGCTCATGTTTAGTTTCTGAAATCTAAATGTTAAACTAGAAGTTCTATAATACACCATATAGTATATATGTACATAGAATTTTTAATGTAACATTAATAATGTTTAAAATACAGTTGAAAATAAAAAAAAGTTCTTGGCTTGATACAATAATTTTTTTTTCTTTGGAAATCATATTCATTACTCTATCAGTTTATTTTACACTCATAATAATATATCTACTCAATAATGTATATACTCAACAAAATATTCAAATCTTATCAATAGGTATCAAAAGTTTGTATTAAAAATTACGAATAATTTTTGTTTCTAGGTTTTATTAGATTCTAAGCTTATTAAGTCATGAATGTATATCAAAACAGCGTTAATAGAGGTTTTTCTAGTAATTGTGTTTATAAAATCATCAATATTTTATTGAAATTAGAATGAAAAGGAGTGTTAGAAAATAATGTTTCTAGAGACATGGTTTTTTTATTTTTCTATAAAACAAATATATATTTTATCTTATATATTTACTATAGTTTATTTTTAAAAATAAAATTTATTATGCTAGGATATAATCTGACCTGTAGATATATATATATATATTAATTTGCATTAATATTTCATACTTAGACTTGGTATTTATAATATTATGTATGTATATATATATATATATATATATATATATATATATGATATTAATATATTTATATCTTAACTAAATCTTAAGAAAAAAAATAGGAAAGTAAACAAGAGTACTTGTCGAAAAGGAATTAAATTTAATACTTTTTTACCAAGAATAAAAAAAACATATCATTAGAAAAAAATTATCGAATGAATAAATACTAATATTCTTTTCGGTTCACAATTACTTTCTTTTATTAAAGAAAAAGCATTAATTTATATGAATTTTTAATTTGGTTATAGTGTAGTAATGCTTCGAGCTACAAACTTGTCATTATCATGTACCTGTAAATTATTTCGAATTATTACTATATTTGAGTGATGAACTCTAAGATCCAGTGCCTATAAGTAACTAGATTAATTATGAAAGCTGTTTATTATCGCGATGGATTGAGAATTTTTATTATATTCACTGTTATTTTAGATTGGTTGCCGCAGAACTGAACAAACTGAAATTTAAATAATAAAAACGTTATTTAACAGCAGAAAGAATTTCTCCAGTAATATTTATTCATATATATATATATATACAAATTATTTATTACATTATTATAAAAACGATGGCTTTTTCATTAAAGAGCGAGTTTATTCTCTCATTATAATAATTATTAAAATTTCTATAATAAAAATCAATTGCGACTTGAATGTGAAATTCCATTAATTATAATTATTGTATAAAAAATTTCTCAATTATATTAAATCCGTTATTGACAATAAAAAAAACTATAAGTAAATGAGTACTGTTGTACAATGAGGAACTACAATTATTTCGATATCGAGCTTAAAATATATTTTATTCTATAACAGAATTTTGATAAATTATCTGTGAGAAATATTATCAAAATTAATTTTATAATTTTTTTATGAAATAATATATCTTCAATCATAACACAATTTCAATATTTCTTTGAACTGGAAAAAAACGATTAACTGTTCATATTATCTATGCTAAATAATTTTATCATTTAAAATCATTATACACAATACACCTTTTAAATAATATATCACTATTTATTTCAAAATTAATATATATATATATATATATATATATATATATATAATTAAGTGTTGTCATCGATAGTTACTATTAATACTGTTTCTTATCAACTAAATTAAAATTACCGAAATGAAAAATCAGAAAAAATGTAGAAGATTACTCGATTGAAAACATATTATCATACAAATCACGAATCATTGTACCGTATTTTCCCTATTCAATTATAAAAAAACATTGTTTCAAAAATAGATTTTATCAGCACTCATTTTTAAAATAAATGAATAAAACCGAACTAAAATGTTTTGAAATGTCACTTGTCCAAATGTGTTATCTGTCACGCATTTTAAAATTAAAATACGACGAATGATATCATGATGAAAAATCTGACTGAACGTTTTGTACAGATTGATTTAAATATTCTAAGTTACTGTTAAAAAAGGAAGTACCAAATTCGCATTAATTTTATTAAACACAAAAAATAATGTCATCTGTATTCGATGTAAGCTTTAAGGGGACCCGGTGGTCTAGAATTTTCGAAAAATCGATTTTTTTTTCGAAAGTATAGTATCTTAAAAATATACTGTTAAAATTTGATGACGAAATTCAGAGTATTTCAGGATCTACAGCCCATTAGAAGGTCAGAACTACTTGGAGAGAATATACTTGCTTGAAACTTTAAACGCGTTTATCTCGAAACTACTTTTTTTCGTCTTGCGGGGGCCAGAAAAAAAAAACTACTTGACCGATTTGTCTGAAATTTTAATATGTTATTCTGAATAGTTCTAGCTCTCGCTCGCTAGCTCTCTAATAGTTTCCGTAAAATATTTATATTTTTTTTATTAACAAAACATTCAAAAATACTGGTCGTTTTCAAACTTGTACTTTTGACTACGCGCCATTTTGTCAAATTTTTTTTTTTATTCTACTTCCTGCGATAGCTATACTTATACTAATTAAAAATTTGTCAATTGTTTTATTTCAGATCAGAGGGAGAGATAAATCATCATTCACCACGCAATTCCATTTTTTTAGAGAGGGAGACTTCAGCATCATTTTTCTAATTTAAAAAAAATTTTTGTCTTTATTTTCATTTTTGTGTAGTTTATTAGTAATAAAATAAGTGTAAAAAAATTTGAAAGCATTATTCATTACCCTCATATAGAAAAATTTTTTTTAAAATAGCTTAAATTTTAAGCCGCTAGACCACCGGGTCCCCTTAAAAGAGATATATATGAGTTAGAAATTATGTTAAATATAAAATATATTATAAATTTCTCAAATATAAAAGGTTTCCTTTAAAACGTTAATCGTGAAATTATTTCTTGACATCAAATTCGATTATTTTTCTTTAGAAAATTTTTCATCAGCATTATGTCACTGATTAGGAAATACGCAGTTCATCGTATGAAACGATACAACTTCTTTATAACTGCACGGAATTTTAAGTTAGAATTACCTGACATGTAATGAAATTAGTTAAACACCTGTCATATATTCATGTATCTAGATATTTGTAAAGAACGCTTGTAAATGTCAGCATAATAAAAACGATTCATTTAAGGCGTGACTGTAACATTTTTCTTACATATATATATATATATATATATATATATATATATATATATATATATATATATTATGGCTTTCAATGCCACTGCCAAGAATTTTATCTCCATCCTAAACGTGCGCGCAAATATATATTTTTGAACTACATCCATGACGTCACAGAATTCGTAAAGGATTTTAAATACATGTTTGCGTGCTTAAAACTTATTTGTTATTATCTTGTAATGAAGTGGTTGTAACACATGTTTATAACCTATTCTAATGATATTTGTTGTACGCATATCAGCACATGTACACAAACAGATTAACAAGAATATGAATCTTACATGAACAAATATAAAATCCAGATTTATGTACATATTTGTGCCGACAGTAATTAGCAAACAAAATAAATTATTAATAATTATGTCGATTTTGAAAATAAATAGGTATTAAATTAATCTTCGTTATTATCAATCTGAAATGTTTAACTGAACACATAAAGATAGAAGTGTACATTAAATTGTATTCAAATAAAAAATTAGAAGAATGTAATTAATACAAATGTAAATCAGTGAAATTATTACACACTAATTAATGTTGGATTAAGAAATGTATGCGTATTTTAATAATTTATTATACAGAAATTGTGATATAATTTATTTAAAGAAAAATATAAACCAAACGCAGAAATATTAATATTTCACTTTAGATGTTTTGCTGGAATCATTCTTGTGATAAACTTGTTACAATTACGAGGTCAGACAATTAAGTAATGCGACAGATTTTTTTTCTCGGCATGTGGTAACACTGCGAACCTATAACTCCGCCACCGTAATAGCAGATCCCTACTCTCTCGATTGAGACCTTGACTACCCTCGTACGATCATTTCTTTGCCAGCTGTTTAGTGTTTTGTAACAACGCGCGAGTAGTGCATGTCACGAAAATGGAACAGAGAAATTTAGAGCAACGAGGTTGAAAGTGATCCTACTCTTCTCGATCGAGTTATTACTGGTGATGAAAGTTGGTTCTTTCAATATGACCCCGAAACTAAACGACAAAGCCAACAGTGGCTGTCCCCTGGAGCACCAAGGCCAAAGAAGGCGAGAATGAGCAAGTCCAAAGTGAAAACCATGTTGATTTGCTTCTTCGACAGCAAAGGGGTGGTTCACAAAGAGTTCGTACCACCTGGACAAACCGTAAATCAAGTATTCTACCGCAATGTGCTCGAAAAATTACGAAAAAGGGTGCTCAGAGTGCGTCCAGAGATCGCGAAGACTTGGGTTCTGTATCACGACAATGCTCCCTGTCACAGTGCGTTCAGTGTCTCTCAGTTTTTGGCGTCTAAAGGCATCGCAACGTTACCACAACCGCCCTATTCACCGGACATGTCACCCTGCGACTTTTTCCTATTCCCCTGTATGAAAAAATTCGTCAAAGGTCGATATTTTGACTCCGTTGAAGATATCCAAGAATCTGTGACGAGGGTACTCGGAGAGGTCCCACAAGAAGTGTTCCAGAATTGTTACGAAAACTGGAAAACTCGCTGGAATAAGTGTATAGATGCGGGAGGGGACTACTTTGAAGGGGATCGCAGCGATGTACCTTAATTTTTAAATATACTCGATTTTTGAATTTTGTCGCATTACTTAATTGTCTGACCTCGTACTT
>CM068320.1:15606686-15614186 GCA_034766995.1 Acanthacorydalis orientalis | reverse complement strand
ATTAAATAATGGAGCAACAAATTCAAATGAATAAAAAATTCAATATATATATATACACACAAACTTTTCATAACAAAATTAACGTAGATATTTTGAACATAAAATATGCCAATTATATCTACAGCTGTTTATCACAGCAATGATCAATAACTGTAATACAAATACTGTCAACTCTGAAATCTTTGAACGCCTACATTTTTTTTTCTATTTTAATAAAACTTAAAGACTGTATTTCATAAAAAGGAGGAAAAAATCGAGAATAAAACAAGTTATTCAAGATTTTTAATGTCGTTGCTTAAAAAGAAAATATTAAAAATAACTTTTATGAAAATGGAAACGTATACAGACATGCTGCTCTTTCATATAGAGATACATCTTATTAACTGTTTCTTATATATATATATATATATATATATATATATATATATATATATCATTATTAATAATAAGTTCGTATAAGTTTAGGCTGGTGAAGTAAACAAACTACACCAAATAATCTAAATGAGAGGCATATCTGTATAAAAGCACTTTTCTGTATATAAGTAGTTTTTAAAGAATCAAATTTATTAAAATGTTGTAAAAAACACATTTAACTCACATACAACATAAAATAAGAAATTAAATGTATACATATATATATATATATATATATATATGTATGTATATATATATATATATATATATATATGTAATATATATATATATATATATATATATATATATATAAGAGAATAATATAAGTTGATTATATAAAGTATTCATACGGTTGGATCTAAAGTACAAGAAATCAACTACAAAAATTAAATTTGAATTAAAAAATAAATTTTATATCCCAGGTAAACTATTATAAATATTATCGTGTATACCGGAAACAAATATTTATCCCAACTCGATCATTTGAACATAATGCAGGATAAGAGGATACTAAAGTGCATTTTTATTGAAACAAACCTTTTGAAAAGTTGTCGAGGACAGTGAAGAAAGGAATGGACAGACACTATATAGGCAAAGAAATTAATAAAACAAATAGAAATTGAATTGCAATATTCTTTACTGATATATTTTTAATAGTTTATTCTTATCGTCATTGGCATGCATTTAATACTTAATTTTAAGGAAAATATCAAGTCTAATCAACCATTTCTTCAGGATTAAATTGTTTTATACACAGCTAGAAAATTTACAAGTTTATTATTCTAACAATCATTATTCATACATCTGTATATATACATATATATATATATATACACACACACACACATACTTTTTTTATTAACAAGCTAAATATAATTTACAAACTCATTTCCAATATTTATAATAAATTATGTATTTCCTACAAAAAACCTTGCAAAAAATAAAGAAATTAGAGCCAATGCGAAACAATTTTAAACCTAAATAAGGTCACATAAACGAATATAAAATAGAAACAAAGATATATTTTTATTGTATATAATCAATTATTTACAAATTATAGATAAATAATTTACGTTCATATTTTATTTCAAAAAAAATATAAGAATATAAATTTTGGAAATTGATGAATTACTATGAAAAGAAGTACTGTTTTAAAAAGGATTCGATTATTTTTAGATTTCCTTAATATTAAATAATGTATTCCTTATAAAGTTAAACAAAATTATTCGTTTTATTTTCAACTTTTATTTTCGGTTATATATATTTATATATATATATATATATATATATATATATATATATATATATGTATATATATATAGGTAGATACATACATATATATATATATATCTATATATATATATCTATGTAATATATAGATAGTATTTAAAGACTTACAAGTAAACAACATTGTACATCGTTGATTTCTATACGTGTATTGTACAGTATATTAATAAATTCAGTTATATATGTGTATTTGTAATGTTATTTAACGTTCATAAATCCTTATTCAAAAAAAGATGAAAAAATGTACAAGATTGGATACAAAAAACAGCTTACACGATCTTAAATGTAAATAATATACACTCTGTGTTTGAGAATGGAGATCAAAACGATATCGCTGTAAGATTAAATTGATATCACAGTTGGATGCACGATTGTATACAATTTGTTCTGTTTTGAAGATATATAATAGTTTATTTACCGTTTAGAAGTATTTTGATATCTTACATAGTCACATTCATTGATAAAATAGACGATAAGAAACGATATCATAACAAGTACATTGACTGCAAAAGAAGAAATAAAAAAGTTATTCAAGTAAAAATAAAATGTAATAAATACACATTACTGTATTTTTTATCTTAATTTGTCATGTATTAGAAATGTCAACAAACACAATATATGTATATATATATATATATATATATATATATATATATATATATATATATATATATATATATATATGTATATATAAATATACTAAATAATATATATATATATATATATATATATATATAAAATACACACACACACACACATATATATATATATATATATAAAATTTTATTTTGCACGAATTTTAGAATGCCCTGGGCTTAATATGGTCCTGTTACTATGGATGTTTGTTGGCCATCCCTAGGGGCATGGAGCCCCGATAATAGCCAGTATCTTGTGAAGGTCTAATATCTTCTTATAAATTTGATAATCCTCGCTTTTTCGTGAAAAAGCTGAAAAATGTTTCAAAGAACCCAGTTATCAATCTTTAACAATGGAAAGTCCTCCCACCCGACTTAGTGCCTGGTCCATTCTTGGCACTGCTCAGTGAATTTCAGCTATAGGTTACATGGTCAGACAATTAAGTAATGCGACAAAATTCAAAAATCGAGTATATTTAAAAATTAAGGTACATCGCTGCGATCCCCTTCAAAGTAGTCCCCTCCCGCATCTATACACTTATTCCAGCGAGTTTTCCAGTTTTCGTAACAATTCTGGAACACTTCTTGTGGGACCTCTCCGAGTACCCTCGTCACAGATTCTTGGATATCTTCAACGGAGTCAAAATGTCGACCTTTGACGAATTTTTTCATATGGGGGAATAGGAAAAAGTCGCAGGGTGACATGTCCGGTGAATAGGGCGGTTGTGGTAACGTTGCGATGCCTTTAGACGCCAAAAACTGAGAGACACTGAACGCACTGTGACAGGGAGCATTGTCGTGATGCAGAACCCAAGTCTTCGCGATCTCTGGACGCACTCTGAGCACTCCTTTTCGTAATTTTTCGAGCACATTGCGGAAGAATACTTGATTTACGGTTTGTCCAGGTGGTACGAACTCTTTGTGAACCACCCCTTTGCTGTCGAAGAAGCAAATCAACATGGTTTTCACTTTGGACTTGCTCATTCTCGCCTTCTTTGGCCTTGGTGCTCCAGGGGACAGCCACTGTTGGCTTTGTCGTTTAGTTTCGGGGTCATATTGAAAGAACCAACTTTCATCACCAGTAATAACTCGATCGAGAAGAGTAGGATCACTTTCAACCTGCTCGAGACAATCTTGAGCGATGTTCATTCGATGATTTTCGTGACATGCACTACTCGCGCGTTGTTACAAAACACTAAACAGCTGGCGAAGAAATGATCGTACGAGGGTGGTAAAGGTCTCAATCGAGAGAGTAGGGATCTGCTATTACGGTGGCGGAGTTACAGGTTCGCAGTGTTACCACAGGCCGAGAAAAAAAATCGGTCGCATTAATTAATTGTCAAACCTCGTATATATATATATATGTATATATATATATATATATATATATATATATATATATATATATATATATATATATATATATATATATATATATATATATACAGAAGAGAGAGAGAGGATTATTTGTTGTTTAATACATATTTTTTTATATAATTCTATAAGCATATTTATAAATTTATAAAATTAAAAAAAAATGTTATAAGAGATTGGTCGTATTTAAATAATAAATTTTCCATAAAAGTAGTTTTTTTTTAATACATAATATTCTTTTTTCTTCTTTATGTGCATATCAAAAATTAAATTTTATTTTTTACATAAACCGTTTTAATTGAATACATAATTGATGAATAGTTTATTAAGTGATCTTTACTTGAATACTTATTTCAAATAACAAGATGCAGGTCTCATTTCTAATATTAAAATGAGATAAATTGAATTTGAATTAATAAACTATCCATTTAACACAATAATATCAAACTAACTCTTAACAACTAACTTGACAATCTAAATATAGTATTATTCTTAACAGCGTTGATAAAGACTATTCATATTAGTTTTGTGTCATTTCTTAGTAAGTAATGGAAAATAAAAAGTACACAATTTTCATTTGTGCATTTTTTAAATATATTATGTTGAATATTGTATTTACTATATAAATTCAAAAATATAATATATATATATATATTAGAGAGAAAGAGTTGTCTATAGTTAACCTATGAACTTGAGAAAACATTTTGATAAAATTGCGACTATTTTTTTATTGTAACAAATATAAAAATGTAACATTTTATACATATATTAGAAATAAATTGAAAAAAAAATTCTAGTTGAAAAACATTTGTATTCGTATAAAAAACCAATATGGAAAATGCTTTTAATAGTTTCTTTTTATTAGTTAGTGAAAAAAAATTGTAATTTATTTTCTTTAATATTCATTAAAAGTTTAATTGCTTTTTTATAACTGGAAAATTATGAATAGATAGATAGCGTTGCAGTATTTCATTAACTTCAATATTAGCTTTGTTGCGAATACCATTACTTATATATATATATACGCGCGTATATGTGTGTGTTCTCTAAATTCTTATCTGCGAGTTTTAACATAATATAAAAATAGGATTCCAAACAATATACTATGCTGTTTTTTGAAAATAGTTAGATTTTACCACTGACATAGAAACTGTATGTACAAGTTGTATCAACGGGATACGAGTAAGATGGTTGATTAGTTGGTGTTTAAAGGCGCGTCGACGACTAGGGGTCTTAGCACCTGCGCACAATAAAAGATTTCAAATCTAATACTGATTTGTTTGACGACCCAATCGATAACGAAACAATAAGTCAGATGTTATTAAGAATTTTCTGGGGCTAAACACCTACACCTTACTTTTATTGCGTTTTGTTTAACTTTTATCAATTTCTTATCTAACTATACTTCTTTAAATGTATACAGCATTGAATTGAAAGAATAAAAATAACAATGCAATGAAAATACATCTAAAAACGAATTACTAGATCAAACAGTTTACAAGTCAAAACAATTTGTGTAGTTGAGAATTATCTCTCTATCTATTTATATATATTTATATTTATATATATATATATATATATATATATATATATATATATATATATATATATGTATATATAAATATACATTTATCTATTTATATATGTTTATTTATTTATTTATATATATATATATATAATATTGTTGTTTTGGATCTCTATATCTGTTATTGCTTGCTACGCTTGTTCTCAGTACTTGGTTCATCTTTAGATAACTTGATATTCTTTCATTGTTTCACATTTCAATGTTGAAATTCGATTCAGTAATTGAATTTCAAACTCAAGATGAATTAATTAATTGCATGTAAATATTAACTACTCGACATTAGTTTGTTGTTTTGTAATATAATAAACTAAAGTTTTCGAATCATTTTGTAAAATGTAATACCAACAATAATAATTTTTAAATCATAATTGAACTCAATAAATAAGTTTTTAATATAAATTGATATAAAACTTAATATATAATATTAAATTTTTTATTTATCGATAATTGTATATTATAAAACTTATAGTCAGTAATAAAAAGTATAAAAAGTATTGAAAAACAGAAAATATTCTAAAATAAAACTACTTTTATATAAATTATAAGCAATAGTGAAAATTACATTATTTAAAAAATCGTTAACTGATTAGAATGTTTTTCTTTGTAATATGTTACGATTTTATCTAAATTTTTCAATTAACTGTACACATTTAGCAATATATATATATATATATATATATACATATATAGACATTATCTACTTATAATGTTGATAATTAATATAAATTTACCATCTTCAGCTTATAAAACAGCTACGAATTCAATACAAATAAAAAGATAAATAATTATCCAGACTCATTTGCATAAAACAAATAGAACATTTTTTTATATTTATTTTTAATTTTTGACGTCATTAAAACATTTCCGTTTCAGTATTTATAGATTAAGTGTCTCGTATTTTTTTTACAGACGCTTTAAAAACAAGATATGGAAAATACTTGTATTGATAACATAAATACTTTGTATTTGATGAAATAATAACGTTTCATTTTAATAGCACCCAACAAAGAATTGTTAATAAAATTTGTCTCTAAGAAAATTTTCGAAATAAGAGGTATTGGAGTGCCGAATATGAGAAAACATGGAAAATAAATTGCTTTAATAGCGAATTGTCAAAAACAAAGACGGTTGTTTATGAATCTTATATATATATATATATATATATATATATATAAGATTTATATACACATATACAAGTACAAATATACAAATGCGTAAATCTGTGCACTTGTGTTGGGTGGAATAAAATATTTCCAATAAATGAGTATTTTCCTTTAAAAACAATAAATCTGTCAGATCATATAACACATACTTGTTATCAGTCTTATATGACGTCGAATGTCTGCACATCAAGTGGTGCTGTATTATTATTCTATACGAGCTTCAAATAATAGTTTCTTATTTCAGGGCCATGTGGGTATATGTATATGATTGAATAATTCTCATTTCATCAAAAAATAAATAAAATCATTTTTAGTAAAACAATTGTTTATATACACAAGCACAAACTTATCTGTATGTATATATATATATATATATATATATATATATATATATATATATATATATATATATATATATATTATTAATGTATTGTATGTTAGCTAATATATTAATGTTGAAAACAATTATTTTAAAGCCTTATTTATAGTACTTTATTAATCATTATCGATACTAAACAAAACAAAATAATTTCCACACTTTAAACGATAGTTAATTAATTTATTAGAGATAAATAAAATATAAATATAACGTATCCATTTATTCTAGTTTATTAATTAAATAATTTTATATTTGTCTGTTGATATGTTAATAGATAAAAAAATGTACGATTATAAAAAGAAATGTTATGTGATATCTTTTCTTAATACATATGCGTTTATTTAAATGTTCATGTGTCTGTAAAACTTTTATCTCAAGAAATGAAATATAATTATCATAAACTTAATGTTTATTATTCATGTAAGTGAATAAATATCAACCTTTTTAATTAAATCTCTTTATTCGTTAAATACATACATTGTTTGTTGATAAGTATGACGAAATTTATCACAATAAGTTTCAGTATCAAAAAGAAATAACCATTTTGAAATACCGTGGAAGTTATGAAATGAAACATTCCGATATATAATTATTAATAAGCATACATATTTATCAAAGAATAAATTGAAAGTAGATTGAATCTCATAGAATATTCAGGTATGA
>CM068320.1:15599186-15604186 GCA_034766995.1 Acanthacorydalis orientalis | reverse complement strand
AACAAATCATCCGAAAAAATTACAACATTAACAATAAAAATGATGTCGAACTTACAAATATTTCAAGCGATGCAGATGATAAGTTTGTGCCAATTAGAAGGAAAAGGTTGATTGTTTTGAATTACAGTAGCGATAGTGACACCGAATAAAATGTATCTGCTTTTGTTTTCTAAAACGTCATTATTTTTTTTTTAATTTATGTGAAATAAATATGTGTTTCTACAGCTTTAGTAGCTTTTATTTACAATATTTTTTTCTATTGTACTGACAGACTCAATTTACGCGATTTTCATTCGCTTAAAACGAATTCACGTGGAATGGATACTCCGCGTAAATTGAGGGACATATATATATATATATATATATATATATATATATATATAGTGGAGTATGTGAGAAGGAACGTAATTCGTTCTAGAACCTTGTTCGTTATAGCATACCTTGAAATTTATGTATTTAGAGGCAATCCGATGCAGACACTGAGCCTAGAGCAAAGTTACTATTTAACACGAGCATTTTAATAGGAAAAATACAAAAAACATAACTGTAAAAATAATATAAAATGAATTTATTTAACTTTTATAAAATGAACGATCTCTACGTAGTGCAAATACAAACAAAATTAATAAAAATTATAAAAAAATCACATAGAGCTGGGAGGAGTCATCATCTCTACTCCTTTTAGGTGATTGTCCTGTGGGAAGTTCAACAGTTGTCCATCGTTAGCCACTACTTTATCTCATCTTTCGGGCATGAGACGAATACCACGTCGAGAGAACGCCTCGTCTTTAGATGCAATCCATGAATCGACCCATTTTTTGCAATATTTATAAGAAGTGAGCTTCTGCCCAGACAGCCCATGGCTCATCGATCGAAACAAGTGGTAATCAGAAGGAGCAATATCTGGAGAATACGGCGGGTGGGGTAGAACTTCCCATTTGAGCGTTTACAAGTATGTTTTGACCGCTTTTGCGACGTGCGGACGAGCATTGTCGTGCTGCAAAATCATTTTGTCGTGTCTTCCAAAGTATTCCGGCCGTTTTTCCTTCAATGCACGGCTCAAGCGCATCAATTGTAGTCGGTAGCGATCCCCAGTGATGGTTTCATTCGGTTTGAGCAGCTCATAGTAGATCACACCCTTATGATTCCACCAAATGCAGAGCATGAGCTTGTATCCATGGATATTTGGCTTCGCCGCTGGTGTTGATGATTGGCCGGGCTTAACCCATGACTTTTTGCGCTTGGAATCGTCGTAACTGATCCACTTTTCATCGCCCGTGACAATTCGATGCAAAAATCTCTTCTTTTTCTCCCGTTGAAGCAGCAGTTCACAGGTAAAAAAACGCCTTTCAACGTCCCTCGGTTTCAATTCGTATGGGACCCAATTTCATTGCTTCTGGATCATTCCCATGGCTTTAAAGCGTTTTCCTACCGTTGACAAGTCAACTCCCAACGATTCAGACAATTCTTGAAGTGTTTGACACGGGTCTTTATTAAGCAATGCCTCCAATTCTTCATCGTCGAACTTTTTCGGCTGTCCAGGTCGTTCCTTGTCTTCCAAGTCGAAATCATCATGACGATGACTTTCGGTAGCACTTTTTTCATGTTAAAGTAATGAAGTAAAACTCCCCGCAAAAACAATTTATCCGGCACGAAATTCGACATATTCGATAAAGTACACAGTGTTGTTATTTACGCTTCAACCAAATGACATATATTGAAACTGACGCCTAAGGACAGCTGTTTTACGGAGAATATTTCGTTAAAGGGAACAATGGAAGAATGTACTACCTACGCCATTTCTTGTAAAACGCTACGAATTAATTCCAACACCTAATATATATATATATATATATATATATATATATATATATATTTGTTTTTCCGATTAGTATTTTCAATTTGTCGAAGCATATTTTTAGATACCTATCTTATGGCAATCTTGATAGTTTGATATTATAATTATAATTCTTTTCAACATTTTGAAACTTAAATTATATATATATATATATATATATATATATATAATAATAATAATTTTGAATTCCAACTAATGACATTTTATATTTCAAGTATGTAGTTTATAGCTTGTATGTAGTTGTCAATTAGAAAATCATTTTAGTACTGAATCTATGGAATACTGCAAAATATAACAAATTTAAAATAAAAACGTATACGCCTCGGTATAATATAAAGAATATATTAAATATAATTAAAAACTTAAATTGTTACTTTTATAATCAATAATGTTATTAACCTGTTAGTTGTGTATTCATCATGAAAGTGAATTCGTGCAATAAAATTATTGGTTTTCCAAAAAAATCAAATGATATTTTATTACAATTTAATTCAATTTTGCAGCACCGGCATACACTTTGTGTTTGACGAGTATACTCGGCATCCCTTTATCGTTGCGACATAATGTAGGTACACACTTTTAAAATAGAACGATACAGCTAACAGTTTAATAATATTTTGTTAATGTTATTCAGTCTATGATTATTTCATCACTATATTTTATTTAATTAACATCTCAGTTTTATATCACATAACAGTTTAATTTTAAAAAATTAATATATTAAATATCACAGAAATTTGTAACTAATTTCATCATAAGAATAAGTAACACTCAAAATTTCGATATAAAAATTGTGACTTATCAAACATTTCACACAAAAATGTATTAAACGTATCTCCAAAAAGCATCTAATTTGTAAGTTTATTCTTAGATTATTTGATCGATTTGAAAAATGTATATTTGTCTTTAAATATATTCATTGTGACAGAATTTATTTATAAATATATCAACAAATAAATATATACTTATGCATATATATATATATATATAAAAATATATATGCATAAGTATATATTTATTTGTTGATATATTTATAAATAAATTCTCTCACAATGAATATATATATATATATATATATATATATATATATATATATATATATATATATATATATATATATATCGAGAGCTAGGAATAAAATCTAATTTAAGTAGATCAACCGAGAACAGGAAACCAATGAAATCGAAAAAAAGTATTTCAAAACTTATAAAAGTTTACTCGTTAATTTTACATTACAAATATAAAGATTATTGTAACAAGAAATTGTGATTCGAATAAACATGAGATTCTGGACATGTTTTGTAAATATGTATTACAAATAAAAATGAGTCAAAAGTTGACAAACAATAACGACAATGAAACGGAATGAAGGGCTGTTTTGTCTTGTTTCCCATTATCTTCACATTTTTATTTACAAATATAATAAGTTGTATCTCACTTCGATAAAATAATTTTCAGTACACAAATATTTATAGATTTATTGGATTTGTAATAACCTTTGATTTTCTTGTTATGATTGTATGTAAATTTAATATTCTATACTAATACTAAAATTTACAGATTATAATATACGTATGTATGTATGTGTGTATATATATATATACATATATATATACATATATATATACATATATATATATATATATATATATATGTTCACATGAAGAAACAAGAAAGATAAAAATCGAGAAAGGTGTAAGACAGGGAGATGCAATTTTTCCGAAATTGTTTACTGCGGCCTTGGAAGAAGTATTCAAATTGCTCGACTGGGAGGACAAAGGAATCGAAATAAACGACGAAAGATTAAGCCATCTCTGGTTTGCCGATGATATAGTTATTTTCGCAAATACTCCGGAAGAGTTGCAAAAGAGGATAGAAGAACTAAACGATGCCAGTCAAAAAATCGGCCTCAACATGAATTATACAAAGACAAATGTACTGTTCAATGCGTTTGTCTGTCCGAAGAAAATTGAAAAAAAAAGGAACGGAAATGGAAGAAGTTACGAAATATGTCTATCTAGGCCAGCTTATCAACAGAGATGGATCATTCACTGAAGAAGTAAATAGGAGAATAAAAATGGGATGGAGCTCTTTTGGACGAAACGCCTCGATATTTAAATCAACAATCCCACTCTGTTTAAAGAAACAAGTATTTGATCAGTGTATACTACCAATCCTTACCTGCGGCAGCGAAACATGGGTGCTTAACGCCAAAATAGTTCAAAGACTCCAAACAACACAACGAAGTATGGAAAGATGCATGTTGGGAATAATAAGAAGAGATAGAAAAAGAATAGAATGGATACGAAAACAAACAGGAGTCATAGATATAATAAGAAGAGTAAAGAATCTGAAATGGAAATGGACGGGACATGTCGCAAGAAGAGAAGACAACCGATGGACAAGAGAAATTATTGACTGGGAACCAAGGAATATGAAAAGACGCAGAAAGAGACCAATGAACAGATGGGATAAGGATATTAAAAACTTTCTTGGAAAACTGTGGAAAAGAGAGGCACTGAATCGAACAAAATGGAAAATCATGGAAGAGGCCTTTATCCAGCAGTGGATTAACATAGGCTGTTAATAATATATATATATATATATATATATATATATATATATAAATATATATGTATAACAAAATATTGAAATTACAAATAAAATATACATTTGAAAGAAATAATATTTACTGGAAATTCTAAAAATTTAAAACGAGTTATGACAGAGTATTTTAACACAGCTGTAAATCAAAAACGGTTATTTACTATTTATTTGATCAAAAAATATTGACTTTATGACTTCATAGATTTATGAAAATATGTCAATATTTAAAATGACAAGCTAATTAACATTTATTATGACCTCAATGTTCTGAGCCAAATCGCTTTTTATTATCAAAAGATTATTCGCCTACTTCATTGTATTTGATGTTAAATGCAGATGAAAAAAATCAATACATATATATATATATATATATATATATGTGTGTGTGTGTGTGTGTGTGTGTGTATGCATGTATGTATGTATGTGTGGTTGTGTGTGTGTACATTACATATACTTATACATTCATTCATAACTTTATTGTAATAAGAGTGTTTCACTAATATAAAAAGACAATTTGAAAAGTAACTTAAAAACA
>CM068320.1:15576686-15594186 GCA_034766995.1 Acanthacorydalis orientalis | reverse complement strand
GGGAAAGATAAATCATCATTCATCACGCAATTCCATTTCTTTAGAGAGGGAGACTTCAGCATCATTTTTCCAATTAAAAAAAAATTTTTTTTTTGTCTTTATTTTCATTTTTGTGTAGTTTATTAGTAATAAAATAAGTGTAAAAAAATTTGAAAGCATTATTCATTACCCTCATATAGAAAAAAAATTTTTAAAATAGTTTAAATTTTAGGCCGCTAGACCACCGGGTCCCCTTAAGAAAAAAAGTTAACCAAAAAAAATTTAATGAACGAAAAAAGGTCTTTTATTTATATTTGAAAAGAACTCATTTAAATTATACATTTATTTTAAATTATATTTTTATTTATTCTTTGATAAATTTATAAAAATTAAAAAGAAATACATTAATTTTAGGTATCATTCATCATATGTTATAAAAAAATTATAAATTAGAGTAATTAAAAAAATAAATTTTTTTACTAGAAACGGCATTTTTCGGGAGACACCATTTTATCAATTCGAGTGTAATTTTTTATGACAATGATATTTTTATTACAGATGTTAAATGTTCATTTGTTAATCTTGACCTGTGTGTCTTATTATTCTTTAAGGAAAATAATTGTTCACATAGGAATGTACTACAAAACATTGCCAGATTCTAGCTGTACACATATGCATTTCAATGTCTTACTTTATAACGTTTTAAAATTTTAATTTATATTTTTTTTAAATTCCATTTTATTATTTTCATTAAATCAACTTCAAGCTTTAGGTCGCGGGTCACATTCTAGTCTTGTGGGCCGCGTGTTTGATACTACTGATTTAGATAATGAATAATATATATATATATATATATATATATATATATATATATATATATATATATATATCAATGAAAAATGAGTTCAGCGCATATACTTCAAACAGACCTGTAGAATGTTATTTTTTTATAAATGTAACATGTTTTTTAAACAGAAATCAAGTGTATATATATATATATATATATACACTCATACTTGTTATTTAAAATATAACTGTTTTGATTTGTGCAACCGTAGAAGCTCTCCTTAAAAATAACATAACTGACATCCAATTAACCTTTCGGTTAAACTAAAATTGATATATTGTTGAATTTAATGTATGCAAATGAATGAGTTCTCCCGAAACGCTTTAAATTACAACAGAAGCAGAACATATAAATAGGTTTTAAAATAAGGACACAGTATTATTTTTTCATAATATTATTCTTTTACGTTGAGACGAAAAAGCTGCTAACACATTAAAGCGAAACGTATTGTCTTTGAATAAATGTATATTTATTTGTTTGGGTCGGTCGATGCTTTATATTTAAACTCCTACGCATTTTCATATGTACATTCTCACTCAGACTTGTTTTATATAAACAGAATTCTATTCATACTTAACATCTGACATATTTTTTAAAATTTTTTCGTCTGTTACTTTTGTGTAATTCCATTTATATGTTATTGGAAATTTAAAGTAAAGTTGATTCAACAATCAAATTTTAAACTAATTATTGAACTATATAGTGATAAATATAATAAATTAAATTATATTAAATATAATTTTAAACCAATTATGTTAAATGTAATTAAATCAATAATTAAATTATACCAATACTAATCAAAATTTTATACCAATAATTAAATAACTACATAATCGTTATAAGTGATAAAATAATAATAAAAAGTAAATAATTAAAAAAATAAATAATAGAAAAAATTTTCTTTATGAAACAAGATATTTAAGAAAAAAAAATAACCCAATATAAATCTTTTTCGTTTTTTGTTGCCTTTTTAGAACTTTGATTAAAAAAATAATCAAATGGATATGAAAAAAATCATAAACTCTTATTAAAAATTTCACTCGTTAGGTACTAACATAAAAATTGAATTAAATAAATAATAAACCTATAGTTGTTAAAAAATATCAGTTTTTTTAATGAATATATTTCCAATTTAATTAAAAATATATTGATATGATATTCATATATATAAAGTTGAGAATTTGTGACATTAAAAATAATAATAAAATATAAAAAAGGTACATAAACCCCTGTTATTAATTTTCTGTTTACATTTACTTGTGCTTATATATATATATATATATATATACATATATATATATATATATATATATATATATATATATATATATATATTTGAAAGAAATAAAATTAAATATGTTACAATCAACCTCTTGGACTGTTATCAATATAACAAGAAAAGCAGAATACTTATAATAAATAATTACTCAGTTAATGCTCATTTACGAATGAAAACTAAAATATATATTTCTTGGAAATGCATACTTTTCTATTTTTCATATATATATATATATATATATATATATATATATATATATATATATATCTTACAAGGTAACCTAATTTTTGAAGTGTATACTTTTTGAAATATGTTTCTCAAATTTTATATGCTTTTGTAAGTATATAAAAAACTGTAAAAAAAAATAAAAAAACTAGACATATAAACATATACGTGGTTTAAATAACACTTGTAAAAATAATTCTTAATGGTAATTACAATGATGTCTGAACAATACAATTTAAGATCAATTAAATGTTAATGGCGAGGAAATATTGAGATAAAAATAAAAAAATCGCACAGACAGTATTGTAAGCTTCGTTACTTTGACAGTATTGTGAGTTTTTTATTTTATATATTAAAATATATAAAATAAATAATAATAATAAATAATAATAAATATATAAAAAAAATAAATAATAAAATAAATTTTATAAATATCGTATTTAAAATAGTGGTATTACAAAAACATAAGTATGTATAACGATTTAATAAACATTTTACAATCTAACTTAAAAAATATTAGATTGAATGCTACTTTATAAAGTATGATTATTTGGAAAGGCGTCGTTGTTGATAATGAAAAGAGAAGATAAGATTATTTATAAAAATAATGAAATAAAATTAAATATATTTTAATTAAATTAGAGTATATCAAACGTCCCTATATAATTTTAAATACTAATTTTCAGTTCAAGTCTTATTAACTGTAATCATATATATATATATATATATATATATATATATATATATATATATATATATATTTATAGATAGATATATAGATATATATATATAGAGAGAGAGAGAGAGCGTAAGATTTTGACAGAGGCAACATGGGCCGCTGTTCAGAGCGATAAATTTTTATGGGTGACAAATTTTGAAAAGATAGAAATTTTATTTTAAGTCATAATTGCGATTTATATATACTCAAATATATATATATATATATATATATATATATATATATATATATGAAATTATATCTGTTTCGATTATACATTACAATTAGATAACTAATTATATTTCTTTCAATAAAACTAAATACAGAACTCAAAGAAGAAAATGACAGCCTTTTTCAATGACTATGAGAAAAAATATGTTTCCGGCCCAATATGACAAGTGATAATATATTTCAGTTAAATTAAAATATTATCATTCATTTATCACATGATATTACCTTTTCATTCTTTAATTAGTTTTTGTTCAATTTCTACATAACTTTCTTAACAATAAAAACTTCTTTAATGTTCATTCAAATATCTTTAATGATGATTGTTTTTTACTATCATTTTACAAAAAAATGTAGTTAATAAGACAATTGAATGTAGTATATCAGTATGTAGATACTAATAGAAGACTTAGTTACCTTCAGACAAATAATTGTAGATTTAATTTTTTGTTGGAAATTAAATGAATTTTATATCATAAAGTTCATATAAAAGCTAAACCTTTTCATAAAAAGTCAGTCTTTATATAATAAATTCAAACTGAAATGTTTTAATGAAAATACAATACAAATATCAACAGTTTTCATACAAATATTGCTAGAAATAAAATATAAATGTATATATATATATATATATATATATATATATATATATATATATATAATCTTTATGTGTGCATGAGTGGCTCGGTGTGTTTATTTCTTTTATTGTTTAAACATCCATGGCATTATAATATAAAAGCAATAATATATGAGAAGTAATACATTTTCCTAGCGAGAAAGTCAAGATATGACATCGTTAAACAGCGAGATTGCTAATAATTCAAGTTAAAGTCTAGATAATAGGGATTCAATCCCAAGGCTCGACATCTCGTCTCGAGTTTACAGAGAACAATAACAATATCAGACAAAAACAAAAAACGGTAAAAAAAATGAGAACACTACGCTGTATTGAATTTGTTAAATATGCTTAAATACATTTTTTTCTCCAAATCAATGGAAAGCAAGTGATTAAGTTACAGAAAAACAAATCCATGTTAACAAAAACTCTATATGTCTGTTAAAAAGAGATTATTGAAGTGTAAAAAACATAAATATATATATATATATATATATATTCTATGCAGTGACTAAAATATACAAACAAAAATCAAGTTAATCTAATGTACTGGAAATTGTATGTACAGAGAAACATTCTTGTAAAGATTTTTTTTTTGTATTGATTGCAGTATTGTGAAGTAATTAGTATTTGTTTTCAATGTTTTCGTTCTTCTATTTTATTTTTTTTTTTAAAAAAAAAACAGTATATTAAAAAAAGTATATTGGTTTTTACATATTCTACCATGATTGTAAATAAAGATGAATTTAAAGTCTATATGTCGAAGAAGGTAAAACTAATTAGTAACAAAATAATAATTTCACAATATAAATTCATCATAAGTATGCATGTAATAACAATAAATCTTACGACCAAAGTAATCTTGTTTCTGCATCAAATAGCCTTGAGTTATCATTACTTACGTCTAAGTAAAATTTGATTTGATCTTCATATAAATGAGAGTGTTACGTTTTCTTTAATACATAAAACAAAACTTTAAAGTAAATATTTCAATTTAAATTATGGAAAAGTACGACTAATATAATTAAATATCTTACTTAATTTTTTTTACTACCCTTATGAAAATATTAATCATTCTCGACATACGCAATTATTCACACATGCTTTATATATACAGTCGAGTCTGTTTTTATGCGTATGTTTTTAATCCGGTTTTGAAGTTATGCGGTGCATATTTCATGCAAATTCGGGGTTTCCCCGTTGTATATATATACATATATGAGCTGCACGTTGTTTAAAAAAAAATAAATTTAAATTATTATATATTTAAAATTTATATTTTTTAATTTAAAATTTTCTACTTTGGACTGTTTAAATCATGTTGTGTTCGCTATCTCTGGAATAAGACCGTAAATTTTAAATGCGTTTTGGAAAACAGCTTAGTGTGGAGATGTTGGGAACAGTGCAACCATTTATACATCGATATTATCAACTGAAATCATTACTTTGGCACATGACAGGAGAAGATTTGGAGAATATTTTGATACCTTTAGCCAGAATGATGTTGACGAATTGCTTTTTATGCGATTTTGGATGTATTTTAACTTATTGCTTTGGTTTTATGGAATTTAAAAAAAATATGAAACGTATCCCTAATTTTTTATCATAAGTTATGTATTTTTTGTGCGATTTTTTTTATATGCGGTGTTCTGTGGAACGTATCTACCGCATAAAAAGAGACTTGACTATATATATATATATATGTGTGTGTGTGTGTATGTGTGTGTGTATGTGTGTGTATGCGTGTGTGTGTGTGTGTGTATGTATGTGTGAATGTGTGTGTATGTGTGTGCGTATGTGTGTGTATGTGTGTGTATGTATGTGTGTGTATGTGTGTGTATGTATGTGTGTGTATGTGTGTATGTATGTACATATATGTATATGTGTGTGTTTGTGTATGTGTATGTGTGTACGTGAGCATGTATGTATATTTGATTCCAATACTAATAAAAAAAGTATAAAAAACCTCTGACTGTAAATTATTTTTAAATGTTCTTATAAAGGCAATTTTTCCATGTAAAGAAATCTAAAATACTTCTTTTCAAGAATTTATAACGGATTTATTAAAAGTTCATGTAATTTCATAACGCTTTACTGTAAAACAAACCGAATAACCCAATCTAATCTTTCTATTTTTTTGTTCTATTTTAAATTGCTTTTTTCTTTTGCTTCTATATTTTATGAAAGTACGTTATACGAGTATATTGGAGTTTAATCGTTAAATACTAAAAGAAAAATATCACGTTAAACATTAATATAATGTTACGTATAAGAAATATTTTTATTTTATTTTTTTTTTATTTCTACTAGATAGTAATGTGCTTTTAAATATTTTTAATTAATTATTTAATTACATACTTTTTGTTGTAAGACAGATATACAAGTATGTATAAGACATGCTTAAAATACAATATATTACGTGGGTGCAAAATAATTGCGTTTTTTAACATTTTAAGTTTGGCGTTGTTTTTTCTAGTTATCGTTATATTTTGTTATAGTCATGTGATATATCATTGTAAACAATGAAATTAGCACTGCTGGTTTCAGCTTATGCCTATTTTTTTTATTATTTAGTATTGTTGGATACAAACTCTTAAATTGGTCATGGAAAAAAAGCAAATCCGCGCGATTTTATTATATGAGTTTCAATTGGAACTTAAAGCAACAGAAGTTGCTCGAAATATGAAATTTATTTTTGGTGAAGAGTCAATTAGTGAACGTACAGCTCAACACTGGTTCCAAAAATTTCATAATGGAAACGAAAGCCTTGATGATGAGGAAGATCTTGTACGTCTTTCAGCTATAGACAATAATGATTTAAGAACCATTATTGAAGCGGACCCACGTAGAACAACTTGAAAGGTAGCAGAAGAACTCAATGTTGATCATTCAACAGTTGTTCGACATTTGAGTCTCATTGGAAAAACAAAAAAGCCGGATAAATTGGTATTGTATGAACTAAACGAAAATCAAGCAATTCGGCGATACGAAGTCTGCTCCGAGCTTCTTTTGCGTACCAAAAATGATCCCTATCTTGATCGTACTGTCACATGTGATGAAAAGTCGATTCTCTACAACAATCTGAAACGTTCATCACAGTGGATAGATCGAGGAGAAGCACCAAAATAGTTTAACTAAACCGAAGCTTCATGAAAAAAAGATTATGGTCACTGTTTGGTGATCGGCAAGTGGCATCATTCACTACAACTTCTTAAATCCTGGTGAAACAATAACAGTAGAGAAATATTGTCAGGAAATTGAAAAAAATGAAACTTTACCTCACCCACCTTATTCTCCGGACCTACCTCCGACTGATTATCATTTTTTTAAACATTTGAGTAATTTCTTACAAAAGAAGGTTTTTAAAGATCAAGCATCAGCTCAAACCGCTTTTAATGAATTCGTTAATTCCAGGACTCTAGAATTATATCTTGTAGGAATAAACAAACTTGTTTCCCATTGGGAGAAATGTGTGCAGGCTAATGGTTTTTATTTTGATTAATAAATATAAAATTTAACTGATATATTCGATTTTATACTCGATACGTAAAAACCGCAATTATTTTTGCACCAACATAATATATATATATATATATATATATATATATATATATTCATCAAATATAAGAAAAATATAAGCAAAAGTGAAATAAATCAATAAGTGGATTGATTTACATATTTTTTATATTAAAATATTTACTTTCAAAATATTTATACGCGATTAATGATTCGTTTGCTTATTCGCCGGTTTATTTCTGTGTTTCAAACGCAAAATAGTATTTCATTTAAAGTCTTTTGATGTAAATAAGAGAAAACAAAATTATACATTTAAAAAAAATATTTAAATAGTCGTGAACGTGCAAATAAAAAATATTATTAACACACAAACGGACAAATATCTCAAAATTTATTTATGTGAAAAATGAAAATTATTAAATATTAAAGTACACTCGTTATGTAGTTACTTGTTATGTTATTATATAGAAACAAATAAGTATTCTGTATAGCTTACCACTATTCCATAACTTTATGTAAATATTTGCGTTTATGTGATACTGGAATTTTTCAATTAAGAGGACCCGGTGGTCTAGAATTTTCGAAAAATCGATTTTTTTTTCGAAAGTATAGTATCTTAAAAATATACTGTTAAAATTTGATGACGAAATTCAGAGTATTTCAGGATCTACAGCTTATTAGAAGGTCAGGTAGGTAGAAGAATAAGTGGAGTAATATACTTGCTTGAAACTTTAAACGCGTTTATCTCGAAACTACTTTTTTTCGTCTTGCGGGGGCCAGAAAAAAAAAACTACTTGACCGATTTGTCTGAAATTTTAATATGTTATTCTGAATAGCTCTAGCTCTCGCTGGAATGTAAAACTAATAGTTTCCGTAAAATATTTATATTTTTTTTATTAACAAAACTTTCAAAAATACTGGTCGTTTTCAAACTTGTACTTTTGACTACGCGCCATTTTGTCAAATTTTTTTTTTTATTCTACTTCCTGCGATAGCTATACTTATACTAATTAAAAATTCGTCAATTGTTTTATTTCAGATCAGAGGGAGAGATAAATCATCATTCACCACGCAATTCCATTTTTTTAGAGAGGGAGACTTCAGCATCATTTTTCTAATTAAAAAAAAATTTTTTTTTGTCTTTATTTTCATTTTTGTGTAGTTTATTAGTAATAAAATAAGTGTAAAAAAATTTGAAAGCATTATTCATTACCCTCATATAGAAAAAAAATTTTTAAAATAGCTTAAATTTTAGGCCGCTAGACCACCGGGTCCCCTTAATTATGTATCAATATAATACTGAAATATTAACTCTTTTGAATATTAAATTAATACTTTTTAAATATGAAAATGATACTTCAGATAAAATAAACTGTTTAATATAGAACTGTTTAATAAACAACATCTTCCAGAGTACAAAATTATATAAAATAAGAATATGGCTCTTAAATATCAATTCTGTTAGGTACGGCTCTGATACACAATATTACATTTAATGCCGTGAGTTGTGAAATGCACCATACGGATAAACATATGCGTTAGCGCCCCAATGTGTTTGTAATTCTACACCTTCGCTTGTATTTTCTGACATTTTATATGCGTTAAATATTTACATAGTGAAATCATTTATTGTTTCAATTAGAAAACGATACTCTCTCAATAATACAACAAAACTGCACTTTTAACATTTAATACTCACAGACAGACGTATAATTACTTATTAATATTCTGTTCTACTCACATCACGCTATAAAACGGAACTTACAATTCCTCTATGAAATTTGAGATTGTCTCCGTTTTTAACTTTAAATTATGAAGGTAAGAAATCTTAGATGTTTCTGTTTATAATTAGTTTCAGTGTACAATCTGTACTTCAATGTCGCATTAATTATTTTTTTCTGTTATCTATTAATATTTTACTCATGTTTCTGGAGAGTGTAAAGATGAATATTTATAAATAATTTATATTGTTTCATAAATAGCTCTTTTTCGTATTCAAAACCTATTAAAAAAGTATTTAAAAAGGTAAAAACCTATTATTAATCTCAGATATTGATCTTTTTAGAGTCACTACGTTTAATGTAGTTTGCTCCTGATATTATGCCCGTTTGTAAATATTAGGTTGGTAGTCAAATAATTACAGTTTTTGTTTTCTGATTTCTAACCTTAATTTGTTTCAATGAAAGTGTCATTTCATCGTGTTCATGTTAATATCATTTTAAAGTTCATTTATCAGTCTGTATTTTGGTAACAACGACTTTGGTTTTATAATAATTTTTACTTCAAATTGGGTTATCGAATTAAAGGTAGACAAGAAGCAAATAAGAGTAATTTTTTGTATGACTTCCAAACGGGTGTTAAAGCAACAGAAACTGCTCGTAAACTAAACGATGCTTTTGGTGTGGGCAGGCCTGTATTCAGGGGTATTGCCCTTCGTGGTTGTTCCGTTTTCCCCCATTCCCAACAAAATCTGCTATTTTGGGAGATTTGAAAATCATGGAGAATCATTGTGAGAATCTTCCGAATGGGTTTATCTCGATGATTAAAAACGTTTCTACTCGAGGACGTCCTCCTTCAGTTCATAACGATCAACTGAAAGCGTTAGTTGAATCATGACCATTCACAATTCGAGAGCTTGCGCAAAAGTTAGGTGTTAGTTATCCAACAGTTCTGGATCGCTTAAAACAGCTAGGAAAATCAAAAGAGAAAAATTTATATGAATATGACGATCATAAACCGCAATTATTTTTCTACCAACCTAATATATGTTTAGAGCAACAATAAAACAAATTCAGTTTTCACTAAATATATATTAACCGGGAACGATTTTGATAACATAAATAATATCATAAAAATATTAAAGTGAATAAATTTGAAAATCATGGACATCTATATAGGCAAAATTAAAAACATTGTAATATACAAACGAATACACAAATCTTGATAATCTGACCTGGTATTTTATCATTCTTTTGAATACCTTGAGATTTAAATTGTATTATCCAATTTTTAATCGACTCATATATCGAAGTGTGTCTTCGTAGTTAAAGTAGTATTTTTTTAAAAAAAAGCATTGCGGCGGTTTTTAATTTCTTTTATGTACCCACATATAGCTACAGAATACAGTAATGCGGAGCAATCAGAGATTGACAAAATTTTGTGGTTTTCTTAATTGTTAATTTTTATTAATATATCCCGCAGACCCACCTTTGCAAATTTTTTTTAGTTCCCATATTTTTTGCGCTTCAGTGAACAATCTTTGTTTTTATTATAATCCTTAAAGATTCATATTTGTTTACAATTTTTATTTCTTCGCTATTGCATTTGAATTTCATGATTATATTCTTTCAAGATATTTATTTTTGTAAATTTATTTCACTGCTGACTAGAATAGCAATATTATCAGAAAACAGAAAATTGCATTCCCAAAACAAGCTTGCAGGACTTTCTCTTTTTGATATAATTTTATATTTTATTGGACATATTGCACAAAATTGCACGTAAATTCAAAAAATATTTCTGGATCTTTTTTTGTCGAATAAGTCAAGACATTTTTTTTTCTTTTCGAAGAAATAAAACCAAATAATACATTTTACACAAGGTAGTATTTAAAGAATTACAAATATATTTTATTTCAGAAAATTACTTTTTCAAATCTATGAATTTCCTAAGAATCAATTATGAACAATATTTCTAAGATTGTTTAATTAAATTATAGTTACAGTAAATATATTTTAGTCCCGATTATTTTCCAATATCAGTTTCAATAATAATAAAAATAGAAGCTATAGTTTGATGACATGTACTCTGATAAACAATATATATACATATATATATATATATATATATATATATATATATATATATATATATATATCATGTCATTTTTTATACTAGTAGTTAAAAAATAGTCTTCAACTTCTATTATATTTCATATCAGTTCCCTTCCTACTTCCTTTCTGTAAGTTTGTTTTGTAATAGGTACAAGACAAGGAAAGGTACAGGAAATCAATGTCGACAAAAAGACGTTGACAGAAAACAAATTGAACGCAAATATTACCTTCAGACACATTTATTCACAACTGTAAACGTGTAGATAAAAGGTTACATTAAACTTATTTAACGCTGTTAGTTACAAGTTTATAAATGTGTTATATATTTTTAAAAATAAAGTGGGATGATATATGTATATATTATATTTGAATATATTTATAAAAGAAAATAATGACGTATTATTTTTTAGAGAACAGCTGTATTTCGTCTTTTATGTAAATTAGAAACTAACTCTCATTTTATTAAATCGTTTGAAGCCGAAATATTAAACGATCGACCATATTTAACTGCACAGCTCAGTCATATATTTAAATAATATTTGTTAATAAATTAAATGTATTTTTTCATACATTTCAATACTAAAAAAATATCTAACGATGACACATTTGTTCGCTCCACCTAATATTTTTTACGAAACACAGTTTCTATTATAGTTCTTTAAAATGGGTTCGTTTGTTTATTATATAATCATGTTTATTTACATGTACTAATTTCGAAAAGAACAAAGTGAAAATAAAAAATAAACCACTACCAAATAAATATTTACTAGATGTCAAAACGTGGCGAAATCTATGTGTTCAATAAAGGTGCATCTCTCTATAGCAGAGATGTTGATTTATTCGTGGTACAGAAATGTTAAAAATATAACTACGTCAATCATTAAGATAATCTTATATACATCATTGAGAATACTCGAGCACAGAGACGTACTACGAGGTCAGACAATTAAGTAATGCGACAAAATTCAAAAATCGAGTATATTTAAAAATTAAGGTACATCGCTGCGATCCCCTTCAAAGTAGTCCCCTCCCGCATCTATACACTTATTCCAGCGAGTTTTCCAGTTTTCGTAACAATTCTGGAACACTTCCTTGGGACCTCTCCGAGTACCCTCGTCACAGATTCTTGGATATCTCCAACGGAGTCAAAATGTCGACCTTTGACGAACTTTTTCATATGGGGGAATAGGAAAAAGTCGCAGGGTGACATGTCCGGTGAATAGGGCGGTTGTGGTAACGTTGCGATGCCTTTAGACGCCAAAAACTGAGAGACACTGAACGCACTGTGACAGGGAGCATTGTCGTGATGCAGAACCCAAGTCTTCGCGATCTCTGGACGCACTCTGAGCACCCTTTTTCGTAATTTTTCGAGCACATTGCGGTAGAATACTTGATTTACGGTTTGTCCAGGTGGTACGAACTCTTTGTGAACCACCCCTTTGTTGTTGAAGAAGCAAATCAACATGGTTTTCACTTTGGACTTGCTCATTCTCGCCTTCTTTGGCCTTGGTGCTCCAGGGGACAGCCACTGTTGGCTTTGTCGTTTAGTTTCGGGGTCATATTGAAAGAACCAACTTTCATCACCAGTAATAACTCGATCGAGAAGAGTAGGATCACTTTCAACCTGCTCGAGACAATCTTGAGCGATGTTCATTCGGTGACATTCGTGACATGCACTACTCGCGCGTTGTTACAAAACACTAAACAGCTGACGAAGAAATGATCGTACGAGGGTGGTCAAGGTCTCAATCGAGAGAGTAGGGGTCTGCTATTACGGTGGCGGAGTTACAGGTTCGCAGTGTTACCACAGGCCGAGAAAAAAAATCGGTCGCATTACTTAATTGTCTGACCTCGTATTGTAAATTTATTTTATATTCGGATATAATAATTATATATATATATATATATATATATATGTGTGTGTGTGTGTGTGTATTTAAACAAAAAAAAATACATTTATGTAGTAATCGTCGGTCTAACGATTTATAAGATTTGCATTTATTATAAAATAATAACTTTTAATTACACGACAATATTACTATAAAAGCTTGAATCGGTGCTTTCGATAATAGTGGCAAACTCTCGAACTATTGCAAAACAAAAAATACTATCAAAAGATTGTAAATAAACATAAAGATGAGTTAAAATATATTTTAGTAATACAGATATCATAAAGTATTATAAAAGAGAGGAATGATTCAATTTTTCTGTAACTTTATACCTATGGCTAAATAGTTTATTTTCACGCGAAACCATATCGTTGGGAAAAGGAAAAAACCTCATCTTTACAGATGACAAAAAATCTTAGATTGAGATGAATAGGAGAATCGTTTCCAAGCTTTACAAAAAAATCATATAACTGGTAAATAAACTGAAAAGAAATTATTTTGGTTCGATTGGTAAAAAAAAAACTGATCAATGATTCGATGCAGATTGATTGAGGAATAAAATTTGTATTTAATATATAATATTATTAAGTTAAATGAATAAATATTTAGTTTTTATTAATTACACTTTAAATATATTTAAATGGTACATTTTTGAGTTTTTTATTTATGTATTGAAAAGGAATACATCTTATTATCTTGCTTGATGAAAATTTCAGAATTCTCTTCTTAATTTCTAAAAGAAATAAAATATTTACTTTTATGAATGCTAACACTAATTTAAAATAGTTCTGTATTGCATAATTTTGGTTGTAAGACATTTTTACTGGCGTTACTCCAAAATTAGTATTCACATAAACATGGTATATTATGGTTAGTATTCAGTAGTAAAATTAGTTTACAATTTATTTGTATCTTAATTTATAGTGGCGCAATTTTGGAAATTCAAATGATATTATACTCCAGTTTTGAAATATAACTGCAAAAATATAAACTTTTTTCCGGAAAAAATTAAAAAAAAAGTATGAATTGTTAATGGTGTAAGATTAAACACTTCAGCTCGCACGGTTGTTTTCTGTTTTGACCTTAGTATCCATTGTTTCTTGTGTACCCGAAACGACATGTATTTCTGAAATTGAATGTACATACTAACAATTCCATCAAAATAAAAAATAAAAATATTTTGTATATTTATTCGTTTTGATTTTTGTGATGCATTACAACTGTTTCACATAAAGAAATATCTTATGGGAGCACCTCGTACTCACACAATTTTTTTCTAAACTTTCAATGATATTTATTTATTGAAAAATATAAGTATCGTCACGAATCCTTTTAGTTTACATATATATATATATATATATATATATATATATATATATATATATATATATTAGGAGGCTACGCCCCTTGCTTGTTGTGCTCACCAACCCCCGGGCTCGCTGCACTCACCCACTTGTCAATTATAAGCATGCCATGTAACCGAATGAAACAATAGACATATTTTTCAAAACTCATTTATGTCTATATAATCATTCTCACAGATATATTGCAACGTGCTGTTATATATATATATATATATATATATATATATATATATATATATATATATATATATATATATATATATATATATATATATATATATATATATATATAGTTAGTATGTTTATATACTCATTATCGCTGACAGATTGCAACGTATTATTTTACTCGTATATAGGAGAAACATATTTAGCTACCATGGTAACCTCGACGTCATAAATAAACAAGTCGACGTCATCGAATTTTTTGTAAATAATTTTAACTATATATATATATGTATATGTATATATATATATATATATATTAATTATATATATATATATATATATATATATATATATATATATATATATATATATATATATATATATATATATATATATATATATATATATATATATATATCGAGAGAGAGAGAGAAAAGGTCATATTTATTTTAGAAAAAAATTAATCTGATTAGTCAATTATTTTATTGTAATTCGTTTTTATGACAATCATTTTTCTAGCAGAAAATACCATACAAATCAAACAAAAAAAGATTAAAATTTATATTGAATTAATCAACCTACATTTTTTGTTTTTTTAATGCGGCACCACTATATAATTATATTTACATAGTTTTCATTATATATGTCATTTTATTTTTTTCAATTATGCTTTTTAAAATTTACCATTTCAGTTCCCAATATGTTATGAAAACTATATTTTTCTTAGAAACATTTTATTAAAGAAGGATCGTCATTGATTAAACAGCGTTTTTAGAAATTTGTACAAATAAATATGTGCAAAGCACAATCAAAATGCAGTACATTTCAAATATTTCAAATTCGTAACATACAATAAGCAATTAATAATATAAATATGAGGAATACATGTCTTGTTCGTACATCCATGATGATTTTAATTTGTTATAAGGTTTAAATTAAAAATAGAAAATAGACTTATAAATGTGGATACTATATATATATATATATATATATATATATATATATATATATATATATATATATATATATATCACCGATTTAACATAGGTAAAAAGTAAGTGCGACGCCCAAATACTAACGCTGTTTTCCCTCTTGTTAAACATATCCGGATGGAAGAATAATACGACGTATACCACCTGATCTACTTAAAAGAGATGACAGAAGTAAAAACAATCGCTTGCTATAGTTTTAAGTGTTTGTTTATCTTGGCGAACGGACGGTTACAAGATGCACACAGCTGGCATAAAGAACGCGTGCTTTAGCTCTCGCGCTCCATGTCCGGGTGAATAAAATGCTTTCTCGTGGTTCATCATACTCTTTCGAATTGAACCCAAATATAGATTCCTTACTATATATTTTTTTTGGTTCCTTTAGCCTGTTTAAATAATTTTTTGTTGATGATAACGTTTATACCATGAAAAAGAATATTACTACTGAATATACTAGTGAATATACATCTAGGACATGCAGAAAAAAGCATACATTACAAAGAACATTTAAAAAAAATTTACTATAATTTTTATAGTATTTTATTCATTTTTTGTTAGAAAAAATACTGATAGATATTACATTATATGAAATTTTTATAACAAAAAATTGATATACATTTCATTATATTTCATTTCAGATATTTTGTTTCACAGCATAACCTCTACACAAAATTTTGTTATCAACTGATAATTCTTGTTACTTTTATTAATGAAAATAAAATAAAAATGTACTAAGACGTCATCAAATTTTAATGTTTAAAAACTAAGAAAATAATATATTTTCTAATTATAAATCAATAAATTATTAATAAGTGTTTCAATAATAATAAATTGTACTTTTTCAATGTCCTTTGAGGTGAATACTATATATATATATATATATATATATATATATATATATATATATATATATATATATATATATATATATATATAAACATACTAAAACTAACAAATGATTTTATTTTTTTTATTATTTTAATAAATCGACTATTTTATTATTTATTTTATCTTTTTTAAAATAATTTTGATTCCCTCATCTAAATAGTAAACAGAATTTAAAATGTTTAATAAATAAATTTAAGTTTCCTCACTCGTTTTCTCTATTCGAAAAACAAATATAACAGAATTCAATAGCCATGCGACTGCATAAAATATCCAACAATTTTAACACTTTTATTTTGTTACTATGGCTAATTCATTTTAGTTTAAACAGAGTTAATAAAAATATAAGATAAACAATTACAATAGAAGATTACGACCTACAATATAAAATAGAAAATAGAGTTAAAAAAAATGCATTGAAGGGTGTGAAAATATTTATATGAACAGTGAAGAGACTGCCAGTAGAATGTCATGGAAATTCATTTACTTAAAGAAGCGTATATGTCACTTCAATATGAACAGATGTATAATAAAAACATCAAATCGATAAAAATATAAAGTACACAAGCATCCATTTATATAAAAAATAATTATGATTATAATTTTAATAAAAAATTTATATAAAAATACAAAAATAAATTTACACCATATAGAGGGGCATTAAAAACAATACGGTTGAGAGGAACTGTTTATAAAATGGGTACTTAGGTTCTCACGAGTTATCAGAAAGAAATCATACAAATATTTTTCCTCTATTCGTACGTACGTGACATTTTTTGGATTGAGCAATTGATTGAAGAATTAGTATTTTATGAAGACAAAAATCTAATACAATTAATCTCCATATAGGGAAAACAATATCCTTTACTCCTGAAGAAAAAAGTTGTCCTTGTAAGCGTGCTCTACATAACCCTGACAGTGCGACTAAACTCTCACAAATGATTTTTTTAGTTCCACAAAACAGAAA
>CM068320.1:15549186-15571686 GCA_034766995.1 Acanthacorydalis orientalis | reverse complement strand
GATCTCTTCTCATTGTCATACTTTTGCTGTGTCTTGTTCAGAACTTTTTCGGAACATAACCATCTATCCCCTTTCAATTTTGTTTAAAACATTCAAATATTTAACGTTATTTTTATTATATTCATAATTCTTGTAAGAATGTAAAAAAAATCTTTCAAATAATTAATTTAATAGTGTCTATTCCGCAGATTTCTATTATCTTTTCCAAATTATTGTCTGGTGAATGATCTTCGTACTTATAAGAATATAAGACAGTTATTTTATATTATCAATGTAAATTCTTAACATAACAATGATAATCTTAAGAATCTACTGCAAAAACACACCTATTATATATATATATATATATATATATATATATATATATATATATATATATATATATATATATATATATATATATATATATAAATATATATATATATATATATATATATAAATATATATATGGCTTATATCAAAGATATATTCCATTCTTAATCGCTAACATAATAGCATATTACATCTGTACTTAATTATTCGTAAACATTTCAATTACATAAACGTGTAAATTCAAAAAATTCAAATAATTTAAAAAATTCATTTAAATCCTAATAAAAAGAAACTAGCGAAAGAAAATACATATAGATCAAATATGACAAGAAATGTGTGTAAAAAACGTATGTAGATGTGTGTGTATATATATATATATATATATATATATATATATATATATATATATATATATATATATATATATCAGCAGCAGTAGCAGTCCCTATCAATCCACTGCTGGACAAAGGCCTCTTCAATGATTTTCCATTTTGTACGATTGAATGCCTCTCTCTCCGACTGATTTCTAATATTTTTTTAATTTCCTTATTCCACCTGTTCATTGGTCTCTTAGTTTTTTTATATTCCTTGGTTCCCAGTTAATAATTTCCGTTGTTCATCGGCTGTCTTCTCCTCTTGCAACATGCCCTGCTCATGTCCATTTCAGACTCTTTACTGTTCTCATTACATCTGTGACTCCTGTCTGTTTTCGTATCAATTCTATTCTTTTCCTATCTCTTCTTGTTATTCCTAGCATGCGTCTTTCCATAATTCTTTGTGTTGTTTGAAGTCTTTGAACGATTTTGGCGTTAAGCACCCAGTTTCACTGCCGTATGTAAGGATTAGTAGTATACATTGATCAAATACTTTTTTCTTCAAACAGAGTGGGATTGTTGATTTAAATATCGAGGCGTTTCGTCCAAATGACCTCCAATCCATTTTCATTCTCCTGTTTACTGCTTCAATGAAAAATCCATCTTGTTAATAAACTGGCCTAGATAGACATATTTCGTAACTTCTTCTAGTTCTACTATCTTCTATGAAACCATCTAAAAACTAACTTTACATTTTTTATCTATTATAAAGTGATGCTTTAAAAAATTATCTTAGTTCATAGTCCTCTTTCAGGTTTTAGTTCATAACAGTTTTGTAAAGAAATAACAAATTTTATAAAATATATGTAAACAAAATCATATTTCACAGTTTAGGATCCAAAATAATATTTTATAAAATAATTTATTTTAGTGATTGATCTAAATTGTGTCTATCTCGCGAATTGCTTCAATAAAATCATTAATTATTTTTTCTGTATTCTTTGCAACTGTGCTTGCAAATAAATTAATGGTGTCTACTTTATACAAACCAAATATACTATCTTGATCAAAAATTTCCTTGAATTTTTAAATAAAACTCAAAATACTTGATTATTTATCAACATTCATTTTATCGTTTTCAAAGTATTCACCATCACTTGCAATAGTCTTATGCCAACGTTCTAATCAATCTTCGATACATCATTCGTAGTCGATTGGCAGTATACCGTTCAGCTCACTCAGCGAATTTTTCTTAATAGCTCCAACAGAGTCAAACGCGTTCTCGCAACGACAATTTCAGTTTGGGGAATAAAAAAAAGACACACGGGGCTTGATCGGGCAAATGAGGTGCTTGTGGGATGATGTCGGTCCAGTTTTTGGTCAAAAAAATCCTAAAAAAGCATTGAAGTATGAGGTCGCTCATTATCGTAATGTAAAATACACTAGTTGTTTGCTAACAATTCCAGTCGATGTTTGTAAATTGCTTCACACAAACTCTTTATAACACCCAAGTAATATTCCTTATTGACTGTTTGATCCTTTGGAAGAAATTGGACCACACCTAGATAATCGAAGGAAACAATCAAGAGAACCTTGATCTTTAATCGACTTTGGCGCTTTCTTTTCGGTCTCGATTCGCCTTTACTATGCCATTTGGACGATTGCTGATTTGTTTCGATGTCGAATCCGTACACCTAACTCACGTCTTCAGTTATGAAATTTAGCGTTCTTGGCATAAGTCTCACTGCGACACGTTTTAAGTGTAAAGTATCGGTCAAGATACTTTGGCAAGATCCATACGATACACCGCCATCACAGCAATCTCTCACACAGTCAGCCGACGATCATTCAGGATCAAATCCTTCACTTTTTGAACATGATCCGAACGAGAGTCATTTCTACCCACTCTCAGCCCTCCTTAAACAAGCTGATATCACTGGTATACCGGTGTTTTGTTCCTGGATGGTTTGAAAGATTGCAATATTTTTTGGTATGGGTTATAGTGGAAGGATTACCCATATTATTGTTTAAAACATTGTAACTGTGGGTTTTCATGATTGTTTTAAAGTAGAAATTCACGAAACTTTTCTTTGATTAGGGTAGTAGACATCTACGGATGGTTCATAATAAGTATTAATTAATCAGTAATATCAAATATCAGTTTTTAATTATTAATTACTTGAAACTAATAACAAAAAGCTGGTGTTGATTTTTCATAGAAAGGAACAGTAATGTACAAGCTTTTTAATTTTCCCTTTGACTATTCACCGATTTACGTATCAGTGTCAAAATTCAAATTCATTCAAACTTGAAATGCGCCATAGAAACGTAAAATTGATCAAATTAATGTTTATATCTTTTTTACATTCAAACAAAAATGTAGCTCGTCGTTCCCATTTAATCAAATCAAATGTCTCAAATCAAAGGGAACGAAATTTGTGTATTGCGAATGAATCGATGCTCGGCAAGATCGCACATGTGTATACACGTGTGGTCACCACTCGGTAAACACCTATCGATTTCAATATTCGGTGAAAGGCAAATATTCGACAAATAACGAATGTGTGGCGCCGCCTTTAACCAAGACGCGTTATTCTGGGGTGTACTGACTCGGGCGGCAGGTCCCATACAGAAAGCCCGAATATATTTATAAAAAGAAAACTCATTTATACATTCATAATAAAATGACAAAAGAAATAAATGCAAGGAAAACTAATCTGATCTGAAACACGATATTTTTTTTATTCTCCTTAATTTATATTTTATATAAATATATATTGATGTGTGTGTTAATATCACATATTTAACATGAAAGCTTTTTTAATATTAATTTTAAATAACATATATATTTTTTTAAAACTTCTCTCAATAAAATTAACTTTTTCAGTTTCTTAAACCGAGTTGGAATATATTCCCAATTTACTGAAGACAGGCCAAAAACAACAACTGATCGAAAATCAACAAATATCAAAAAATCTGCTAGTTTATCTTCTTTAGCTTCTGAATCATCTACTCAGCGGAAATGTGAATTAATTAAAAAAACTCGCTGTATGGCATGTTACCCATCCAAATACCCTTTTATAATGGTAAGAAGTTATACATTCATATAAATTTTCAAAAACAAATCATATAAACTATTAAGATTTATTGAAATTTCAAATTTATGACAAAATTTAACAATAAAAATTATATTTTTTATCGATTATTTACCATTACAAAACTGTTTGATAAAACTGTAGACTTACAAATATTATGATACCTAGATATCATCCACTGTAAGTTAGCAGTGAGTGTGGTAAATTTAACCATATCGTCCTTTGATTCACGAAGTTTATTCTTGCAAAATGAAGTTTAAAATTTAAGAGAACTAATTATATATAATGCTGAAAACTTAATAGTAGCTTTTATTTTATACAAATTTAAATTATACAGGATGATAAAAGACAATTACCTTGGGAACAACAAACATCAAAATATAACCAAAACATTTTACCTAATCAGTCATTGGATAATGAATTTAAAAAATCATCGTCTCAAATAAATGAAAATATACAAAAGAAAAACAATACTCAGCCAAGAAAACTTCCACAAAACTGTATGATTAAGACACCAAGTATAATTTTAACACGAGGAAATTTAAAGTTATCATTGAACTTTCCACCTGATTCTGAAGTCAAATTACGCGACGGAAATATGGAAAAATATATAGTAAATGGTTTTTGTGGATGTAAGGGATATACAAAAATAATTTCATAAATATGGAACCCTACAAAAGAAATTTTAGGCGTTTGTGTGTGTATATATACATATATTATTAACATCACCTTGAATATGAATATTTAAGTAATAAACAGAATTGTAAACTTTAATGAGATTCTTCACAAAAAAAAAAATACTTTTAAAAATATTTATACATTACCTTACTTAAATAAACAATTAATAATGAATATACAATTTTGTTTAGTTTGAAAATAACATGTTCGTATTATTTTTCTTTTAAAACTGCATTTCATTTAAAAACATTCAATTTTTTTCTAGCAAAATGAATTTAGTTTTTAATTAAGTATTCAGTTACTGCTAAAATACAAGCCTTTTAACTATTTACATAAATTCCATAAATGCTCTTAACACTTTGTTTTTGTTCAATTATTTTAAAAGAATTGTTTTTGTTAAAACTGCACATATATATTCAGACATAAGACATATTGCTAACTACAAATAATTTTCAAATATTTGATTTTTATTTTCACATTATTGTTTTGGTAATAAATAATAAACAGAAATTATATACTAGAAGTTATATATGTATGTGTGTGTGTGTATATATATATACATATATATATATATATGTACATACATATACACACACACATACAAACATTAAAAAGAACATGTGATAAAAAGGTTATCAACTGTATTAAGTCAAAGTGAATTTAAATACATACTTTTTTATACATGAATCCAAACATACATACATATATACATACATACATACATACACACACACACACATATATATATATATATATATATATATATGTATGTATGTATATAAAACAATTATTTAAATCAAAAATAACATTTTTAACCATTGTAAAATCATCAAATAATGTTAGTATCATTTTAATTGATAGAGGCTATTTATTATATTATTTTGACATAATAAAATTTTCAAGTCTAAAGTAGCCAGCCATATAAGAAAATCAAATCATTGTCATTCATAATTGATTAAATGGTAATTAAAGGGTAAAATCACACAACGTTACTGTGCCTATAAATTATTTATTAAATAATTTTCAAAGTTTAATAAAGAAATTCTGATCTTAATAAATTTAACAATTTTATACATGTATGTTTTTTTTTTTAATTAAATAAAGAATTAATAACAAAACTTTATGTGTCCTTAATAATGGAAGTCACAATGAATTCTGTATGTAATTTAAAATACCATAAAAAACAATCCTTAGAGCATGATCTTTTAGAATTTCTTGCAACATTTCTTTTTCGATCCCATTGTTAAAGATTTGAACATTTCAAAAAAAATCATACATTAGATTAAAAAAGATTCCTCCCTGCACTAATATTCAGCAAAGTAATGCTGTCCATTTTGATGATTAATTAACAATTTTGCCAAACACAAAAATGTATGTCATACTTATTTTCAAAATAAATGGTATTGATGTAGAAATTGTCACTTCAGATGATTTAGTAGAATTACATCAGAATTTGAAACCTTCACTCGGTATGCTTGTATTTGGATCAAACTGAAAACCGGCTTCACCAGCTTGCGGAACAAGTGCAGGATCATCTTCACTTATCTAAAATTAATAAATAAATAAATATAGTTTGCCTATACATTAAAATACTTAAATATTGTTATTGCCCAGAAGTATTTTTCTAATAAAATATGTAAACAGTTTAATAAGAAATATAATTTAGTAACTTGTAGGTGCAATATTAAAATATTATAAAACTTACTTCTTCTGAAAAATAGCGTTCAATAATATCATATGCAAGTTTATAAATTTCTACATTTTCATGATTTTGTAATAATTCAATTTTGTCGAGACCATTACATTCCTCTATCATATTTGCCAATTGTTCTGCTTGACTACCTGCCATTTTTAACATATTATGAATACCATCCAACACAACTTGTATCACCTGCGTATCTTTGCAACTTAATAAATCGCAAAATGGTGCAATAACACCTTCTTCAATGAGTTTGGCAACTTGGCTATGGCTTCCACTAATTGTTAAATTGCTAATAGCCCACGCTGCCTCCTTTTGTGTTTGAAATTCACCCTTGCTGAGATTATAGATAATTTTCGGTAATAATTTTGCATCAATGACAGCCTGTACTTGAGCTTGGTTTCCAGCAGTAATATTGGAAAGAAACCATACAGCTTCTTTACAAATTTTTTCTTTTTGGTGCCGAAGCAATGCTGGGAAATGTGAAAGAGCACCACAATTTAATACAACTTGTGTCTGTTCATCAGTTCCAGTTACAATATTGCCTACTGCTCGTAAAGCTGCTGTTTGAACTTTAACTTCTTTGTGTGAAAGCAAAGGTATGAGTTTAGGTACCACTCCACTATCAATTACTATTTGAATTTGTTCATTCCCACCATCAGTTAAATAGCTTAATGCCCAAACTGTATCAACCAAGATCTAACAACACATATAAACAAAGATAAAAACAAACTGAATTCCTTTATAAATAAGTATTTTGTTATTAACTGAAAATTACTTTAAATACATTTAATAGTTAAAATATTACATTTAATTACTTACATTAATATCACAATGATGAATTAAAACATTGAGAGCTGGTAAAATTTCTTTGATTGTTGGTACAGGTGGAGGAGGATCTTTATTCCTGCATAAATTAACAATAACCCACGTAACATTTCGTAAAAAGGTGATTGGAATTTCTGGTTTAATAAATGAAAGAAGTGGATTAACCACACCCAACCCAATCACATAATCTCTAAGACATGGGCCATCCCCAATTATGTTTCCAAGAGCCCAAACTGCTTGTTCACAGACATTCTGATGTGGAGACTGTAATAATTTTAAGAAAAGTGGTACAGCTCCTGCATGTACTACTTTATTGGTTTGAGATGATGTTCCGGATGCTATATTTGTTAAAGCCCAAGCTGCTTCAAATTGCAGAGCTGGGTTTTCATAACATTCTAAGCAATGAACTAAAATCGGTAAAATTCCACTCGAAATTAAAGCATCAATGGGTGGGTTGCGATCTGATGAAAGCAGTTTTCTTGCAGATTGTACAGCTGATAACTGTAATGTAGGATTATCGGCACATGCTGCATTTGCCACAAGTTGTTCAAGATTTGTAGCTTGTAAGGTTTTGTCATTATCATCCTCATCAGTTAAATCAGTTATAGGAACATTTCTTCTTTTCTGAAGAGTTTCCTCTCGTTTATTTTTTCGAAGTTCTACTGTCACTTCATTTCTCCTACGTCGCATTTCCTGCAGAAGACGAACATTATAAAATAAACGTTAATCACCCACTACCTACAATTTGATTGATTAAATGCGTCTATCTTGAGTCATTTTCAATCACAACTCAAACGCTTAAAAATGTAATTTGAAATACCAAATTATACAATCAAATAATACAACGTGGCAAATAAATTTATCAATAGATATTTTACGTACATCTTGATCTTTCCCTTTGTTCTTGAAAACTTGCATTCGATTCTTCATAGTATCCGCCATTTTAAAATAATTACAGAAAAACAATAGCAATTATTTCAGATCCACTCTTCTAGAATGTTTCAGGTGGCCACAAACAAGATATATTTCTCTAATCTTAAAATTAATACATCACTAAATATATTTCAGTTAATTTTATGGGAAATTATTTGAGTATTACAACTTCAAAAGTCTATTGTAAATTCTGCAAAGTACGGAAAAGGAAACTTAGTTTTCGATGCGTTTATTTTGTTGCATTAGAAATGTCTACATACACAATCGTACGATTAATATATATACACATAAATACAGGCATTCATAGAGTCTTTTATCCACAGATAAATATGTATACATATATGTATATATAACACAGCGCACACTACACATACATTTTTGTCTGTGCACAATAAATTTATATATATATATATATATATACCTATATATATATATGCATGTTGAATGTACACTTTAAAAGTAATACATAATGATTTTTTATATTTAAAATTCTCTTATTTTTGCATCAATTTGTTGTCTAAAATCTTTATAACCATTTAATAAAATAGTTGTCGATAAAATTTAATTCAAACGCACCCATATTAACCAATGACTATAAGATAGTGAGGGTGGGAGACGTCTAATGAAATACAACTGTTTTTAATGCTGTTCTCGAGAATATGTCAAGTCTGAAATCAGGTAAACTATTTTTATTTGTTTTTACAATATTATCCCGTCTAAAAGTATATGGTTAATTTTTATTCCGCCTCTATAAATTTTGCTTATCGAATTGGTATTGTCGGCACAACAGACAAGCGCTTATGTCAATTTTTGCACATTTCTGAAATTTTATTTTAGTACAATTACTGGCATGCCCCAAAATTGAAATATATTTTTAGTGAAATATTATATTTTTAATCATATTTCGTATTTGAGCATGAATCAATTATATATCAATATGTGTAATAGATCTTGTTAAAACTTTAATTGGTGCACTATTGCATGATATGTTGCATTTTTTTTTTGTTTTTGTGTTAGTATTTCGACTATCAACGTACAAACTTCAGCACTGAGCGATTAGAAGCAATAGTCTGCAATAGCAGTCTATTTGTTTTTTGCTCAGGGTATGCTGGAGACCAGGTCAATGCGTGAAACCACTGAATCTACGTGGATCAACAAAAACAGTGTTGGTGCCTTTAGTCGTTATTCGCACCAACAACACATGGCCAGCGTCATGAGGCATGGTACGGTATACTTAGTGCAGTAATAATATTTTTTTGCATGAGTTAGAAAAGAAAAGAGAATATATATATATATATATATATATATATATATATATATATATATATATATATGTATATTAAATAGTATTAGTATGTAGAAAATTAATAAACATAATAACAATATATTTCTTCAATACGATACATTCTTTATATATAGATTATATGTATGGTTGTGAATATGTACACACTCATTTTTAAGTGTGTTAAGTAATTTAAATTTTATTTATTTCTAAAATTACATTTCATGTGAAAAATAATTGATTTAAGTTATAAATTCAACTGGCTAAAAGTTTTTTTTTTTGTCATACTAGGCAAGACTAGTCAAGATGATGTATGTTATGTGGTTGCAAAATATGATTATACAGCACAAGGTGCACAAGAATTAGATCTTCGTAAAAATGAGAGATATTTACTGCTCGATGATTCTAAACATTGGTGGAGAGTTCAGAATGCTCGAAACCAATCAGGTTATGTACCAAGTAATTATGTTAAAAAAGAAAAACCATCATTATTTGATAGTATCAAAAAGAAAGTTAAAAAAGGATCGGGTTCAAAAACATTACCAACAAATAGTTCTCCTTCAAGGACAGCAGAATCTCCTTCAATGGCAAGAAGGTTACCAGCAGATCCGTCAGAAGCTATAGGAACAGCTGTTGTGAAATACAACTATCAAGCTCAACAACCAGATGAACTATCTCTTGTTAAAGGAACAAGAATTTTAATTCTTGAAAAAAGTAATGATGGATGGTGGCGTGGACAAAGTGGTAGTAGTGCTGGCTGGTTTCCCAGTAACTATACTCAGGAGGAAGGAGATGCAGATGATACTTTACATACGTATGCTATGGCTGAAAATGTGTTAGACATTGTTGTTGCATTATATTCTTTTTCATCTACGAATGACCAAGAGCTTTCTTTTGAAAAAGGTGATCGATTAGAAATACTAGACAGACCACCTGCAGATCCAGAATGGTATAAAGCTCGTAATGGTCAAGGACAAATAGGTCTTGTTCCTCGAAATTATCTTCAAGAATTATCAGAATATTTGACACAACCATATCGTGAACGTGTTGCAGAACGAGGAGACTCTCTTGATAGAAGACCCGAAGGAGCAAGTGTTGACAGACCTCATCTTGTAGGAAAGCCTTGGTATTATGGCAGTATAACACGAAATCAATGTGATGCTATGCTTAATCAGCATGGACATGATGGTGATTTCCTTATTAGAGACAGTGAGACTAATGTAAGTTTGTATTGTAAGTATAATAATAAATATGTTTATAAATATGTTCATTTGTAGATGGGAGATTATTCTGTTTCTTTAAAAGCACCTGGACGAAATAAACATTTTCGAGTCCATGTTGAAGGTGCTCTCTATTGTATTGGACAACGAAAATTCCATACTTTGGATCAGCTAGTTGATCATTATCAGAGGGCACCAATATATACAAATAAACAAGGAGAAAAGCTTTATCTTGTAAGACCTTTACCAAGAGCCCCTGCCAATGGCTTGTAAAATTGATTCAAAAAAACCATCCGTCGGTTATAGACTAGCTATGTTGAAGCAGCTGCACGATCGTTAGTTAAAGTAGTAGTTTGTGTATCATTTACTACTATGTGTAAAATTCATTTAAATTTTTAATTGATCCATCCAAATTTTATCAAGTGTGTACACATTGCTATTTGAAAAATTTGAACAAATTCTTCCGTTAAAACAATAATAAAAAAACAATGTATTTGGTCATCGAAAGTATTGATGGAAACTTCATCAAACTAATATTTGATAAGAAAAATTGTTTGAATGATAAATAGCCTAAATTTATTGAAATTAATTTGGGAACTGGTACCAATTGGTAACAATCTTTTGGGTTGTGTGCGATGAATATGTAATTATAGTATTCTTCCATATTTGTCTACATTTTATTAAAAGTGAATGTATGTGAATTTGTTTATACATACATATATGTATATATATGTATATATATGTATATATATATATATATATATATATATAATAAATTATAGTGCAAGTATTTTGCTTCTGCCTTTAATGAAAGCTATACATCATAAGAAAGACATAATGATAATTTTGATATCTTACATATATTTCGATTGTGTTTAAACTTTAATATATAAATATTATTTGTTTATATTTAAAAACCTGCAAATATTACTGATTTTAAGTTGTGTTTATAATAAATAATACAATGTTGTGTAAAAGTGTGAAGAGACAGAATATTTTGTATAAAGAATGAATTGATACAGGCTAGGAATTTCAATAAAATTTGTAAGTGCATTATAAGGCATATGTGTTTGTATGTAGTATACACATACACATATATTGATGAGATAGTTTGTATTCATCAAAATATACCAAATATTTTTTTTTATAACATTTAATGGAAGGTCAGTAAGAAAAATGAATGAATATAATAGGAAAAATAAGCATAATATTAATTGACAAAAATCCACTATGTGTTTTGGTGGTAAATTACAGGCAGTGTCACTGAAAAACAACTAGTTTCATTAAAAATGTGCCATTCGCCATATTAATGCGACACTACTATAGAAATATCTTGTAATACTGTATATATTTATACAAAGTTTATATACAAGATATTTAAATTTAAAAAAAAATACTCATTTTGAAAGTATAGAACGATGTATAAATATAAACTAAGAAGTGAATACTGTGTTAGAAAAAATTAAGAAAGTTATTTATATTTAATATCTGAGTTTTTCTTTTTTTTTTTTTGTAATTGTATTACATTATTTTCTTAAGTATATAATAAATATATGAAGTCTTTCATAATGTAATGGAAATATCCAGTTTTTTCATAATCCTGTCTCCAAATAGATTTAATAAATACAAGGAAATTGCTCCCTTATTGTATCATCTATTTATTAAAGTAGTTTTATAAAATATAATTTTATATTAGGAATGTTCTGTACATGAGATAAAATATTGTTTATCATTAAATAAATTATTACTTTCATTTAAAAAAAGTTAGTATAATTTTATCAATATTAACTTTTTAAATGTATGTAATAAGTACATTGTGTGTGTGTGTGTGTATATATATATATATACATATGTATGTATGTATAAACACAAAACATACATGCATACCGACATGTACTATTGATAAACAAAAATAATAAAAGTTTATTTTGAATACTTTTGAAACTATTTTAGTATGTTGTAAGACATTTGTATTAATATGAGGAGAAAACAAATTTGTTCTGTTTATTAATTCAGACTTAAAATATTTATATATAATTAAAATTTGAATTCTGTGTAGTGTATCATTTTTTAAAGTAAAAAATTAAAAGTAATGAACATATTTTTAGAATGATCATATATCAATGAAATAAATAGGCTTGTTATGTGTGTGTATGATATATATATGTATGTATATATATATATATATATATATACACATACATATATATATATATGTATATATATATACACATACATATATACACGTGTATATGTGTATATATATATACACACACACACATGTATATATGTGTAGTATGTATACATATATAGACACACAATAATTTTATTATGAGCTAAAGTAGAAAATAGATATCAAAATTGTTCAGGAAATGACAACTTCTTAGTTTATATTTTTAAAATAGAAGAATAACGGTATTGTATTAAAAAACAAATGGAAAGAAAACATGTTTCAAAAATATAATGTTCTAAAAGTTTGTGATTGTGTGTTTAAATCATTTTAACATTAATTACTTATTAAAAATATGCTGATTACATTCAGATTATTATTAATTAAAATACCGTATATCTTGGTATATAAGGCAACCCTTAAAACCCAAAAAAAGGGTTTTTTTTATACACCCAATACAAAAGTAGAACCTTTAAAAAAACATGAAGAATTAAATTTATTGTGCTTATTTAATGTGCTTATGAATAATGAAGAATTTATCATGCTTATTTGGAAATCAAAGTATTAGGAAATTAAAATATAAGTTCCTTTTTTTAATTATTCCTTTATAAAAAAGCGAACTTTAACTTTGGTATATAACATAAATTAATTGAATCATTCATTTTGAATAAAAATTTTTAAAAAGAAAATACACAGACCTAGTTTTCTAGATACAACCTGTGTACGATGATTTAATGTACAGTATGACAAAACAAAGTGATAATTCATTTAGGAAATTTTAAATCAAAAAATGTAATTCGCCTAATTTTGATTTTGAATATAAAATTGTATTATGACATGTGAAAGAGGTATTTAATTTAGGATCATCTTATACAACCGATATATGATAATATCTAAATTTTGTCTTAAAATTTCGACCTTGTCTTATTTGTAGGTCGCCTTATATGCCGAAATATACAGTATTAAATGTTTTGAATTGGTGCATTAGTTAATTTTTATCAGAATTATATACGTATATATATATATATGTATATATATATATATATATATATATATTTGTGAATATTTTTTTAATGTTCAACCCAAAATTTGTTTTAGCTTGATTAGAACAATAAACATTTAAATTTAACATGACTTGTACAATAGTGCATTTTTTTTAAATTGTAAAAAAAATATGCACAATATTAAATTAACAGTTTAATAATATTTGTAACATAAAAAGTTAAATTTTCTAATATCTAAGAACTTTTTAATTTAGGATATCATTTGTATAAATAACAAATTATCACACAATCCAAAGATGTATGTAATATTTTATTCGTAATGATTATAAATTGGGAATTTATTTCAGTCATAATAGTATAATAAATTTCTTATGTTTTTGGTTATAATGAAATATCGCTCTGCGTCAAGTAATAATAGAAGTATATATTGAAAATAATCAACATTACATAAAGGAAAACTATCCACATATACCCATTTCTAATAAATTATCATTGTAGTAACGGTAATTATTAAATTAAAAATTGGGTGCTAAAAGTGTATTCATCTAGCTTTTTTGTCATAATCTTTATTTTATACACTACATATTGCATTAATGAATGTATGTATTTATCTAGAAATTAGTATTTAATTTAAAAATGTCTTCTAACAGTATTCTTTCTGTTAAGCACTTTTATCCTTAAAGGGTTATTTTTATGTAATATATATATATATATATATATATATATATATATATATATACATATATACACACACACACACACATATATATACGTATATATTACATTGTAAAAATATAAAACATAATAAAATATTATTGAGAAAGGTTTATAACTGAATTGAAAAGGAAATTTTACTTGTATATATAATTAAAGTAATATAAAATTTATGTTTTTCTAAATTTATTTAATATATGCAATCATTAATTTAACAATAAATTGAATACATATAAAATCGTGTATTCAAAATAAAGCTAGATGAAATTTTGAGATGGCCTATATTGTGTATGTGTGGGTGTATATATGTATGTATGAGTATGTGTATATATATATATATACACACACACACGTACATAAACACAGACACTAATACAATTTTTTATCTTAGAAGGTTGCCAAAAGTAACAAAAACTTTTTTCAAGCATTATGTATATGATAAGCTACAAAAAATTGTTAATCACACTTATGCTGCTGTATTAATTTCGATAATTTATATCAATATCTGTGCACTTATTCTATACATACTGTATCTATTGATATTTTTTTAGAGATAAAGGCCTACAATTTTAATTATGGTTTATATGTTTAAAAAAAATAAATCCCCATGCATAAAAAATAATATTTTTACTTTAAATATTATTTTAAAATACTTTCCAAAGGAAGAATTACATATATATATATATATATATATATATATATATATATATATATATATATATATATATATATATATATATATATATATATATATATATATATATATATATATATATATATACGCATACATACATATACGTTTTTCTAAATAAGACATATATAATTTTAAAACCATATACTTTAAGTACATTTATTGAAAATACAAAAATGACATTTGTTTTCATTTCAATGACTAATAACCCAAATTTGATTTATTGCTATCCTACATGCACATTAATGTATAAAATAAATGTATTCTGTTCATATAAGGTAAAGATGCCAGCATAAGTGGTAAATTGCCATTGTTAAATGGAAAACCCTTTTGAACATTACATAATTTACAAAAATATTGTAAAAATTAATCAAATAATGATAATTATAATTTATATCAAAATATGGCTACCAATAATGAAATACATTATTACTTAATTTAATGCCAGTGCCACTTTTACCCAATTTTTAATATCCAAATATATAATTCCTCTATAATAATAGTTCGTTTTCAGATCTTGCTTTATATGTTAAATATTAGATATTAACTAAAATAGTATGAGAAGAACATAAAGATTTGAAATTATTTATAATTCACAATTAAAATTAATGATGAGTTTACACAATGAACCACGTCTATGACCCGACGCTTACGAAATACTTTTTTATAATGATTAACATTGCGTTATTTGTCTGAGATTTAATGACCGTAAAGATTTTTCCTTTGATTTATTTTAAGTTATAAGTAAAGACAATAATTTAATATAATTAACTACATCATATACTTGTTAATTAAATTTTATATATATATATATATATATACACACACACACTATGCATGCATTTATTATTTATATTAAACGCTTTTAGTATAGTAAATATTAATAACTATATCTCACTACTATTGTACAATAACAAAGCTGAACATGTTCTTTTATTGGACCTTATTACATATTTTAGATATCTAAAGTTCATGAATATTTTGAAAATATATATATATATATATATATCATTCATTGGATTTAAAAAATAATTCGTACAGTTAAAACATATTTGTTAAATTTTAATTTTTAAAATTAAACCTTATTAAAAAATTCAATGGAGTATTGTGCAGTAGTTGGCAAAAAATAGTAATTGTATGTAATTGAAATTCTGATACAAATTAATAGTGAACAGAAGCATATCCATAATATCAAACAGCTTGAAAATTTTACAAAGAATAAACCACATTAATTGATAGTGATATAATTACATTTCGAAAGTTAAATATGTGTACATTAAACGGCCCATGAAATTAAGCATGTTCTGCATACGTGTTCATTAAAGTTGTAAACTCTATTTAAAAATACTTTTTAATTTTTGATAAATTCTTTATATCGATTAACGTTCAAAAAGTATGACATTTCTGAAAAGAACTAATTCTCATTTGATTATAAAATGACGTAGGACCTAATCAGTGTACATTGGCAACTCATTTTCTTAAAAAAAATCAATAGAAAAGCATTTTAAATTCATTTGATTAAGTATTATTAAACTCTAGAAGTGACCAGTAATTCAGATTGCTCAAAAAAGTTATTGTTGTTTAAAAATGTAAAGTTAACTTGATGCCACTCGATATCAAACATCAATGCCAAATAGCAAAGAACTAATCTATGAAATATATGTTGCCCACGTCAATATAATAAAACGTAAATATTAATTTTTTAATCAAATGTGCCTGTTGAAGTTTAATAGGGGAAAGTTACATTTCATTCTAAAACACAAAATTAGGAAAAATAAAACATGCAATTCAATATATCATCCAATATAGACATTTTTTTTGCTATATATTAAAAAAACTATAAGATAATTTTATTAATATATTTTATTTTAATTGTAATTGTTATAAGTTCTTTAAAAATACACATGAAACATTAGAAATGTGCTGTAAATATTTTTCGTGTCTTATTCCTTATTTTTAATTAATTATTGTTAACTCAATTTAAATTATGCAGAAATTGGCACAAATTATCAATTTTTTAAAAATCGCTGCTAACATTTTATATATTCTCTAAAAAAATATATACTTGTTATGTACACATATCCTAATTTTGCAATGTTTTATGTAGTTATAAAAACTGCATTGAAAAATGCATGCTCAATATACTATAGTTTCAGTTCTAGGTTTAGCTAGTTCACTGTAAATTGATTCAGTTGCTACTGATATACAAAACTTACTAAATTGAATGTGTATTTATATACATATGAATAAAAGCATAATCACTAATCGACAATGAATATACGATTACACTTTTAATTAGCAATTGATATCAAATTACGTGCTCTTATTTATAACTACATAACAATTGCAAAATGTATACTTAAATTGCAAAAAGGAAGTTAAGAATAATTGTATAAAAGTATAGTATGAAGTCATACTATAGTAACTAGTGAAATTTGTGTTATTTAATTTACATTATATAATTATTTGTCGTAAAAGTATAACCAAAATTGCAATTTAGAAAATTAAATCAATAATGTAACAATACACTTTTATTCTTAATTGTACGTTTTATATAGAATTAAAGATAAAACAATTACTAATATATTAACTTTAAATGAGAAATTTTATAAGCCTAAGTAATATAATTTAGCCATTTTATACATTACATTGGATAATTTATATTTTATAAAAATAAATCAATTTAACACGATTAAAATATAATTTAATGTGCATATATATATATATATATATATATATATATATGTATATATATATATATATATATATATATATATATATATATATATATATATATATATATATGTGTGTATATGTATATATAGGTGATTAAACTTAGGCTTCCACACGAAAATATTAAAAAAAAAATCAAAAATTGAAAAAAAAAACATGTTATCCCCCATTTAGTACTTTAGCTCAATTGTATTTTAGTATTGAATTGAACTAAGTAAAAAATAACATGACTTTTCTTAACCCCTGCGCCCCCGTTTCATACTTTCATGTGGAAGCCTAAATTGAATCATTATATATATATATATATATATAAATAAATACATGTTAAATCTTAAGTGACATCTTTCAAAAATGTTAATTTATTTAAAGTAATTGACATGATATTCTTAGTTACTGTATATTGATTGGAAATATTTAAAATACTTTTGCATTTTGACTTCCATGAGTCGCACGCTGTTTAAGAAAAAACCTTCACACTTTTGTAGCTGCAACGTTAATTTTATACCTGTTTTGTACCATATTTATTAAATCAAGTAACACATATTTTTTAAATATATGTTGTTCAGTAAATTTGATTTGTATTAATTAAATATTATGGCGAAATAATAATTTTTGAATCTATGCAAAATATTTTTTTAATTATATTTATGATGACAAGGGAAAATAAATGAAAAGTTTATGGGTTTAAAATGGAATATTTAATAAGCATTCATGTATACATACATATATATATATATATATATATATATGTATGTATATACATACATACACAAATACACCCACACATACATACATAAAAATTGTATACTTTGACATTTTGAATGATAAAAAAAGGATTAAACATTTAATTTTCAATTCTTTTTACAGCAAATTATAATAACTAAAAACAATTTATTATTTTTATCTGCGATGTCACACAATTCTTTTTTTTATATGAATGTTGTTTTGATGTGAACGTCAATTTTGTGATAATAAATTTTAAATAATGATGCGAAAGTATTTTCATTCAAATGTAATATATTAAGAGGCTTATAAATGGATAATTTTTGGTGTTCTTATTCCTGTATTATCTCAAATCTGTGCTATTATACAATCAGTTTATACAATTTATAATCCATCAACAATATATGAAAAATTAATTATAAAAAATATGATGTATAGGAAGTGTATTTTTTGATTCGTAAATTATATATATATATATATATATATATATATATATATATATATATATTTATTATTATATTTCAAATATAATAATACTTAAAATACACTATATTATTCCATGACTTTTGTAATTTAAATATATCTGTATTATTTTACATCTTTAATTTTTAACATAAATCTTGATACCATACAATGATGATCTTGAAAGAGATTAATAAAAATATAAATCATTAAATAAATATTTTTTATTTCTAAACAAAATACATATAAATACATGCTTTTCATACAGCATCCCTTAATACACATTGGTATTAGTTTAAACCGTCTTATTTATCCGTCTACAGTTTATTTAAACTATTTCATGCTTGTATTCAAAGCTAGTATACTTAAAATATGAAATTAAAATATGAAATAAATTTACATAATCAAAATTTAGTTATTATATTTCATTAATCCAAATGAATATTTCCTTATTGCAGTTAGTACTACGAATATTATTAACTCATGAAATTAATTTTATGAAAACATTTGTTTTTATATTAAGCTTGTTTTATTTAATATTTAACGTTCGGTATTCAGTTATCTACATTGAAAATATAATTTAAATTTTTTATTATGATAAAGACCAATAAAAAGAAATAAAAGAAAAAAAATTAGAAAAGAAGGAGAGTTAATAGTATAAACTAAATTTTAATTAAAACTTTCAACATCTGCATAAATATTATTTTCATAGATAACATTTAATCTTCAGTATATGTTGATTTTATTTTGAAATAAAATTTAATAAATAATCCATAAGTTTTTATAAATAAGATAATATATGTAAATTTATTGAAATATATTAAGAGAGGAAAATGATCATTTTAAATTAATAAGCATCTACATCTTGATCAATAGTATCTTGACGGAACATTTCAACATCTGCTTGACTATCAGCTTTCAAAAGTTTTCCCTTTTCAGGCTAAAAAATGCTGAGTGTAAATGTATTAAAATTATTTCTAGGATAATTACATAGAATTATCTTTTTGGCATAAAAGTATCTATTAAATGATAATAAATATACTTATTACATTCATATTATATATATATATATATATGTGTATAAAAAAAAATCATGTAGTTGTAAAATACTTACCTTTGGGTGCATCAAAACAAAAGGTAATTCAGCGGCTAATTCTCCGCCTAAAGCACCCAAATACAATTTTATTTTTACTGCATATGAAACAATAATTCCAAAGGCATCACGTTGTTCAGGAGACGCTAATCTAAAAAAATATCGTGTTTAGATTAATCTCTTATAAATAATATTATAATATATTAAATACCAGAACGTACAAAGTAGTCGATGCAAGATTTGTATCTTGACGTTTTAATTGACCGTCTAGAGCAATGCCACGTCGGTCTTTATTTGATTCCAGTAAGGGTATTAAGTAAATCACCTTTTGAAGACAAGATCCGGGTTGTATAGGGCAACCTTCCCTAGTATAGTAAAAAAAATTAATAACCACAATTGCATATACTATCATAAATAGCGACCTACGAGCCATATCCGGCCCGTTTGTTCAGTTTAAGCTCACTGGCGTCCAGTGAATCGGAACTGGATACTTATGCAAGAAAAATATACTTTTTATTCATTTTTAAGTTAAGAATATTTATTAGTTGTCAAAAATGTGTAGCAGTGCGATCTCTTATTATAAACATGTTCCACATCGGACTTTAAATCTGGAAACTCAATTTAGTCCCTTGCGAAAATTTCCCTGTACTAATCCAATCAGCGAAATAAATCATTTACCAACCAATGGTCTATGCTTTTAATACTTTTAATTTACAATGGTCTATACTAACTTTTTTGTACTGTTATTATTAAAATCTTTCATTAATAGAATTTTAGTTTTGTACTAAGAATTGTTAATTATAAGTACAATTAAAATATTTCTCATATAACAAAGTATATAAATGTACCCAGGCCCGTAGTCAAAGGTGGACCAGAGAGGCATTTCCCCCTGGTTGTTCCGTTTTTCCCCCAACCTCTAACAAAATCTGCGATTTTGAGAGATTTGAAGATCATGGAGAACCTTGCTAATGGGTTTACCTTGATTAAAAACGTTCTAACGTGCGAAAGAAAATCGTTTCTATGAGAGAGTTTCCACCATGACCCACTACAATTTTGACATAAAAAAAAATTTCCCCTTCAAAAATTGTGTTTCCCCCCTGTAATATGACGGTCTGGCTACAGGCCTGAATGTACTTCTGTAAGTATTATTTGTTTACTTACTGAGTTTCAATACTTGCTACTGAGGTTCGATATTGTCCGTTTTGGAAAAGAACAACATCTACTCCCTGCTGCACCATAGCTTTGATTTTTTTTACAACCTTGTTGCTATTATTTCGAATACATACATTAACAGCTATCTTTTCTCCATGATGATAAAGCTGTAAAAACATTAAAATATAATATTTATAAGACTATGTTATAATTTTCATATAAAATTTTAATTATGTATATATATATATATATATATATATATATATATATATAAACATAAATAACTAAAAAATAATTGCAACATATGTAAAACATAAAAAAATATTTAATTCTAGATTGTAATTATTTTTATACAAATCATTTCATTTAATAGATTATTTATAATATATAAAATATTTAAGTAATTTCATACAAATCATGTGCCCAAAAATATTTTTATTTAACCGTTCTTTTTTTTAAAAAAAATGCATAATTATAGTTTCTTATGAATTTATTTCATTCTTTCTTATTTTTTTTTTTGTTTTTGAATAAGTGAATTAAAATAATATACACGTATGTATATATATATATATATATATATATATATATATATATATATGTATATATATATATAACACAAGTCATCAACATGGTTAATATGCATTCAAAAGCACAATAAAAATATCGACCTGTTTGTCCAAAGTAGCTTCTAATTCAAGTTCTCCAGGACTTAACATAAAATCTTTACGAACAATTGTACATGGCTGCCGACCCTGTTTAGACGGCGCATATTGAATTTTACGGATTCCAAGTGACACAGTACTCCTATAAAACATTTAATTTAAAGTAATATGCTATGTCGAAAAGGAATAATGCTACCTTTTATGACTGCGATCGATTTCGCTTTCCCCGACGAATAGTTTGACAAAATATTGAACACCACACGGTGCTCCTTCATCTTCTGGTCCTGGTTGTATGGTAACAGAAGCGGGGGCACTTGGAGGTAATGTAAAAGTAAATGGGTACGCGTTCGGTCCCAATTTTTTCAACAAACGTTCTTGTAATTTCGTTTGTACTTGCTTTTCTTGCGGTGGGTATACTTGTTCGGAAGCTAAGTACAAATCTTTTTGGAAATTAAGTCCCATGACTTCATCTTCTTCGCGTCCATAACGGAAACTGCATATTACTTGACCGAATATTTTTCGATCTTTTAAATAATCGTCGTCTAATAATACTACGCCATCTATAAACGAATTGTTATAATTAATTAGTAGGAAGAAAGAAAAAACGTAATTTTGTATTTACCAACTGGCTCAACTCCCGCGATATTATCAATAAAGTCACGTTTCCCTAAATAAACTGTTAGTTTTCCATTCGGAGAACATTTTTTAAACACTTTAAAATTGAAAACCATTTCG
>CM068320.1:15526686-15544186 GCA_034766995.1 Acanthacorydalis orientalis | reverse complement strand
TAGTTTCTGGTTATTTCATAAGCTGTCTTCTTGAATTTTTGAATCTAAAAATAATATTAATATAAAGGTAATTCAATATGTAGCTATCGATTGCGACATTATTCCGCGATATTTCAGAACTGATATTTATTTTCTAACAATTTAATTAAAATACATAAAACTATACTCTATTTTTTACATATACTCATAGGATTCAGGTTAATTAACAAAATATAAATGGTTATTATTTTTTAAAATTTCCGAATTTAAATTCATTATTTGACTTATAGGATATTGTTTGGCATTTAGTTAAATAGTTTCGTATGAATATATATATAATAGTTTAATATGTTGAAAAAATAGATGTATATATATATATATATATATATATATATATATATATATATATATATATATATTCATATTAAATATTAATGCACATAGATTTTAAAGTAATGTTCTCAACTTAGCCTTCACCGAATGAAACAGAAGTACATATATTTATTCATTTATTAAAACTTCCGCTCTAAATTAAAAGTAAAGTAAAACACTCATTGATGTAAATTTTTTATGTTCATCAAAATTTTTGTCGATAGAATGATTTTTATTCTTTTGCATGATGCAATAGAAACAATTTCTAAATAAAAAACTTTTCTGTTATTTATTATTGACTTCTTTAAATCAGTGTAATATAATTTTACAAATGGCATGAATAAATATGTACACTATAGTTAAATTACATATTTTTTTTACTTGAAAAGTCGTTGCCAATAATATTCGTATCATGTTTTTGGGCAATTATTTTCCTAAATGTGCATTAAATAAATATATTAACTCCTTTTTTTGTACATTTGAATTAAATGATACAAACTTTGTAACTAGTCTTCTAACAGTAAGCAAAAATAGCAATTCAAAAGAACAATGAAAGGATTAATATCTATGAATATTATATTAACTAAATTTGAGTATTAAGTAATTTTGCCATTATATATATATATATATATATATATATATATATATATACCTGCAACACCATGTCTTTAACACTTCCATCAATAGCATACGTTTTTTCTTTGTGAAAATTAGGAAAAATCCTACTCCAACCCCCTTCACTAATTGGTGCGTCTTTCCAGTTTCTTCCATTTCCCCAAATACCTGTTTGGCCACAAATAATATCTGTATTTATTAACTGCCCTGAATTGGTGACGGTTTCCCAAAGACGTGGAGGTTTATACAATGGTTTTTGTTTGTCACGGTGAGATCTTGCACTTTTATGGTGTTTTCTCCATCTGCCGGCGGCACTTAACATGACTTTCTTAGTCACCGTTGTAGATTTATTTATATTATTATCTATTTCTTCCCTAATAAAAAAAATAATGTATGTAAATATTGTTTTATTTCAGAGAAATGTATTTTGCATTACAATTAAAATTTATTCATAATTGTTCGAAATTATATAAAAAAAAAATTGATAACAATATATTTTTCAGCATATATATATATATATATAAATATAGTTATACTAATACTTTATTAATTATCGTTGTGTCGCTTTTAATTACTTTCTGATTAATTATAGTACTTGTTGCTTGATCACCTTGTAATATTTTTTTCGCATACTAAATCTTACAAAGGAAATATTTTTATCAATCAATTTTCGTTAATAGAAAATGGAAAACTACTATTATTTAGTCATTATAACATGATATTTACGTAATGGAAAAATGTATGCAAGAAATAATGAAAACTCTGAATACTAATAAAAGTAAAACAGAACGAAATATTTTCTGGCGATCCAAGTGCAAATATATTTTTTTTGTAAAAAATTTTCTAAATTTTATTTATTTAATTTTCAGATTTGCAAGGAATTTTATTAAACAGATTTCATATTTTTAATGTATTATTGTTTTTATCCTTCGGAATTTTTTGTTTTCAATTATTAAAATCATTCAGGTACTAGAATGATACATAGTAAATAAATATAACTGTACAACTAAACTAATAAATTAAATTTACAATGATGATTTATTACCAAATTTTTATATATTGATTATACGTTGCAATATAAAAAAAATATTAATTTTTGATTAATTAAACTGGAATTGAAACAAGTACTATATTTTTTAATAGCCTTTTTGTTAAGATTCGAACATAAAGATATAATTATAATAAAATTTTTATATTAAAAAAGAATATTCTAAGTAATTAAAATGAAAAGATTTGTTCGATTACGGACATATTATTGACAAAGATATCTGAATAATCAAAACAAATTTTAGAGACTAATAATTTCATTACTACCATTTAATATTATAATTACTACTTGATTTGGAATTAAATGCAATAAACTCATCTAAAAAATATTAATTTAAATACGAGTTGTTTCTAATGATGACCGCTGTTTAAATGTCTATATTAGAATTGTTTTATATTATATTAAAGACTGAATTTTTGTAAAAAAAGGTGCAAAAATATATAACAAATATCAATAATCTATTATATTATAAACATTTCTTGACTGCAATTAATAATTTTCGATTTATTTTTAAAACGTTTAGTTCTTGGCCTTAGTTATACTTGGCCCTCACAATCACCGTTTAATTTTAAGAAACATATTATCCTATAATATATATATATAAACAGACCAGAATATGCATTCGCTTATATTATCCCAAATTCGTACAAAGTGGAGCATGTATAGGATAATAATGAAATACAATGTAAATTATATAATTTTTAATATTTAGAAAAACACTTACTGATTCTCAAACGTCGTATTATTTGTTTTGTGTTGCATTGTATACATTGACAGACCTGTGTTGTAAAGTGGAAGTCCCATTAAATCAAATAAATCATGAAGCATTGGTAATTTAACGGCTTCATCTGCTGGACAGTCATTTCCTAGTGCTGGGCTCAGGTTGACCTTCAGTGTTAAAGTAAGAGTGTTAAATAATTAGTTATTTTTATTAAAAAATATGAGAATCAATATTTTTTGGATAAGTCTGTTAATTAGATTATTAGCTATGAATTCAGGCTTTTGAATTTGTGAACTTTACCATGACAGCAGATGTATGTCATAATTATAACGAATTGTGTATAAAATATATTTGCCAGTTGAAAGGTAGATTATCAAATGAAAATCGAAATTTTAAATTGATTATGAATATAAATTCTTTGACAAAACAAACAAAATTAATTTGGATGAAATCCATATTGAATACTTTCCAAATTTATAAAAATGAATATTTTAAATGACATTGAAAACACATGCATGCCAAATTGATTGAATAAGTAAATATTTTATATTATTGAATATACAATAAAGACATTAATAACATAAATTTAAATGATTTATAACTTTATTTAAATATATTTGAAGTCAATGACAAAAGTCACATTCGAAAACTTTATGAATTATAGATTAACTAATATGATATATCAAGAACGAATATTAGTTATTAAAACAAGATTTATAGTTATGCTTTACTAAAACAAATTACCTCAAGCAACCAAGGACGCAGTTCTGAATCAATAAGAACATCAAACCCGAAAAATTCGAAACAATTTGATGTAGGAGGTACAATCGAAGCATTGCTCAAAATTGTTAATACAATAAGGCACGACACTCGTTGCCATAATAACCAATCAGATATGCCTACATGATTAAAATAACGACGTAGTTGATGTAAACTCCATTTGCATCCTTAAAGAAGAAAAATTATTATATAAATGTACTTGTATATATATATATATATATATATATATAAACAATTAAAAATTATTAAATAATAATCTAACTTATCTAAATAATAGGAAATTATTTCTACTTTTATAAATCAATCACCTCTTTAGGTATTATTTATAATTGACGAAATATTTTTCTTAAAGATCTTTTTCTTAAACATCTTTAATATAAATTGAGAAGAATTCAGGTAAATAAATAAGAACTGTAAAATGATCTTCATTGACTTACATTCGTTTGTTATATAAATTGAAATAATAAAAAAATATTTTTTTGTGGTTATTCACCAAGCATATACGAAAATCATTAGAGACAGCTTTGACTTGGCAATATACTGTATAAATATGTACATGGTATATCAATTTTTTCCGTTCATTGTAATGGTATGGATTTGTTAATTAAGAGCTAAGAATTATTACAAAAATTAATGAACAGGTATTTTCAATCTATTAACAAATAAATTTATGTTACCTAAAATACTTTGGAGTACTCAGAATGAAACATAAAAAAGCAGTTTTTAACAAATGACAAACTAAATTATAATCTTATAAACCGGTACCAGAAATTCAAATACAAACCTGCACCAATCCTTTCTTTCAGTTCTGCATATCCTGGTCCCATTTTATTAATTGAGCTGTTAGTTAGATGTCTAAATGGGTTATCTAAATCTGCTAATGAAAATTTATCCGTTCCAAATCTAAAATTATATCATTTTTCAATGAAAATATTTACATATATAGAAATATAAATCTAAATAAACTGTGCATATATACATATATATAATAATAAAATTATACATACCTTACTATTCCATCTCGATATAAGTATATAGTTAACGGATGATACGAAGGAACACTTACATAAAGGCGAAGATCAAATTTGTATCCACCAATTAATAATGGACGTTCAATATATCTTTGTACAACTGAGTTATTTTCATAAGTGAGCTCACTTAATTTCTAAATATAATGGTCATTACATATACATACATATTTGTATACATATATATATATATATATATATATATATATGCGTAAATAAACTTTTTGTATTTTACTTATTAATTTATTGTTAATATAGTAAAATATTAAATTAATAATAAATTAAATTAAAAAAAATATTTGGTAAAATATATGACTTTTTAAACAAATTTACAATTCTCATTCATAATATGTTATATATATATATATATATATATATATATATATATTTGAAAATAATATTACAATAATTTCAGAATTATTAAATAAATGATATTACAAATTAATGAATGATTTCTTCAGTTAAAATAACACATGTAAATGCAAATAAAAAGTATGTAATATATTTGTTTCATTTAATAAATTACTATTATAAATTTCTTTTAATATATTATTTTTTAATATACATCTTTTCAGTATTAATTTCAGTATAAATTAAATCATAGTTTTCACTTTTTATTTATGTATATATGTATATATATATATATATATATATATATATATATATATATATATATATATATATATATATATATATATATATTGCTCACCCTGAATAAAAATATACCGCGTCCTTGTGATTGTGCCACTGGCTTACAAATCCAAACAGGTGTATCTTCAAATCCTTTTTCTGCTCTACGTATAGCTTCAAAATCTCGGAACTGCCATCTTCTTGATGAACTTTTTTCGTATTGTTTCAGTTTTAAATTTTTTTTATCTTTATTAATATCATTGTTTTTGCGTAAAGATTTTGTACATTCAGCAGCAAGTTTTGTATATTCTAATGGTAAATTATAACACAATGGACTGGAAATATAGCACAATAACAGTTCTGACACTGTAGCTAAAAATACTTTCAGAAATGAATTCTTTTTCATTTCGTAAACCACATCAAATTTTCCGATCAAGAATATTTAATAAATTATTGTTGGTTATTTTTAAGTGTCGCTTATGCCTATTTCGATGGTAACGCCATCATTCTCAGAGCGCCAAGCAACCGAAAAATCTAACCATCGAAAATAATTAATAATAATTTATTGAATATTTTTTATCGAAAAATTTGCGAAGTGAAAAAATAATTCATTAGCGAAAATGTAAATACAGCAATTTAATTAAAAATATTTTAGTAATAATGGAATTATTTTTCATTAAAACTGTAAAAATATTTTAATATTATTTAAATATTTTTTTATTATTTAATTTCAGCAAGAGATTGTAACATTTTTAGTAGTTACATATCTAAACTGTATCAGATTTTAGCTCATTCAACATCAATCGACAACATGTTCAATAAAATTTGTATCATATATTTTTTTAATAATCAGTAAGATTTAAAAAAATGTTTTTGTGCATACAGTGCAGTTACATGGCTTTAAGAAATTAAACAGTCATTCTCTATAATATTAACTATACTTATATTTTGAATAAACAGCTAACTTATTACAAATAACAGTTAACTTATTACATATGAAAGTGTTAAAAGATAATTTAAATTAACAATAATAGATTATTTAAATACTTCAAATTGCTACCTTCCCAAAATTATTAGATTTTATTCTGAATATTAAAAAAATGATTATATCTCACCTAAAATCGAAAATAGATCCATAAACTTTTCTCATTCGTTTTAAATGTCTTGCTAGATTATCTTTTCTACATATTGAAGAACCTTTAGGAATATGATTTGTAAACTACAAAAAAACATTAAGAATATATATTTTTCGGTGCAAATTATAGACATGTCACATCATGAAAATACATTCGTACGTACACTTATCTTTTAATGTATGTGAGGTTGCAATTTAAAAAAAAAAATTAAAATACATTTGTTTTAAATGTAATAAAATGAATAAATTGATTATGTATATAATGAAAATCTCTTCAATCAATGTTTCTGTATTAGATTTTGTTGAGAGGTGATAAAAATTAATACAGTAACAAACAATATTGCATAATAATTATACATTTAAGTAGATTTGACAAAAAATTATTTATTTTTCAAGTAATTAATAAAAAAAAAAAATTTACTTTCAGTAATTAATAATTATAACTATATTTTGATTATTTAAAAGTAAGCAAAATGATCATATATTAATCATTGTACAATAAAATAAATATAACATATATAACGTTATTAAAACATACAGTTCAAACATTGTTTCACTGCAGTTGTAATAGATTCGAAAATATTCAGTACAATATATATATATATATATATATATGCATAAAAGTTAGGGTTTCTTAATAAATATTTTTATTGTTTTATAAATAATATATACGAGATTTAGCGATTTAATTCCCGGATGACGCTGCAGCACTAGAGTTATGTAAAATTAAACCAAAAAAAAAAATATGAAAACATTAGGGAAAACTGCAACAGAAATTTATTCAATGTTGAAAACGGTGTATGATGATAACATTTTAAGCTGCACTAGTGTGTTTGAATAGTTTAAACCATATATGGGCAACGCCGGCCCACAGGCTGGATCCAGCCTTTACCTCTTTTGATCTAGCCCTAATCTAATTTCAGCGAAGTTTGTCTGATTCACGGTGGAAGAAAACATGGCGTGTTCTACTAACTCACATTAACCTCTTAACAGGGGAATTAACTTTGGTTCACATAAAAATATCTCGTTTCACAATGGGGATTTTTTCCTTCGCATTGGGAAGTTATATTATTAAGCTTAAAATAAGTTTTTGCATTAAATTGTTATGTCCTTCATTATATTATAAAATGTATGTAGAGCTTTATACCAAAGCATTATATTATAAATAAATGAAATACGAAGTAGCAATTTATTTTAATTCATTTAATATTGATTTATTTTATTTAATAATTTGGTCCGGCCCTCGACTCGGAGACAGAATGATAATTTGGCCTTCGAACTAGAGAAAGGTCGTCCATGCCTAGTTTAAACGTTTCAAATATGAATGTGAGGATGTGCAAGATGACGCTAGAATCGAGCATCCATCGATCTGTCGAATTACAGATTCAATCGCAAAAGCTCATAAAATTGTGACAAAAGATCGCAATGATGGTAGATAAGTTGAACATCAGATGATTTGACAATTTTTATGGAGATTTAGGAAAGGGGGAGATCTGTGCACAGTTCGCCTCGCAGTCTTATGGATGAGCAAAAACAGAGAAGAGATGAATCATGCGCAAACTTCATTCAGATTTTTCGCGATAATGCAAATTTTCTTAACTGTATTATTGCTCGTGATAAATCATGAGTGTTTCAATACGAACTTAAGACGAAACGCCGGAGCATGCAGCGGATTGAAAAATCATCACCAGGACCCAAAAAGTTTCATTTGCAAAAATCTAGAATCAAAACCATGCTGATTAACTTTCTTAATAAACAGGGTGTGATCCATAAAGAATTTGTGCTTGAAGTACAAACATTAACAATGTATTCTACATTGAAGAGATTATTGCAAAGCATTCTCGAGTGCGACCACAATTTCTAGAAAAGGGTAGTTAGTACTTGTTGCATGACTACAGCTGTGCATTCTGCACTGATTGTAAAATCATTTCTCATGAAACACGGGCTTATTGAGATTAATCATTCACCCTATTCATCTGATTTGTCACCAGTAGACTTTTTTGTCTTTCCTAAAGTGAAAACTGTTCTCAAAGGGGAATGATTTCAAGACGTAGAAGATATTAAGATAAATATAATCGCCAAATTGCAAGTAGTTCCTTCGGACGCCTTTGCTGACTGTTTTCAAAAACTTTTAGAACATTGCAATAAGTTTATGAAAGTGAATGGATATTACTTTGAATAAATATCAAACATTTTTCTTGTTACTTAAACTGTATCTCTTTTCAATATGCCAATCCGGGAACTAAATTGCCAAATCTCGTGTAAGGTGACATTTAAGCATAACGGGAGTATATTGATAATATAATGTAACTTAAATCCACTTAACTAAATAGTATATCTCCTCTGAAATAATTCCTTTAAGTATACATGAGTTACAACCCTAATGATGTTATTATTGTCAGAAATAATTAGGAATTCTTTTTTAGCAATAGGTCGAAACTTATATCTACTGAATATTATTAAAGTATTTATATTTTTCAATTTCAATTCATGAAATGCAAACAAATCACAAGGAGCAATGTCTTGGATGGAAACCATAGTTAATTTGCGACTTATCAAAAAATAACAAAAGTTAATTATCTAACATTCAGTATTATTCAAAATTAGTTATATCGATTAATAATTGGATTCATTATCGTATGTAAACATTTTCTTCTAGATATTTTATTATTTATATTTAAAACTATTGAAAATAATAATATTCTCAATACTTAAAATTAAGTAATTAAATACATATTTAATACTAGGACATAAATGAGTAATATATATATATATATATATATATATATATATATATATATATATATATACATATATTATTTGTATTTATAATTTTATATTAGCCTTTATTAAGTTGTCATATTTAATTGATTATAAGTTATCACCTGCGAATGTTTGAGTTCCTTGTATTGTGATAGAGGAAACCCTGAGGTTCTCCACCAAAAATTCCATTCATCGCCGTTGTCTGCATTATATTCTCTCCAACCTCTTTCTGTAAATACCTAAAACGATAATAAATCTTATATAGAGTATAATTAGAATTTCGTTTATATTTTTTTCTACAACATAAATATGTTAATTAAAAATGTGTTATATACATGAATATTTATTTGTTAATTATTACGTATTGTAGATTTGAAAAGTAATTTCGAAAATTTATTTATTCTCATTTAATTTTATTATCTACTTTTTTATAAAGTTTAATATTATTTTTGTTAATTGATAATATTCGTGAATAATACACTGTACGTTTTACTTTTAATTCTGTTTATTTATATTTTTAAATATGTTTTTGTCGAATGTTTCATTTACTTCTACAGAAATCGATTTTTATTAAGATTTTAATTGCGAAACCAGCTACATTTTATTTAATAAAAAATCAGTTAAAAATGTTTAAGAATTTTATAAGCATTGTATGCTTTTATTAGTAATTACTTAACCTTAAGATATAATAAAATAAATATAGTGTACATTAAATTAAAATTTAATAATTATTACTTGATATGTTGCATTATACTATTAGTAGCATAGTCATCGCATTGTGAGTTTAAAAATATTATTTTAAATGTATGAACTATTATATTTTGAAGGAAACTATGATACTACAAATAGGACGAATTATTTTAATGATACGTTATTTTAAATTATAGGTAATACCCTTTATTCATGTATTAGTTGGTAGGAAAATAATTACGGTTTATGACCTTCAAATTCATAACAAAAACCGTAATTATTTTCTACCGGCCTAATAGTATATGTAACATTGAAATATCTATTCTTACATATGTGAAAAAGAGTTTAAAAAATAAGAAAATCTGAACATATTTACGTTGGTTAATGATTAAAAAGAATATAATATTCAATATAAAATATCTTAGCAAAAATGAAAATAAAATTAGCGACATTAGACTCATCATATTACTTTGGAAAAGTTTTGTATAGATTTTTAAATTAAATAATGTTATTTAGAGTTTATTTGCAATAATTATTTTTTGGCAAATCCTTAGTGTATTATAAATATGTATTAATTCAATATATAAAAAAAAACAAAACTGTTATTAAAAATTAATTAATTATTCTGTCGTGATGAACTATGATGTATGCGTGATTCCATGCCAGAGAGCTTTTAACACAAACCCTGCACATTACATAATGCTTTATTGGTAAACACGAGTGGATTTTCATTATTTAATAACATTCATATGAATTTGTTGAGAGTAATAATACAAAAATCATGTTCAAAATAAAATATAATGCAAATGTTGTTTAAAATTAACATTAATCTCAATGTATAGTTCATTGAGATTTATATGTATTCATTTACAAAATAACATATTTGTCTATAAATATATTAGTGTTAATAAAATCTGTCATGAATATAAATATAGTATACAAAATCAAGAATAAATGTTAGGTATTTTTATTTAAAGAAAATAATGGTACACCATGTCCATACTACTTACTTATATATATATATATATATATATATATATATATATATATATATATATATATATATATATATATATATATATATATATATATGAGGGCTGTTTGAAGAGCAATTTGTTTCTATATTAGAGACATCAGTTTCAGTCTCAAAGTGAACTTTATTTTTCGACATAATCACTTCAAAGATCAATGCACTTCCCCAATGATTGTCTAGCTTCACGATTTCCTCCCAGAAGTGGTTTCATAAAGACCTCAAAATAGCTGTTTCCGGCCTCTATCAACTCTTCATTCGATCCAAACGCTTTCCAACCAGAAAAATTTGGAGTTTCAGGAACAGATTTAAGTTCGAGTGAGCCACATCAGACGAATATGGTAGATACGGGAGGATTTCAAACTTCAATTTGGATTTTTTTGAGCGACAACGCTTGAATGAACCGATCCATTGTTATGGTGAAACAAAACTTTTTTCTTGGCCATTCGGGAACGTTTTTCCGCGATTGATGCATTCAACTTCTTTAAAAGTGCTGCCTAGTATTGGCCAATAACTGTTTTTCCATTCTGAAGGTAGTCTATTAATAGAATTTCTTTCGCAATCCAGAAAATTATCACCATCATCTTTCCATCCGAGTGAACCGTCTTTGTCTTCTTTTGAGCCGTTTCTCCGCGTTCAGGCCACTGTTTTAATTTCGTTTTCGATTATGGTGTGTAATAGTGAACTAATTTTCATCCATGCTCACAAAACGCCGCATAAAATCTATTGGATTATTCTTAAACAGTTCCAAGAAATCGGATGATGTTCGCATACGAATTTGTTTTTGCTCTGTGTTAAGTAAACGCGCTACCCATCTTGCGAAAAAAATTTTCAAACGCAATTTATTATGTAAAATGAAATGCAATCGTTCAGTTAAGATGCCTATAAACTCTGCTATATCGTTCACTTTCACTCGCCAGTCGAACAAATTCATATCGTGGACTTTATATTAATGATTTTGTCGTGGCCGCTCTCAGGCCTCCTGAGCATGGTGCATCTTCGATGCTCGTTATGCACATATTAATATAAAAATATTAGTAATGATTTATATTTTGTAAAGATAGTTTAAAAATGTAATGAATTGCAATCTTATATTAATATCTATAGTATAATTATCGTTTCTAATATACTCTCTATAATTATTTATAATAGTTAAAAATTTTATCAAAATAAAAGTCTGTAATATCGATTCAATATCATAAACATATTTACTTTTTACACTATATATATATATAATAAAATAGAGAGACACAAAAAGGGACAAAGACAGATCTAAATATGCACATATACAAAATTTCATATAACTGTAAGCATTTAAATTTTCTGCAAATAATCACTAAGAAATCATATGAAATTTGTGCAGAGCTAAGATTTCATTGTAAGGGAGGGATCTAATTGTACGTCTTAATATACACATCATAGAAGTGTTGTAATATTCTCGCCCCGTACATTGTACAAGTTAATTGTATGGTGTTTATTTGATGTTAACACGTTTTTGACACGCAGTTATATCGTGCAATTATTGCTTCTGTAATACACGCAAATGACATGAAAATCTCATTATTCTAAGTTCTAATTAAATGTCTGAAATGTATTACATAATAAACAATAAAAAAATTATTATGTGTATATAAATTCACATAATCATTTATTCATTATATTATACTCATAAAACCAACATACTAACGCACGATAGTATTATAAACTTTAATCGAATACCCATGAAATAAATTTATGGATATTTCTAATAATAACTATTCTTATAATATAAATACATACACACGCATATATATATATATATTCACATACAGTTTATATGTACAGAGAGAGAGAGAGAGAAATATTATACAACGCACATTAATTTATGCATAATCTGTTCAGAAATTTGACGTCATGGATATTAAAAAAACATAAATGCAGACAAAACCAATTCAAATATAACAATAAATTTTTAAAATATTTAATTTATGTAAAATAATTTACTATAAAGTTTGCCCTTTCCAAATAAATATTTATTAACTGTATATTTTCAGTCAATCATGTTTCATGCAAATAAATATCGTATTAATACAGTTGTGTATCATATTTATTTTCTGTAATGTTTATTTTATTATTCTATTGGAAACGATTATATTTCAATCTCTTGCATTTTATCACACCTATAAATTGAATTGATCAGTGAATTCAAAATTGATCTTAAGTAAAATAAAATATGATTCTGAATAAGATATATTGTTATAAAAATTCAGTTATAGTTGCTATTATGTTCGATATTTATTTCGTTACTATAATAGATGATGGCATATTAAAAAGTAAACTTATGATTTTAACGTCCTCGAGATTAATATCAGAAGTATTTATCTTCCTTGAAAAAAATTTATAAATTAGAGATAAAATAAGTGAGACCAAAGTTTAATTTCATAAATTATAAAATTTATATGGTATTGAGTTTCATTAAAACAGATACCATATTTTATCGATTACATCTTGATTATTATTTTATTATTTAATTAATTTCAATTTTATAAAAAAAGGTTTTCTTAATATCATATGAACAAAACACTGATAAAAAATTTAAAAAAATATTGACTGATATAGAATTTGATTCCTAGAAATAATTCCTGCTATCCATTAAATACGAATTATTATACAAATTATGTTATTTTTACATATTTATGTAATCAAGATGTGTTAATGATTATAATGACAATATGAATGGATAGATATTATTAATATGAAAATAAAAAATAAACAATTTAACAAGAACATTTCTCAATGTATAATTACAATATTTTATACCTGTGATTCCGTTGATATATTGTCCTATGAGTCGTCTTTCTATAGGATCAGCTGAAAATCTGCTTTTTACGACCTGTTTCGGCACGTGTGTCATCATCAAGTGGATTTTTAAGATTCATCTACGTTTTAAGTCATCAAAATCCATCTGAAGATGGCACACGTGCTGAACTCGATCCCAGAAAGTAGATTTTCGGCTGTTACTATAAGAAAAGGACACCCAGGATAACATTTCTCAAAATGATTCAAACTTAAACAATAGATTTTTAATCTATTAAATAATATATACATTTGTTAACTTGTATTTATTACTGATCAGAAAACAACTGTTTATCTACTAAAAATATATATTTTATTTAGGTTTGAACAATTTTAAAATGGAAAAACTAAATAAATAAAAGGTACGGAATACTTTGATTTTAACATAATATACATTCACTTAGATATTAAAAAAAAATGTTATTTCTTTTACATTAGTCTTAAGGGAAATAAAATATAAATGTAGCAATTTATACAAAATATTCGATATTTATTCTTGTCTAATGTAGATGTGAAGCTTATTTTACAACGCATAAAAATAATGCTTGTTTAAAGGTAAAATATAAATCACCTTTAATACAATTTAATATTAAAGAAAAACGGCTTTTCCAATGAACTGTTATTTTATAAAATATTATTTACTTTGAAATAAAACTTAATAAATACATACTATCACGTAATTTCATTGACCTGACGAAGTTTATAATTTAATGTTAACTGTTGCATCAACCGTACAATGCAAAGATTTGTACGTCACCTGAAACATAAATTACATTGAAGGTTTTTCATTGGCTGTAGATACATAAAATCTATTTAGTGTTTGCATCATAAAAGCCAAGTAGTTTGCAAGATCATGCAACTCAAATCTATGTATATGCAAAGTATGTTTTTTCCCAAGACGAATAAATTACTTCTCAATTGTAGTACATCACGTAAGACAAGTTCTAATTACTTTGTAATTTGATATTTATATTAATATTTATGCTAAATAAGTATCTAACCACTTTATTTGTTTATTGTATATTATATTAGATTTTTTTCTTGGATTTGTTATTGACATAACATAAGAAAGTGGCGCGTTATCATATGGGCTAAGAGGAAAATTGCCTGGGGGATCCCATCTTATTTGACATTTGTGAACATTTAATTGTTCATAAATGTCATATATCTAATTTTGTTTACTTTTTAATGAAATTTTATTTAAAATTTTTCTTCAGTTTTTTTTGGACAGTGTTGAATCCAAGAGGATACAGGTGGATCCTCCAAACAATTCCCTGGAGAAAAATGTCTGAATTCAACACTATACATGGGCCCCCCTAATTCAAATTTGTCTGGGTCCCATAAAGATTAACACGTTACTGCATAAAAATATGGAAAATATTTTTTCATCAACAAATCTATAAATTTTTAAATTACTTTAATTATTTTTAAATTTATTAAATGAAGTATCATTAAACATATTCTCAGATATATTAAAAATAATTAAACATATTCTCTGGCTACATTATTCTGTTGATATGAATCTTAGAATAATTATGTTTTAAACGATCAGAATAAGTAGTAATCATAAGGTTAACTATTAACTGAGTATAGAAAATAGCATAAAATATTCAAATCTAACTACAATAACTTTTGCTGAGAAGCCAAAAATATAAATGGACATGCGTTGATATGATGAAATAAAATACTTTTGATATTTGAAAATTCCAGGTACTTTTCCTCTCTTTTTCATCTATCTAATTACACGGGCGCTAATGACCTTAGCTGTCGAAGTGCCCTAAAATTCCAATTACCAATCAACAATCTATATAATTACTAACAATACTTATTCGAGCTAATTGCTTGGTACGTTTCAGATCACGATTGTTTTATAATCTCATAAAACAAAGTATTACATTTTTAAGTGCATACGGGTTTGATTTGATTTTTTGATTTGAATTTATCGTAAATGTATAACTAAGTTTCTCTAAATGATTTAGATTTGATATTTGCGACAGTTCAATTTTATCGACAGTCTTATGGTGCTGTACTAGTAATTGTAAATTAATGTACTGATTGGTTGTTATTCGACTAAAATGTTTCTTTCTGATCTTCAAATGTGTTTTTTAAAAAAAATTATGCATTCAGAATTTAGAAAATCGTTCCCAACATATTATTTATTTATAAGTTCTCCATGCATCGTATAACTCTTTCGATGGTTTTTATTCTTGAGATATTAAAACGATATAAACAAGGAAATTCTTCCCTTTATTTTCTCAAATAAAATATTTTTTTGGTCGAAAATGTTCAATAAGTCATTATTTATTATTTTAAATTTTTGCTTATGCGTATTTAAATGGAGTTTCAGTCTTTAAAGCGTCAAGGTACAGAAAAATCTTCAAAATGGGCATATACAACAATAAAAAGAATCAATAATGATTTATTGAACATTTTTTATAAAAAAAGTTTTGTAGTTATATATATATATATATATATATATATATATATATATATATTTGTGCGGTTAACAAAAATTAATTTGTAAAAGTGAATTTAGAGATACAGTGTCCGAACTGCATCAAATCGTATTGTCTTTGGTTTTAAAATTTACCGAGCATAACTGTAACTCCTCAACCAATCTACATTTTTTTTTCAAAAATAATACTGTCAGCGATCAATCTTGCATATAATTTTTAGACTATGAATAAAGTTGAGATTGTATAACTTATTTTCATTTTTTGATAAAATGTTAAGGAACTTTTTATTTAACCTAATGTATTAAATACTTAATGAAAATTTATATGAAGACTTATATTTTATACTTTTTACAAAATTTAACGCACTTTTTTATAATTAAATGTTTTTATGGCAAAGGACACAAATAATTTATGTACATACATACATATATATATATATATATATATATATATATATATTAGGTCGTTAAGAAAATAATTGCGGTTTTTGTTATGTATTTAAAGGTTATAAACTGCAATTATGTTTCTACCAACTTAATATATGCATATATATATATATATATATATATATATATATATACATATATACCTCTATTTAAAAGGTTTCACTTAACTTAAGTTGAAAGATCGATTTTATTAAAAAATGTGTGCAAATACTATTATGAAAGATCAAATTATAATTTATAACTTAAAATCAGTCTTTAACAATGTTATAAAATGTATATTGATTTTTAAAATTATATAATTTTTCTCAATACGAACTTATTTTGTAGATAAAAACCTATTTATTACCTTTACAAGTTTCAAATATAATTCTTTTCATAGAATCAATAAATTCAAAATTCAAAAAAGTGTAACATTAAAATATAAATACTAATATGAGAATTTTACTAACTTGCATCGACTATATACGAGGCAAATTGAAATTCGTGTCGTTAACAATATTTTAAATAATTTAGAAATATATCTATTGAAGATATATTTAAATTAAAAAAAATCATATTCAAAAACCATGTCTGTTCTGTTTTACTGATGTATGTATATATATATATATATATATATATATATATATATATATATATATATATATATATATTCAACTGACATGCTAGGACAATCAGAAGAAATAAATTCAGAAGAATTTCCCTCATTTCTATTGTAATATATGTAACCATAAAAAAGAATGACCCTGAAGGTAAAAATACAATGAATTTGTATAAAATATATATGTTGATATACGTATAAAAATGGAATTGTTTGACAAATGCATATAAACTATTATTATTTGTTGATGAATGGTTTTTGTGTTTGAACAAAGTAGCATGTCGGCACCATTACTAGAAAAACAGAATAATGAAATAGGGAATATATGCATATATACATACATGCATATATATATATATATATGTATGTATATT
>CM068320.1:15421686-15524186 GCA_034766995.1 Acanthacorydalis orientalis | reverse complement strand
ATAAATATGGAAATATAGTAGTTTTTTGAAATAAAAAGTAAAATAAATATGTTCTAGTGATAAATTAACAACAATATGTAAGACACGTGGTTACATGTAACTCACCTGTTGTAACAGATTCGGCCCCACGCCATTTTCATTTAATCGATATATAAAAGGACCTTCGCCAAAACATTCCTTATACATTTTAATATAAATCCTTTTTATTTAAATGAAAAACTAGTCACTTATTTTTTAAAATTACTCATTCAAATAACTACAATTTTCAAAAATACGTTTTTAATATAGATTCATGTTTTATTATTTAACTGACAAGTTAATAATTCTTCAAAAAAAATTAATATTTATTCAAAACACTTACATAAAGTAAGTGATTTTAGTAGCTTTATCCTTTTTACAAGTTCGGAACTGAAAGTAAATTTATTTATATTTGCGTTTGAATATATGTATTGTAATAAATTTAAACAGGAATTTAATGCAAATTCTAATTTTTATTGTTAAATTATATTTTAATTCAGAACAAATTAAGTCAATTATTTAAAAATAATCGAATATTAATATATTAAAAACAATAACATATATTAAATTTTATTCCTATTTTTAAAATAAATTTGAATTTTAATTCATTTCACTTTCGTGTCGACGTATTTATATATATATATATATATATATATATATATATATATATATATATATATATAATGTATGTATATGTATAATTTATTTATTTTTGTTAGAAATCGATAAAAAATAAATTATTCATAGTTAAACTGCCGCGATATGTAAATTATTCGATTTAAAAAAAAAAACATTAAGCATCGTCACGTGTTTTCACATGCACAACCACGATTCGAATGGTATCTTATTACCATGAATGGCTGCTTTATATTCGTGAATTTGTGTAACGAGTAAAAATTCAGCACGTGTTCGCCACTATTCGTCTGATCTCTATCTGATTTAACTTTCGTGAAAGCTCTACCCCCAACGGAAAAACGGCGATTGTAGCCGCTAGACAGACAACGATGCGCTAAACAGAATACTATAAATATGTACGCATATTTGTGTATATGTACACAACACGCTATACACTCTGGTTCTTCAGTAGGGAGCTTTATGGTTTTTCGATCATTTCAAATCATGTTTCATGACAAATCATAATCTTTAACGTCGAGTATACAAAGTTTACATGGTACACTGAATGTCGCACTTACTTTCAAAATTTATTGTTTGTTCCAAATTTATTATTTATCTAGTTAATTAATATTCAGTTATTTATTTATATATATATATATATATATATTAATATAGTTTTAAATCCTATTAAAATTTCGTTAATTGTTTCTGGCAAAAGGTTTTTCAATAAAACACGATAAAAATAATACACAGCTGATATTAAACGTATATAAAAAATTATTTATAAATGTTAATTATTAGAAAAAATTCGGTGGAATTTTAAATATTTTTTCGGTCAATCAAATTGATGTCTTTTAGTAATTTTATATATTTAATTTAATTATAAATATACCGCATACAAAAAAATATGCTTGTGAATATATATATATATTGAAATTTTATATAAATTACAAAAAATATGCCGATTTTTTTCAGTTTAAACGAACTTACATTATTCTTTTAGTGCATGTTGATATATTTATCATATCTAATAATAAATTTATTTCTCTGCCATTTTGTATATCCTAACTTTAACTTAATAATTAGTCTTTAATATGTTGCCACATCGTTTAATGTCTTGATCATTTCTTTGTTACTCTACTTATTTTTATTATTATCCTGTTATTCATACGTATTTTCACATTCCACTCTTAATCAAGTTTTTCTATTCATTCATAACATATACATTTCAATGCATTTTTGTATTGTCTGAAGTCCTTGATTAATTTTATCATTCAAACTATAAAAGTATAATATTTCTCTAAATATATCAAAAAAAATTGATTGATCGAATAACTTTGTCTTCGGAAAAATAAAAGATTCGATACAAATAACAAATATATTTATTTCATACAAATGCACTCAGTTCTATTTTTATTATTTCGGTAATTTTTTCAATGAATAAACATCATTGGTAATAAGTCGATCTAAGTAAACATTATGTAACTCATTCGATTACTGTTCTTTCTATTTCAATATTCGTTGAGTAAACAAATTCATTAAGTATCACTAAAGTATATTGAAATTTTGATAAATATACAAACGAGTAAATATATATATATATAAATATACATATATGTATAAGTATATATATATATATATACATACATACACACACATACATACATGTCATAATTATAGGTACATACATAGAAAAATAAATATGACAGAATTAAACAAAAACACTTTAATAAATTCATTTTTTTCATGTATATCAAAAGCAACAATTAAAGAAAAACAAAATAGTGATAAAAACGTAGTGCACTTCAAGGGTAATTCAATCATGTATAAATTTATTAGGCCATTAAAGACAGTGTTGTAAAAAGTATCTTGTTTGATACACAAACAAAATACATAAATTAAATAATTTGATGCATATATATAATATATATATAATATATTATGTAGCATACATTTTATATTGATGCTGTCGAATAATTCAACGCAACGAGTACTTCTGACTTTAAGCCATCCTCAGGTAATTTACAGACTCGGTTTATTTAGAAGATATTTTAAGATGGTTCAAGAGCCAAAACTAATACCGACAAAAAACTGAAATTATTCATCAATACTAGCACCACCAAGACAATACACATATAGTTCATAATTATAAAAACATACAATTATAACGTTAAATATTGTTCAATTGTATCAATTTACCATTCATACATTCTAATATAATAAATTTCAACAAAATTAATTCAAAGTTTACTCTTCTCCAACTGTATATTACAAACAATTATAATTTGATACTTTCAATTTTCTATCACTAATGAATTCATATCCTAAATAGCGCGCACTTTCAAAATTTCTAATAGTTATTGAATGTTTTGTTATAAAAGAATATGAGTTTGTGGTGTATATTTTCATTTGTTTCGATTAAACCTACATAAATTATATAAAGAAACAATATATAAAAGTTATATAATCGTTATAAAATGAATTTATATTTATCAATAGAACAAACCTCAGTTTAAAAAACTAATAAATAACATGAAACAGAATGTGACTTCAATAATTTATGGATAATAATTCTGAACAACACGATTCAAAAATCAATAATAAACATAAATTGTAACATTAATTCATAATACATGTTTTTATAAATAATTATAAATGAATAATAGTTTGGAATATTATTTGTATTTATACATACATATATATATATATATATATATATATATGTATATATATACATATAAATATGTATGTATGTATATATATATATATATATATATACATATTCATGAATATTATTTGTTCAATTTATTTTAATATGTGTATATATGTTTATATAATTCGTGGCTGTCACAAGTCAATTAAATTTATAGTCTTTTAAACGACTTTATAATTATACTTCCGAATTATGTATAGATATCATTTTGATTTAAACATTTCAATAATAAATTCGTGTATATTTATTATACAACCTAATTTATTTATGTGATTTATATATTTTTTTTTAGAGAATTACTTTTAAGAGCAAACAACACATGAAAAGCAACATCAAGAAATGGTTGCATGACAAAAATTTGCATTTCAATTCGGAAATAATATCAAAGTTATATTTATACATTATTTGTACAAAAATAACTTTAAATAGTAGTTCAAAAGTTATTTATAACTCTCGTCTCTTACGAAGGTAGGCTCATAAAGCGTAAAGTAACTGTATCGATTATGTTATCAAAAAAAAAAATATAAAATGATCGGATATTTTATTATAAGATCATGATAAAATTTAGTAACAACAATTATTATTTAGAATATTTAAATTATCATTCATATATACATTATATATATTTACATATATAGGTGATTCAATTTAAATTTGCACACTAAAGTATTAAAAAAGGCGTAAATTAAAAAAAACATGTTATCCACCATTTAGTGTATATATATATATATATGTACATACACACAAATACATACACACACACACACACATATATATATATATATATAATATTTATTCAGATTAAAATCTACACAGTAGTTTATCAAATTAAAATCTGTAATATATATTAATTAAACATTTTGATACACTATTTTTGGATTAGGAAGATCTGAGGCGAGGTGAATTTATTTATTAAATTATAATTATTATACTTGGATATTTTTTTAGCGTTAATGCTACTTTTCAACCAATTAATAGCAAGATAAAATACTTCTAAGAATATATCATTAATACACTTCAAACAGAAATATCTGATATAAAAAAAACGTCAGTAGTATACCTCTAAAAACATTCACTGTAAAATGTTAAACATTTTTTTTATTTCCTTCTTATTTTCCAAGCCAGATTTAGTTCTTTGGATTATTTTCAAAGTAGTTTTCTTTAAGAATCATAAAAATCTTCATCATAAAAATCATTTAAGAAACATACATATAATTCAAATTAGACTATGTCGAAATCACATCAAGATCTCTATCTTATGAAAAATATAAATTCGTAGTAATAATAAAAGAACAAAGGTAAAAAAATATGTTGATAAAATAAAATGTAAATAACTAAAATTAAATATCATTAGAGATAAATACTTAGATATTTTACTATAAACACACTAAACATAGAAATAAGTAAAATAACAAACAATAAAAATAAAATTAAAATACAATATATTATAAGGAGAAGTAAACAATCTAGAAGTGATCAAAAGATCGAACTATAACTTTCCTGTGAAATAGAGACACTTATATAAAATAAGAACGCAGAGCAAAAACTTGTATAAATTTAAAATACTAAATAGTTGCTAGTATTATTTTTATCAAATAATCAATATTTCTGAAAATAATACTTATATTATCAATGTATAAAATTAACAATTAATAAAATCATTTCATTATCTTTTACTGAGCTGATAAGATAAAAAGATAAAAACTAAATAATAATCATGGGATAAAATACAATGTAGGAACTGATATTAAAATATTAGAAAGGAATACAGGAGACTGAAGAGATTTTTTATTGACGTTTTCATTACAAACGATATTATTATTTAAAATGAAACATAAAAAATATAAATACAATACTTTTCATTAATATTCAAAGGTGTAAATAAATTCTTTTCATTGTAAAAAAAAACAATATTAATAAATATTAAATTAATTTGTATTATATTAAAGGATTATCAATAAAAATTTTAATTAACGTTTATTATCTCTCTCTCTCTCTCTACATATATATATATATATATATATATATATATACATATATATATATATACATATATATATATATATATATATATATATATTTCAAAAAGTAGTATAACAATAATAAGAGTATAACAATAATAAAATGATACTTCGAATAGTTAGTTGAATATAATTTTGAATTGCATTATAATAAAATCATTTTTATGTTATATGAAAATATTTTTTCTAATAAATACCACAAATAAGTAACTATTAGAAGTATACAGTTTTAATAACAATTATTATACATATGCAAATTACATTTCACATAAATACTAAACTATTTACATAAAATATCAGAAAAAATTATGAAGTTTAATTAACTCGTACTTGTTTAAAAAAAAATCAATTTATTACTGAATATTTTGTACGTATATATGTTACAATAACATTATGTACAAATATGTCTGTCGTTTATACGCACTACAGTAAACTGCATAATTTTAAGAGCTCACTATCCAACGATTGGATAATCGCATTGGTGCGAAATAGACAGATGGTTTACGTATTTGCTGAATAATAACGACTATATATATATATATATACATATATATATATATACATATATATATATATATATATATATATATACATATATATATATATATATATATATATATATATATATATATATATACACATATACATACAATATAAGTTTATATGTATTTTCATATGAATACACGCACACACAGAAAATACCTGTGACCCATGGTATTTGAATAAAGCTCTGTCGTCATTAATCTATGTCCTTGTTTTCGCGGCGTATCCACGCAGTGCACCTGAATCGTGGAATTACTGTAGCTCACAAGCATCACGCGACGATATACAAGCACGGCATTTGTGTTGTCAATGAAAAGGAGGCACTCGCCCCACTATCTCCCTATGACGCTAGCGATCGTCATAGATTTATACGTAAATGTATTTTGATGCGGTAATCAATATGATGAAAAACTTTATCGCAATATCTTGATCTTTAAGGATTATATATCTTCGAATGTACAGCCAGACCGTTTTGACTAGGCATCTACATGTTTCTGACGCAGTAATTTCTCCACGACAACTATTATTCATTCTTGCATTTATAAAACAACGATTTAAATACATTTTTACTTGCCTATTAAATATCATTACATTATTATATTGTCTGTAGAAATTTAGATTGCTTACAGTAAAATTGGATATTGTTTCGATTAATATCACTAATAAGATATATGTAAATTACTGACGAGGTAATTCCAATTTTTTATAATCGACTGAAATATATATATATATATATATATATATATATATATATATATATATATACACATATATCGAATTAAATGCGGAACAATAGGAAAGTAACAGCCAGAACCTGTTGCTCAGAATTAGTACTATATAATTAGATTATTTCTCGCTATATACATTAAAGTAACGCTCAAATTTGTAACTATTCATTGAAATAAATTCAGCTTTGTAATTTCAATTTTACCGCAAATGAAAACCCTTATAAAAATATTAGATTAAAAAAAGATATTATATATAAATAATTTATATTTACATATATATATATATAATCTGCTTAAGATGGATGCTGATTAATTTAACGATTATATATAACACAGAAAACCCAGGCATTTTTAAAACAAGACAAAAAATAAAAACGAGATCGGATACGAGAACCAGGAGTTATTGATGTAATTTCAAAAACAAAGAATTTAAAATTGAAACAAACATTAAATACTGTAAGAAGAAAAGACGAAAGGTAGTAACAATAAAAGAAGTTAACTGGAAATCAACTAATGTAAAAATTCCCCTAAACAGTATAATAGATGGAATAAAGATGTCGAGAAACGTATTAGAAATTTGTAAAAATACTGAATATTTCAAAATAAAATAACTATGAGAAGATCCTTATCCTAACTATGAGAAGATATAAAATAACTATGAAGAATCTTATTATATATAAGATTCTTTATAACTACTGCTGTTTTTCATTTATTACTACTGAATCTTATAATATCAATAATATAAAAAGGAAAACTAACAATAATTATGTTTTACAATGCCTACATTTCTTTCAATAATGATTTTTATTCACGGTATGCGATGTTTCATACATAATTCATCTTATAAAATTGTATAAACTAAGGTAAAATATGGATCTCTGTTACATTTTTCTACAAAAAAGTTTCTAACATTATAGTAAGAACATCATTCATAAAAATGTATTTGTTTTTATTCAATTAATTGTCTTTTTGAATACATATATATATATATATATATACATAACATATATATATATATACATATATATATATATATATATAGAGAGAGAGAGAGAGAGAGAGAGACTACTTTGAAACTCGTTTTGAGATATATTTCTAAATTATCGAAAAGTATTCTTTTTCTATCCTTCAAATTAAATTTTACTATTTTGTTAGAAAAGCTTTGAATACCATAAATACAGTATATGGGAGTGCTTAAGTGTAATAATACTAAACTTAATTTCTTAACACGTTCACTATCCAAGCATTTTTTGAAGTTGATCCCACACGTCCACGTACATTAAAAATTTTCCTAAGGTATTTTTAAATTTATTTTGCGTTTTTTGCGAAAATAAGATTGCAAAATTGTGTTATGACAAATTTTTTATGTTATATTTTGGATATTTTATATATGTTTGTAACATAAATGCTTCAGGTTTGAAATAAAAACAACAAATATTTGCTTACTATTATTGTTTAATACTAATTATTGCTACAATGAATATAACCACACGGGTTCTGTTACTTGACTGACTTATGAGGCTGTTCGCTTGCAGCGCGGGCCTGAAGGGCCCTTGCTTTGCTTGAGTACCGAGCGTATGCGCTCACGACTCGGGTAGCTCATATCGCTTGGATGTTGTTTGGTAAGGGAGACAATTCGCGAAGTAGTGGAGCATTTTCCGTGACCCCTCCAGGGGGCCGCCTCTTGGTGACAAGTCAGCGGAGCTCCAAGTCGGCCAGTGAAGGCAGACCTCTTACTGACTCTTGTGTGTAGCGTATGCCTGGTCAGAGACCATAAATCGCCTCGCACTACGCCATCAGCAGGCTAGGCCGCTGATGGGAGCAGTGCTCGGCAACGAGGTCGTTTGTGTCTAGTCCACAGACCAGGGCGTTTTCGCTGGACCTCGCACAGCCGTACAAACGGCGAGCCTGTCGACGGACAAACTCATCGATCGTAGGGAGGCGAAGGTCCTGGTGAAGAGTGGTGTCCCTCACCAGGTAGTGTGCATCGGCAATGAGGCGCATCACCCGATTTTGGAACAAACTGACTTATGAGATCTCAACTACTGTTTATATACTGTCCTCTGTATGATGAAATCGTATTTTATCTAAGTGTGTGACCACAGGGATCACGACAGGAACGTGACAATACTTTTGTTAAAGCGGATACATAACTTAGATATTAACAGGTCAGTTGAAATTCATTAGTCAGAACGGACATACCGTACCACATTTATAAATAAGTACAGTAGTGAGGATGGATACATAACAATTGTTTGCAAACGATGGAGTGAGTGTTATAAAGAAATATAAACCACCAGTCGACCTCAAATCGCTGCAAAGAAAGCAAAACAAATCCATTCAGAACGTTTAGTGTGTAAGAAAACATTTTGTCTGAAGTGTTTTGAAAATTATCACAAAGAAAATTTTTCATAAATGTTGTTAATTTTTTTATTTACATTTATTTTTGTATCCTATTGTAATCATTTAAGTATATCTATAGAAACTTACACTTCAGAGTATTATATTATTTTTCTATAAATAAAATCATAAACATTTACTTGTTTTCAGTACCCTAACGACGTTCATGAATCATATATGATCAAAATTTTTTGCTCAGTATGCCTCGGGTGACTCTTTTCACACGTTCTGTAATCATTTCAAAATATTTAATGTTGCGTTCATGTTGATATTTACGTCTACATATGAATGGTCAAATGAATCATATTTGATACATGGTCGTGAACGTGTTAATATTATTAATAAATTATTTGTCATTAACTGCATACCTATACATGCATATATATATATATATATATATATATATATATATATATATATAAAATATGAATATTTTATTCTAAAAATACAAATTCAAATAAGTTAAACAATTAAATAAGATTCCACTACAGGTATTTTTATTATTAATATCCGTTAGGAAATCAAGTTTTTCCATTTAAAAAATATCTTATTCCTAGCTGTCATAAACTTGTCTACAATAAAAAATAATCAAAAGAGAAAAAATGATTACTTTCCAAGCAATCCTTAATATGTATTGCAGCGTGACTTCGTATGCCGTTTTAATAAATGCGTGATTCTTTAAGATCGAATGGCTCTCTCTCAATGTATATATATATATATATATATATATATATATATATATATATATATATATATAATTTTTCCAGACAATTTATGGTTGAATTTGACATGAAGATTTTAAATTATGTTAAAATCTTCAAGTAAATTATGTAATCAAATGTAAAAGTAGTACATCAGGACCGGTATTAAGATACAAATTAATTTATACCGTTAAGTTTAAAAAATACCATTTACTATTTAATTTCACATTTTATTATAGTCATACTATTTAAATATTCAATTTGAAATATAATTGTTACAATCAATATAATTTTTTAGAATAAAATTCTATCAAAAAATAGACAATTATTTAAACGACATTTTATTTACATTCTTTTTGGTTTCGTCTTCAGTAGTTAATCTTTCCAGTTATCTCTGTTCTTACTCTTTATTCTTACATAATATTTTTTGTTTGTTATTTTGTAAAATTTAATGCTGATTTGAAATTTCACAATTTTACAATTATCCTTCTCAAATTTATTTATTTGGTTAAAGTACACAATGGCCGATCCCTATTTTCAATTTTTCTTTTTTCTTCTTGTTTTTACTACTAAAATTAAACATTTTGTACAAGAGTTCTTCATTATACAAGTGAGACAAATTTATTAATATGATGTATAATTATACAATTTTCAAACTGAAACCAGCATAATTTCATTGTCATTAGGCAATGAGTATTTCAATTAAAATCACAATTATGTTTTTATACCTGTAATCTCGATAATGCCGTATTGTGATGGTCACTTGAGTTTCTATTCTCTACTACTAGTTCCGGCATGTATTTCATATTTAGATTAACCTAAAATCCTAAAGATGCCACAATTACCGAAACTAGTAGTAGAAAACAGGAACTCAAGTACACATAAATGAAACCACTGGATCAACGAATTTCACCTACTAGAAAATACATATAAATTGACCTTCAAAATCGAACAATGTATACTATTATTATATTTAATTTATTTATTTATACATTTTTAATAAGTATTCATTAACATTTAGATTGATTTCAGATTTTTTTTAATAAATAAAACAGATATATATATATATATATATATATATATATATATATATATATATATATATATATAACCCGTAATAAAAGTTGCTCAATAAAATATAGAAATTAAAATTTTCATTTAAAAATAACAATACCTATTCACTATAATATATATATATATATATATATATATATATATATATATATATATATATATATACATATATATATATATATATAGTTAGATAATGTATACATTAATATTAAGAAAAATGGAAATAAATAAATATTTTCAGTATTTCAATTTGATCGATTTAACTTATCTAACAAAAAAAATCAATATTCTAGAAAAGTTTTATGTATTGATATTTTCGTACATACACAGTATACTCTCTAATTAATAGCATGATCTAATTATACATTATATTTTAAGTAAGTTTTATTCAAATTTATTACTTATAAAAACAATGTAATTTTCATGCCATGCTATAAACTTAATATATTGCAGCTTTTGCATTTGCATAGTAGTATAAATTACAATCGTTATTATATCTTTTGATAAGAATTCAACTGTAAAAGCAGTTATAATATTTTCAATAAAATTGAAATCGTTACGTTTTCTCCTACAATTATTTACTTTATTCACATTACCGGTTATATATATATATATATATATATATATATATATATATATATATATATATATATAAAGGTAGTTTGTCACAGTATTACGAATATTTTAAAATTATTCATTCGAAAAAAAATACCAAATAGCTACAAACGAAAAAGAAAACAAATTATTACATTTTAATATACCTGAAAACGAGAAATATATTTAAAACAGATTATTTTTACATTTAACATTGTTATTCTATAAAAAAACAATACGAACCTGCTATTTTTCAATTTCAAATTATAAATTATCAGTCGTTGAAACTATTATCGACCTTTAAGTATAACTACACTAAATTAGAGAAATTTAACTCTAATGATGTTTATTATTATTTATAGAATATGAAATAAAGAACATTAACTAAAAAAAATAAATCATGTTGTATTATATATGTATATATATATATATATATATATATACATACATAAATTAGTATGTACTCGCATACGTTAATGTTTAGTTCAGAAAAGTTTTCCTTATTAAAGAACTTGACTCACTGACCTAGTAAACCTGAACTTGTGCAGTTATTGTATGTTCAATAAATAAAACAATCCAACTCCAACCTTATACATTTAAAATTTAAATTAATGTTTTAATGTCCAATAAAACATTTAAAGTTAATATAAGCTTATTTATTTAAATATTTTAAAACTATCTCACGTATCAATTCAACACTTTTTAGTTATTTCATTTAGATTCCATCAGTATTATTAAAAACGTAACCAGTAATAGTCACACTTTAATGTCACAGAATTACGAATAAACTGATTCTTGAAACGTCGATTGTATTTTAAAATAACTATAAGATTTCGTAGTTTCCTTTAAAAATATGTTATGCACTCAAAACAATATTTTATCATTACATTACATTTTATGGAGATACAATTTAAAATCTATGCGATTAGCTTATGTAATATTGTATGTTAGATTTACGTTGGTATTTCAACTAAAATTGTTATTAAACTAAAGAGGTTTTACAATATGGTTGTAATTTTTTGAGAGATTATATTTCACAGATATCAAGCTGATAGCTGTATTTTTTTGACATTTGTTAATTTTTGATATTGCCATTTTTAGCTATTGCTTCGTATACAGCAAAAAACGCATTGAAATAATACAATTGTGTTATGAAAAATGTTATGTTATAAATTTCTTATAAAATATAAATCTATATTTAAGTATTTTAAAACATCAATTATAAATTTTATATTTTATATATATATATATATATATATATATATATAATATGCCCGTGAGTGCCTATCTGCATGTTTATGTATCCTCTTCGAACTTTGACGAATCAGTGTTGAACAAATATCTATTCTAATTTCTGCTAGTTTGAACTACCCAATCTATTCTACATATTCCTAATGCATTCTAAATTTTCAATACATCTTTTATCTTCTCTATTCACCACACTTTTTTGACATTATTATATTTCTAATTTTTTGAGTAATAATTTCTGATATCCATTTTTATGCATTGCAAAAATATTTGATATTTTTTCTCTTGTCTGTTGAAAAAAAATACTAATAAGTAAAAAAGTAAGAGCATTTGAAAACGCGAACCAACATAAACTAGACTAAGAATTTTCATAATTTTTAATTTTTAATATGAAAAAAAATTAAAACGATAACCCCTCTTTAATTTGGGATACTCATATTTTTTCTATATCAAATAGCAATCAAAACTAATGGAATTACAAATATAATTTACAATAATAATTAATGAACGCGTAAATATTCAAATATATTTTACAGAAAAATGTTATTTTAATTAAGACATATTATTATAAGCTGGAAATTGCGGTTCATTATTTATTTTATTCCTAGTGTTCTCCTAATATATTGATTTTCTCATAAATGTTTTTCTTCCGAAGATTTTTGATAATTTTATTTTCTTTTCATATTAGAAGAACTTAAGAATTATAAATAAAAATCAGATGGAACAAATTACAAAACTGATATCAGATATTCAATACAGCATTTTTATTCTGTCAATAAATGAATCGTTAAATGGTCATTTATTTGGGATTTAACGGCGCGTCAACACCTAAGGTCGTTAGCACCCGATGAATCATTAAATGAATGCAATATATATATATATATATATATATATATATATATATATAAATATAATGTATGTATAAAGAAAAATGTACAACTATAATACGAAATCAAAAGTTTTCTTGTTAGTTTAAATTCGCCTTGATCGAATATATTTAATGAAGGAATATGCGTGTGATGATTATATCAAAAACACGGAACATCGAATATTCGTTTTGAAACAAATTAATTATTATAACCCGGGAAATACATGAACGCTAAACATATGGTGTGAGTTATTGGAGTAATCGTATTGAGACACAACAATAGTTTTGCATACAATCATCGGATCGTACACGCAAACCGCCGTCGACCCAGAGATAACTGGGACACAAAACTTATTCTCATGCGACAAACTGATTAACTGCGGCCACTGCTTTTGTTGTTATATTCTATATACATCGGTTTGTGATAATGCTTTTATAAAACTTTGATGACAAATTATTATTATACAGGAAAGTAATTTTAGAAATTTTAAACTTTACAAAACGAACGTCTATAGAGAATTGTAATTATAATGTTTTTTTTTCCCCATGATGTCTACATAAAGTACGGATGTTTAAGGATTTTTTTCTACCTGTTCATGATAAATGTAATATGATTTACAATTATATATCAATTGAATGAAAATATGTTATCAAAGAAACACACATTCAAAATTAGTATAACAAAATGATTACTTTAACAATTGTATAAACACTATACAACATTTACATGAACGGTTATCAAATATAAGAATTAAAACCAACTTTTCAGATAAAACTGATAATTATCGGATCATACCTTTTAAAAAAAAAATGGCTGATCTGCAGTCGTAACATTAAAAAAGTTTAAACTGTTATTTTATCGAACATGGCTGTAACTGAAGATTAATATAAGAGTTCTGAATACAATTACAAAAAAGTGAAAAAAATTAAAAATAATTGTTTAGTTAATGCTACTAGTACTCCTACTATACCACAAGGCCAGTAATACCACAAATAGAAATAAATAATTCAATTCTATAAATAGATATTTTCAATTAGTACCTAGATAACCAGAGTTTTCCTACTCCTTATTTTCTTTTTTTCGTCTCTCTCTCTCTCTCTCTCTTTATATATATATATATATATATATATATATATATATATATATGTACAAGGTCGGACAATTAAGTAATGCGACAAAATTCAAAAATCGAGTATATTTAAAAATTAAGGTACATCGCTGCGATCCCCTTCAAAGTAGTCCCCTCCCGCATCTATACACTTATTCCAGCGAGTTTTCCAGTTTTCGTAACAATTCTGGAACACTTCTTGTGGGACCTCTCCGAGTACCCTCGTCACAGATTCTTGGATATCTTCAACGGAGTCAAAATGTCGACCTTTGACGAATTTTTTCACATGGGGGAATAGGAAAAAGTCGCAGGGTGACATGTCCGGTGAATAGGGCGGTTGTGGTAACGTTGCAATGCCTTTAGACGCCAAAAACTGAGAGACACTGAACGCACTGTGACAGGGAGCATTGTCGTGATGCAGAACCCAAGTCTTCGCGATCTCTGGACGCACTCTGAGCACCCTTTTTCGTAATTTTTCGAGCACATTGCGGTAGAATACTTGATTTACGGTTTGTCCAGGTGGTACGAACTCTTTGTGAACCACCATTCGCGTCGGTTCGCACTTGAATTGGCCTTCCGCTCCGCGCCTCGTCTTTGACGCCCTCACGGCCTTTTTTAAAATCGGCATGCCACCGAAGCACCTGACTACGACTCAGGGCATCACTACCATACACTTTAAGCACTTTTTCATAAGTTTCTGTCGCGGTTTCGCCGAGTTTTGCACAAAATTTTATCGCGCACCGTTGCTCTAAATTTCTCTGTTCCATTTTCGTGACATGCACTACTCGCGCGTTGTTACAAAACACTAAACAGCTGGCGAAGAAATGATCGTACGAGGGTGGTCAAGGTCTCAATCGAGAGAGTAGGGATCTGCTATTACGGTGGCGGAGTTACAGGTTCGCAGTGTTACCACAGGCCGAGAAAAAAAATCGGTCGCATTACATAATTGTCTGACCTCGTATATAAATATATATTATAAATAATATACTTACATAAATAATTCAAAAAATTTAGGCGAATTAAATCATTACTTTTCAGTGTTGAAGTAAATCCATCGGCTGCTTTAAAAATAGTCATAAATCACTTTTTCTCATATGTAGTAAATATTTGAACATTATGCGACCTACATAAAATCCATCACATTAAAATATGGGAATGAAGATACAAATGTTAATGAAGACACAAATGATCCGAAGCCATTTAACATAAAAAATTATCTAAAAAATATAAAATAATCCAAAATGGCTTTAACGAATGTATTAGACATACATTATACAAAGAAACCAAAATTAGAAATTCTTGAAAATCCTCACTTTGTAAGCAACAAAAGAAGTTATAAACGACATAAACTATAACTGGAAAAACTAAAAATAAAAGTTACAAATTCCTTTTCTAACAATCTTATTGGCTAAATTTATTAATTTTATTAATTTTGACAGTATTTTTGTATATCAGAATATAATGAAACTAATTTAAACAAATCAATTCTTTTTTCCTTAGAGAATATTCTTATAGTAATATTTACTTGTTGTATGTGTATATATATATATATATATATATATATATATATATATATATATATATATATATATTATATCATCACAATGAGTAAGAAAATTGTTCTTCTACTGGTGCATAGAAATTAGTGCTAAATTTTAAATAAAAAACATTAGAACTTGTTAAATATCTACTATATTTTATACATATTTTGATCATAATATGTTTTTAAAGAAACATGTGAAACAAATAAAGTGAATAGTGAGTAGAACATCTAGTGTGGCCGATTCTAACCTTGTTCGAAAAAGTAACTGTATAACTGTTAGACAATAATAATATGAGAGCTATTATTTAAAATCAATCAATTTCTTTGTAATTATGTATGTTTGATTCTAAAACAAACATTGGTGAATCAAAAAAATCAGATCTCAATTTCAGGAGTAGTACAGAATCAAATTGTCAAAATTTAGGCCAGTAATTTATCTATGACCAGTAACTTCTGCATCTGTAAAAAAAATCTGTCCGTATTATTTTTTTTCATTTTTAATAGCATATAACTTATGAAATATTTTTGGATATTTCATGAAATCGATTCAATGTCACGAAAATAATAAAATCACATTTTAGATAAATTATAAGCAGTAAATATGTACTTGAACTTTCAAAAAATTTTATTCAAGAATTTTCTAGTAAATGTCATTATTAATTAGGACTGTTATTTGTAATTTTATGAACTACATGTAAAATTAGTATATTCGTAAGGCAAGGTTAATAAATATTTGTTTTTTCGAGATTAAAAAAAAATACCTATTTGTTATTTTTATATTTTGTATTTACCTAGAGGGAAGTATTTCTTACTTACTTATTTTTTCACTAATCTTAAATAAATAAAAACCCTCAATACTTGGCACTTTGCCCGCAGGACAAAGTTTGCGAGAAATGTTTGCTTTATCAGCTCGGATAAACGCTATAGTATTATAGTTTCGTTCTAAGGTTTTTTTATGTTTAAATATATTATGTTGTAAAAACTAAGAAACAGTTTTTTCTTTCTATTTTCCCGTCAATTTTTACGAGGTATATACTAGTATTAAGTTGAAAAGTAAGAATGACCATGTATTTCAGATACCAAATAATATTCAGATAAATAGTAATTCATTATCTTAGAAAGGCGTTGTTAAATTACTCATAAAAGAATAAATGTTAGGAAAATATATTGAAAAGTGCAAATTATTTTTGAAGAAAAATGTAATTAACTACTTACAAAATTCTTTTCAAAAGCTATATTTCCTCTACAGCATATATATATATATATATATATATATATATATATATATATATATATATATATATATATATATATATATATATATACATATACACATATATAATATCATATCATATTTATTTGTTTCAGTACAGAGAACCGATTGTCGTACAAACCGCAGGATGGTAATTAAATTCAATGTTCATAAAAAAATAATGAAAAATTATATTCAATCTACAATAAATATGGAACACGCATTTAAAACTGTCATTGTTTATTTATTAGAAATTAACTACTTTAAAAGTAATGAATGCAGGTCGTGCCGCATCACTGGTGGTACGTAATAATGAAATTAACTATTAACATTGATAAAGCTGACAACACTTCCTTTAAAATATTATTAAGATTTTATGTACACAGATATTAATAAATTGTAGTTTTACGTGTATGTATATATATATATATATATATATATATATATATATATATATATATATATATATATGTAGGAATAAATTTTAATAAAATATTATTGATATATTTGGTTGGTAGAAAAAAAGTTGCGCCTTATGAACTTCAAATTCATATACATTGTTTAATTTTTACATTTTACATTTGTTAAGTAGTCCAGAACTCTTGGACGACTAACGCCTAACTTTTGTACAAGCTTTCGAATTGTGCGTGGTTCTGATTTAACCAACGGCTTCAGTTGGTCGTTATGAATTGAAGAAGGACGCCCGCAACCTTCTTCATCTTCAAGGCTCTCGTCTCCAGCACGAAATTTTTGGAACAACTATTGCACCGTATGTCTCTAACCAAAAGCATCGTTTAGTTTACGAGCAGTTTCTTCTGCTTTACCACTCGTTTTGAAGTCATACGAAAAATTACTCTTACTTATTTCTTCTCCATCTCAATAACCTAATTTGATGCAAAATTAATAATAAAATCAAAGTTGTTGTTACCAAATATAGGCCGAAAAATGCATTTTAAAATGATGTTAACATGAACACGATGAAATTACACTTTAATTAAAAAAATTAAGGTTAGAATTCTGACAACAAAAACCGCAATTATTTTCCTACCAACCTAATAATACGTTTAGAAAGAGATAAGATACTGGGCAACTAAAAAACCAATCACTAAGGTGCAGAAAACATTAATGCTATTAATATTTATATTTTATTATAATTTTATTTGTTATACTTAAGGAATCTGAATTGCGTTTATATATATTCTACATGCACTTCGCATAAGTTAATTTCAGATAAAAAAGTACTATTACAATAAATATACATATAATAAGAAGTTTCAAATATTTGAATCTCGTCGATAACCAATTATAAAAATCGATAAAAAATATTAAACAAAATATATACTTGCCAGAATGATTGTTTGAAAATGAATACAATTAAGTATATTCGTAAATTCTTTTATCTCTCTCTCTTGCTTAATATATATATATATATATATATATATATATATATATATATATATATATATATATATATATATATATATATAGTTTTAAAGACAATATCTTATTTAAAAAATAATTCTATTCGATTTTTTTAAAATTTCACTAACACTCATGACAGCAACACTGGATGATTGGTTATCTCAGTGTGAATCCCAATGGAAGTATCAGTATCCTTAATACTGAAGTATAAGTAATACTAAATCATTAAAATTCCTTATATTATTCTTATTGATCAATTACTTGAAGCCAATAATTGATTTTCACGTCAAATACAAATCCGAAAAAGGAGACAAAAGTTGATCGGTATAAAACTGATAATATAACTTCTTCAATTAATATCAATACTCAATGTTTAGAATAGGACGTCTCTGTAAAAAGTACTACATCAAATATTCCACAGTTAAAAATACAAATATTTCTTATCACTACTCTATAGTATAACATGCGTTCTTAAATATATATATTAGGTGTTGGAATTAATTCGCAGCGTTTTACAAGAGGTGGTGTAGGTAGTACATTCTTCCATTGTTCCCTTTAACCAAATATTTCCCGTAAAACAGCTGTCCTTAGGCGTCAGTTTCAGTATGTGTCATTTGGTTGAAGCGTAAATAACAACACTTTGTACTTGTATCGAATATGTCGAATTTCGTGCCGGATAAATTGTTTTTGCGGGGAGTTTTACTTCATTACTTTAACATGAAAAAAGTGCTACCGAAAGTCATCGTATTTTAGTAGAAGTTTATGATGACCATGCTCTAGCTGAGCAAACGTGTCGGAAGTGATTTGCACGTTTTAAAAGTGATGATTTCGACTTGGAAGACAAGGAACGACCTGGACAACCGAAAAAGTTCGACGATGAAGAATTGGAGGCATTGCTTAATGAAGACCCATGTCAAACACTTCAAGAATTGTCTGAATCGTTGGGAGTTGACTTGTCAACGGTAAGAAAACGCCTTAAAGCCATGGGAATGATCCAAAAGCAAGGAAATTGGGTCCCATACGAATTGAAACCGAGGGACGTTGAAAGGCGTTTTTCTACCTGTGAACTGCTGCTTCAACGGGAGAAAAGGAAGAGATTTTTGCATCGAATTGTCACGGGCCATGCAAAGTGAATCAATTACGACAATCCCAAGCGCAGAAAGTCATGGGTTAAGCCCGACCAACCATCAACACCAGCGACGAAGCCAAATATCCATGGATCCAAGCTTATGCTCTGTATTTGGTGGGATCACAAGGGTGTGATCTACTATGAGCTGCTCGAACCCAATTAAACCATCACTGGGGATCGCTACCGACTACAATTGATGCGTTTGAGCCGTACATTGAAGGAAAAAGGGCCGGAATACTTTGAAAGACACGACAAAGTAATTTTGCAGCTCGTCCGCACGTCGCAAAACCGATCAAAACATACTTTGAAACGCTCAAATGGGAAGTCCTACCCCACCCGCCGTATTCTCCAGATATTGCTCCTTCTGATTACCACTTGTTTCGATCGATGAGCCATGGCCTGTCTGGGCAGAAGCTCACTTGTTATAAAGATTGCAAAAAATGGGTCGATTCGTGGATTGCATTTAAAGACGAGGCGTTCTTCCGACGTGGTATTCGTCTCCTGCCCGAAAGACGGGAAAAAGTAGTGGCTAACGATGGACAATACTTTGAATGATATGTTTTTTTCAATTTCATTTAAAATAAACGATCTTTTTTCATGAAGAAAACACTACGAATTAATTCCAACACCCAATATATATATATATATATATATATATATATATATATATATATATATATATATATATATATATATATATATATATATACACATTATAATTTGATTTTATTAGATATTTTTACAATAAAGTAATAACTATCTGACTTCTATATTTATAGAAACTCTTTTAAGATGCCATATTATTTTGTTCTAACCAAATTTTAACATGGTATATTCCAATAAAGCACTTTTATTCTAAGCAAACTAAATTGCTTTTACTTTGCTCAGTAGTAGTAAAAAATTGAGACTTAGAAGTTTTATTTAATTATCTAAATTACGAATATATTTTTATTATATCTAAGTTAGGATAATTTGTGTATCACAAGTATAAATTATTAGAATAATGTTAATAATTAAAAACGACATTAATTATTAGTTTCTAAATAATTAAAATTAATAAGGATAATTTATTTCATTCCAATTTTTTAAAATCTATAGTTTCTATTTAGTATGTTTTGTCTCTAACTTGATCAAACTATTTGTACTATAAATGAAAATTGTTTATTTATACGAATCAACAAATTAATCGATTTGTCTAATTATCGAAACTTAATGATAAAAATATACAAAACTGTTTGGTCATTCATATATCAACTGGTGATTTCACAGTATATTCTGTCACATTTTGGAATAAAATGCTTACATTTAAGTGTATTCGAATCCGCTGAAAAATATTTTTGATAAATGAAGGAATTGCTTTATACTATTCTCAAATAGATTAATGAATGCTAATGTAAATATTGACAACGAAATTAATTTTCAAAAGGTATTATCAAAAGGAAAATAAACGAAACTATTATATTTTAATTATTAACATTTATATTATATTATCGTATAAATCAATTAACTTTTACGACAATATTCGTAGCTATGTCAATAACATTGAATTCAGTGCTATTCTTATATTTTACAATGAATTGTCGCTATAATTTAATCATCCATTTCAACGATCGATAACACTATACCTTTTATTTTAAATAAATGATTGGAAATTTTAATACTACTTCAATACTACTCGGATGTATTTACCGATATAAATTAAAATTTTAATTGTACAGTAGTTATTAAATCGAAAAGTCTCTTGTATATTTATGTTTTAAAATACATATAATTAATCAATTTATAAAAGTGACATTAATTTTACTAACAACAAAATTCATAATATTGTCGTTAAAGTCAGTATGTTTTTGCTTATGATTAATGTATGTTAATTATTTTATATTTTATTCATATATATATATATATATATATATATATATATATACATACTAGAGGGCTTCGCCCCATGCTTGCAGCGCTCACCAACCATCGGACAGGCTGCACTCACCCATTTGTCAGTTATAAGCCTACACATGAACCCAATGAAACAATAAACATTTTTTTTAAACTCAATTATGTCTGTATAATTATTATCACAGATATATCGCAACTTAGTTATATATATATATATATATATATATATATATATATATATACATATATATATATATATATATATATATATATATATATATGTGTGTGTGTGTGTGTGTGTTAGTGTCTATATAAACATCGTAGGTAAATTATTTTCGCAACATTGTAATTTTTTGTGAATAATTTTGATTATATATATATATATATATATATATATAGGAATATATATATATATATATATATATATATATATACTAAAAATCTCAATTATATAAGATCTGCAAGTACTTGAAATTCGAGTTCTAAGTTTTTTTTAATCCTATAACTTCCATAATTTACATTGAATAATCGTGTTATTGACTTATTTAGGCAAAAATTAAAAGTATTCCTTTTTGCACATAACAAACGATGCTACTAGAGAAAAGTAGACAGACTCAACGTCCATTTACAATAATAATGCTCTTTATAGTTTATAATTTCTTTAAATTTGCATTTACTAAATATATCTACCTCATGCACATTTATTACAATCCTTCCTCATTCCGTTGTTACATGTTTTGTCTTCCTGATATGAGCGAAAATGTTAAAAAAATTCGAAAATGCCAACACAAAGTTTAGCAGTCTTTCAGATACCGCTCTGTCTGGTTTGTACAATTCTACTACCACGTCGCTAGACTGTTACTTAGTAAAACATTGAACATTTTTGTCTGAAAAAGGGATATCTACTTAATTTTTTCTTTCATCCAAAAATGGGAGAATGGTAAAATGTAAAAAGTGTGCAAAGAGGCAGAGATATTTCGTGTGAAGATTATATTATCTTTATACGGAATTCATGAAAAGGGGAAATGTTGGTTCTAACTTTATCTGTTATTACAGTTTGTAACTAACTTTTGCATGAACAGAGATAAGCGAGTGTTTATTCTGCGTAAACACGACCAGTATTCTAGAATCCTGATAACATCTCGCATTTTTATATAAGTTTATGAATAGCGCGTGGGCAATCAAACATACATTTTGTCTTTAAATGGACCCATAAAAAATAATCACACATCATTACAAGGATCTTAGCAGCCAAGGAATATGTACATTTTTGAACATAATATGATTTAAGAAAAGTAATCTTACAACTGTTATGAATAATTGAACGGTATGGGTTTATAGCCCCATTCAAATATTGTATTAACAATCGTTAATGACATTTTAATGGAGACGAAAACATGGTTCACAGTTTATTAATGTCATGTATAACGATTTTCATTTACACGATTATATGAACAAGCAGAATAATCGGTGTTAAAGTGCTCTAAATCTACTTGAAATATACCAAAAGACATTACATAGTATGGTGTGCAACTTTGTCGTTGAGAATTAAATTTTCATTATTATTTGATAACGTGTACAAAAACTCATCAGCTGTTATTACAGACCACTACATCAGCATGATTACAGCAATTATTACATAGAAATTAATTATCTTTCCTCAAATTAATCAAAAAAAATAATAATAATAGGTCAATGGCCTGTATAATTAGAATGCCCATGATTATTATAAGAGCACTCTTTTCAAATCGTATTCTCACAAATAGAAAGATTTGTTGACCACTAAGGTTCTAAGATTTCAATGCATGTGATTATTTGCTGGAGCTTATATAAACAGTTATATATACATACTATATATATATATATATATATATATATATATATATGTTTTACTTCCACATACTATCCCTGAACTTAAATAAAAAATCTAAAAAATATTATCAAGATTCCATTAAACATGTTTTGTCACGTTAGGAATGTTTCCGGTCAAAATTATAAGAATGCAACTAGATTGTGCTCAAACAAAAAAAAAGAAAAGATAAAAAACACATCTTATACGAGATAAGAATATGTAAATCAACTTCTTCGAAAAAACCGTCCACTAAGTTACTAACTGTACACATTTTTCCACTTTTCCGGCACCCCTTGTATATGTCGCGAATAATATTCATAAAATATTAGCATTGTTGGCTTTTATTTTATTCCGTGTAATATATATATATATATATATATATATATATATATATATATATATATATATATATATATATATACACATATATATATATATATATATATATATATATATATATATAAGCATATTTTTATCAAAAATATATTAACAAAATAATATAACACATAACTATATCTAAATTACGGAAATAAAATTCAAAATAATTTAATGAGATTTTAATTTAAAATATTCATAGAATATAGTACAAATGCGTCGTTAATATACGTCAAACGCTGAAATAAAATAACTGCAAAATATTATTTCATTCTATAAATAAACACTTTATTAAGAATTTCTATTTTGCAGAAACGGAATTCATGTTGACACAAATTATATCTAAGTACATAACCGTTCATTTCATATAATTTATTTTATCTTAATTAGCTGAAGTTTGTTTCGGAACGCGACAGGACTATCGTCACGCGAAGAATTCCACGTTCACGCTTGTCTGCATCATAACATAGCAATCACTTCTTAATATGTGCTGAAAATATTTAAACTCTAATACATCTTTATTAGTTATAAATATATGTTTGTATGTGATGAAACTCAATGAGAAGCATCGATATGCACGTTTTCAAATAAAAGTATAACTATTTACATATACAAGGACAAGCAAATGGCAAGTACACTTTAGTTCGTTATATTTTTTTATTATTTATAGAAAAGGTTTAACTGAAATAACCAATACCATAAAAATATAAATATTTTAATTCACAGTATGTCTTTGATTTAAAGGATTAAATAAGAACGAAATACTGTACTATATTGAGAAATGTCGATTAAATCCAAATATTTTAAAATAGAGTCTATATGATATCAAAAGTTTATTAACTCATACGTCGCGCTGTCGATAAAAGTGATGTGGGATATAATGGTTTCTACAATAACTGTAAATATTAGATTCGTGCAAAAATAATTGTGGTTTTTACGCATCGAGTATAAAGGCGCTTATTAATCAAAATGAATAATCATTGGTCTGCAGATATTTCTCCCAACGGGAAACAAGTTTTTTTATTCTTACAAGACAGAATTCTAGGGTCCTGGAATTAACGAATTCATCGAAAGCGCTTGGAGCTCATGCTTAATCTTTGAAGACCTTCTCTCGTATGAAGTTACTCAAATGTTTAAAAAAAAAGATAATCTGTCGGAGACAGGTCCGGAGAATAAGGTGAGTGAGGTAAGGTTCCATAATTCAGTCCATTTCATTTTTTAAAGTAATTTGTGAGACATGTGATCGAGCGTTGTCATGAAGAAGAATTGGACCTCTTCGATTGACTGATGCTTGCCGTAAATGATGCAACTTCTCATGCATTTTTTCAGTTAACTGATAATACTTTTCTTGTGTTATTGTTTCACCAGAATTTAATAGGAGTAAATAATGCCACTTGCTGATCACTAAATCGTGACCATACTTTTTTTTCATGAAGCTTCGGCTTAGGAAACTGTTTTGGTGCTTCTTCTCGGTCTAACTACTGTGATGAACGTTGCCGATTATTGTAGAAAATCCACTTTTCATCACATGCGATCGAGATAGGGATCATTTTTGTTACGCAAAAGAAGTATAGAGCAGACTTCGTATCGCCGACTTGCTTGATGTTCGTTTAGTTCATACGGCACCCATTTATCCAGCTTTTTTGTTTTTACAATTAGGCTCAAATGTCGAATAACTGTTATGGGCAACAGTGAGTTCTTCTGCCATCTATCGAGTTATTTTACGTGGGTCCGCTTCAATAATGGTTTTCAAATCATTATTGTCTATACCTGAAGGACGTTCACGACCCTCCGCATCATTAAGGCTTTCATTTCCATTACGAAATTTTTGAAACCAGTGGTGAGTTGTGCGTTCACTAATTGACTATTCGCCAAAAACAAATTCGATATTTCGAGCAGTTTCTCTTGTTTTAGGTCCCAGTTTAAACTCATACAACAAAATCGCGCGAATTTGTTTTTCCATGGCCAATTTAAGAGGTTATATCCAACAATACTAAAGAATGAAAACGATAGACATGAGCTGAAACCATTAGTGCTAATTTCATTGTTTATAATGATGTATCACATGACTATAACAAAAGATAACGGTAACTAGAAAAATCGGCACCAAACTTAAAATGATAAAAACCGCAATTATTTTTGGACCAACCTAATATTATAGTTTGTAATTAACTTTATCGTTAAGTGTGCCTTAGACAAAATATGGAATTTAAAATTAAAGCATTATATGGAACGTATAAGCAATATCTTAACAAAGCACTTAATTCTAGCGATGGATAAAATAATATCTTATTGGTACATCATTTAAAACACAAAAATAACCACAACTCAATAAAAATCATATTAACTTTATTTAAAAATAATATGCTTTAATAATTATTTTGCAGGATTATTGTAATTATCATCGATTACTAAATAATTTGTTGAAAAGGTACGAAACAAGTAATATTTTTTGTTTTTCAATATAAGCTCTTAAGCTACCCGTCCACGTTCGATCATGTCCGCACAAATTCATGTTTATACAAGCATTTTTGCACGTGGACGACGATTTTATTGTTTGTCTGAATATTCCGATGAAAAAATAAAAACTATTTTGATATTTAGGTAGATATGGTAATGTTCGTTGCAATTTGACCGTGTGAATAGGTATTCTGCGCAAAATATTGTAAATTTTGTGAAATTTCGCCAGTCACTATTTATGAATGTAAACCTTAAGCGAGAGAATATTTTGAGTGATTTTTTGTCGTATATCAACGTAATCTTAAATATGGAACAGGGGTAGAGAATTAAAAAATATACTCACAACAAGTAACTAATGAAAAAGGTGAAAAAAATAATCTTCGAAGGAAACAGATATTTAATTTTAAAAAAGTGAAATAATTTTAAAACATTTTCTTCGCGTGAAGTTAAAAAAATCGGGGAAATCAAAAACGTTCATTGAAACTTTAAAAAGCCTATGGTGTATTGGGGGATAACATTTGAACTCATTTAACAAATTATCACTTAAAAATATATCTGTCTTAAATATCTGTATGTGTATGTTAAGGAATCATTCCTATAATCAATTCTGATGTTTATTTCCCACTTCTTTTTATAAAACAATAATTGTTTCTTTGTTACTGGGATCCCTACTGACATATTCGCTCGTTGATTTGCTATGAATTTACGCAAAATACTTTAACTTGAATTTGCCGCTTTAGAATGCAAACATAAAAATAATTTCAACAAGATATTGATTCTCGAAAAAACAGGAAAATGTGCTTTATTCGCCATTACAATACAGAAGGTTCTTATTTTTATGGATTCTTTCATAGTATTAATTTTCAAATTACATTTTTTTTTAATTTACATAAATAATTTTGTAAAAATATTCATTGTGTAAACGATTCTTACCATCATAAAGTTAATACTTTTTGCTGGTATGAAATCGTATCGTTTAAACAACTCTTGTACGCATATTGTCAGTAAGATTTAAATTCATTAATATTGATGAATATGTATACTCCTAAAACATTTCTGAAAAGAAGTTATTATTAGTGTTTTTTTTTCAATTTAATTTCAATTATCTTGGAATGAAAACATTTACATGCGAATTGAATACATTACATGAATGAGTTAAAAATATTTGACGTTTGGAATTTGTTGGTTAAGGAATGAATGTTTTATGGTATAGAACGTAATAAATGAATCGAACAAAACATACAACTTTTATTGTACCAAACGTAATGAATGAAATGAACTAATTATTTCATATATATAATTATAATTAATAATAAAGTATAATATGTAATTAATTGAACATTGATGTTTCATAGAAATAACCTGTTTTTAATTTTTAAACAAATAAATCGCACAATGTCGAAAAAAAATAAAGCAAAACCAATGACATCAGTTAAAGAAGATATTAAAGAAAACGATTACATATCAATTGACAAATCAAATAATATTATTTTAAAAATCCTAGCAAAACCAGGTGCAAAATCAAATTGTATTACTGACATATCAATAGAAGGAGTCAGTGTACAAATTAATGCACCTCCCACTGAAGGAGAAGCCAATACAGAATTAATTAAATACTTAGCAACTGTTTTAGGACTAAGGAAGAGTGATGTGTTTTTTGACAGAGGATTTAAATCTCGACAGAAATTTTTAAAAATTTCTTCTGATTTAACAAAAGAACAAATTAAAGAAAAACTGAATAATGAAATGAAAGCATCAAAATAATGAATTATATGTAGACTGTAAATGTTTAATTAAAAACATACAATTTTGTGAGAAAATGTCTCATTCACAATATATGTTTTTAAATATAATTAAGGGTATATGACACTAGAGGGATCCGTTCCCTACTTGCTTCATTTACCAATCCTGGGCTTGCTGTGCTCATCCACTTGTCAATAATAAGCATGTATGAAACAATAAACATATTGGGGTATCATAGAAACCTCGCCCTAAATAAATAAGTCGAAGTCATAGATTTATATACATATGCATGTGTGTGTATATATATAAACACACATATATATGTTAGTATGTCGAACATTCTTGCAGGTAGATTATTTTTTGCAACGTGTTATTTTATCAATTTTTTTGTGTATAATTTTGATTTTATATGTATTAAAAGACGTGTGTATGTGTGCATGTATGTGTGTATAAATATAAACAGAAATATGACTGAAACTACAGAGAAAATAAAATGAAACATTTAATTAGTTTATTAATAGTAAGATGAACATTAATTTTTATAAAAATATTTGATCAATTGTTTCCTTGCTGTTTCTTAGTAAAAAAAAATGCTGAAAATATTTTCCTTATAATGTATTTATTCTTAAACTACAAATTTTAAATAGATTTATAAAAAATTAATAACTGATATATTTATAAAAATATTTTGTTTTTCAAATAATGGAAATATATTTTTCATAATAAACTATCTTAGTTACCTATAATTCGTCAGACAGTAAAAATCGTTCTGAATTTAAATTGATCATATACAATTATACCAGTTAATGATTCATTCAATAACGAACTATTCATATTTTGTGAAATATATATAGTACAAATTTGTATTTTACTTACAATATTCTTACTGATGTTTATAAAATTTTTCTTACAATAAAGATTATTAATTTTTAAATAAAATTAATTGCTGATATGGGAAAAATATTACAAATATCAACACTATAATACTGTTCTAGTGAATTTTGTAATTTTTATCATGATCTCAAATTTTAATATACTCACTTAATTGGAGATACTGAAATTTGAAATATCTGTTATGTTCACTATTTATATACATACAAACACACATACATATATATATATATATATATATATACACACACAACAAAAAGGGCATAAAAGTAACTATATTTTTTATTCGCTCATTTCTATTTAAATAAAACGGTTAGTATTTGATTAAGAACAAATATTTATAAATCGTTATACTCATGCAGTTATGTATTTTCATGATTTATTCACAGATGAGGAACTTTCGTGTATAGATAAAGACTCCTCACGATTAGAACACCTTCATGCATAGATAAAGTATCCTATGGTTGCCTTTATGGTTGTATTACTTTACTTTTGAGGACTTCTGACAAACGTTTTTAAAGAGTATGCTTGTTGTATGACGGGTGTTAGAAATAAAATCTGATATTAGTAACATGTTTTGGATAAAATGTTTGTGATAGTCTCGAGTATAATAAAGATGTTCTGTTTTGTACATAAAAAATGAAATATTTACTTAAAAATATAATTGCAAATTGAAAACGCAAAATAACCTCACTTGTAAGGTATACTCATATTTGAGTAACAATATTTATAAACCGAATATATAAATATCATGGGCAAGTATTCCAGTGATTCGGATCATTCGGATTATTCTTATAAAAAGCGATTAGGTAGATTGAGACACAGGTGAGGTTACATTTGTAATACTATGTGCTGCGGAGTTACAACATATTATCAGGCCTTTAACTGGAGAAAGAATAAATCAATTTGGATTGTTTAGGAGCAGTTCTTCAAGCTCAAGCGGCAGTTCATATCATCGAAGGCATAAGAAAAAGTCGAACCGAAATCGATCTAGAACAAGGTTTGTATATAATACGAATTTCTGAATGTTTTATAATTGTATTTTAAAATCTTAATGAATAAATATGTATAACAATTATTAATACTGTTTATGAATACACAGAAAACGCTCACGTATTCGTCACCGTAGAAGGTCTAGATCATATTCGATCTCTAGGACACATCATTCGAGAAATAAAAGATCTAATTCCAATAGTAGAGATAACCATTCACGATCGAGGTCTAGGGATAGAAGTAGAAGTAACAGAGATAATCGCTCCAGATCGTATGAAAGATCAAAATCACGAGATAGATATTACAGTAAATCAAAATCGAAATCATCAAGGTCTAAGTCTAAAGACAAATTTGGTAGAAACAGATCGAGATCTCGATCTAGTGATAAGCACGTTAGAATTAGAAAGTCGAATTCCCCAAGGAATTCCAGGTGTAATAGTAAAAAATCTGATAAAAATAGTGTAGCTGGCTCACCTCCGAGTTATGAAAGTGTTAAAAGTAAACTATCTGCTGCAGATCCAAGAATTGAAAATAAATTAGCAAAACATTTAAGTGCTACATCGACAGATAATTTCTATGATGTTACAATTGATCTTGAGAATGAATCAAGCAATGATTTAAATAGTGCCGATAAATTTTTACAATTTTCGTCAGCTACGAAAAAAATTCCAGACAACATAGTTATTGATTTAAAATCAGAAACCATTCTTGTACCTAAAGTTGAAATCAAAGAAGACAAATTATCAATTTTTCATCCAAATGTAAGTATAGTAATGAAAATTATAAAAACAATACAATAGTAATATAATTTCATCAGTTAAAAACGTGTGTTATGAAGTATAATTAATCTTAGAATTAAAAATAATACAGCATTTGTAGGCAAATTAGAATATCATTTAAAGTTGTAGTATTTACATTCTTATTAATATATAAATATTGTCTTCAATAAAATTGACAATTTTCAATGGTAGCTCAAGATATTTTCTATTTTTAAAAAGAAAATATTTGCTGTTACTTGTCTTCTTTATTACAACAAGAAAACTAATGTGTTTTAAAATATGGAGAAGGTTTAAGCAGTATGGTAGGTGGTACATATAAAATTAATTTCAAATGAGTAATGGCAACAGTATAAAATACATACTGTAATAGAAGTGGAAGTTCAACTACTTGAGTTTTAATCTTTGAAATAAATAATTATTATATATATTATTTTTATATATTTTTTTTACATACATAAACATTTTATCTGAGTAAATATAAGATGTTTTTTCTGTAGTAGATATATAGTATGTCACATGTAATACAAGTTTGGAATGTAGTATTTTTTTTATTGTTTTTGCTACTTTCAGAATATATATATACACACACACACACATACGTGCGCACGCATATTATAGATCTCTTTTATTGTACTTAAAATTATTTAATTTTATTACAGTTGATGCCTAATGAAGAAGCCAGAATTGATAAGTGGGTGAAAGATTTGTTTGCTTTTAGACAAAAAGCTTTAAGAGATCTAATGAAATCTTAAATTTAAGTGCTGATGAATATGTAATAAAAATGGATTTTAAATTTTGGTTTAAGTGGATGTTTGTAGTTATTGTGTTTTTATTTATTAAGAAACTATATTTTCCTTCAAAAACAAATTTAGTTTTAAATTATATTGAAATAAATAAATGTCCATTTTGCTATGGCACAAATCTATGTAATCAGTTTTATAATAAGTTAATTAAAATTAAAAGTGATACATTTTATGATTTAATAAAGAATTTTTTCAGTATAAAAAATGTGTTTTATGGTATGTATGAAAAACATCAAGTGATTCTTAAACGGTTAGGACATTTTAATGAACTTAATGATTTAGATAAAAAAATATGCATTCAATCGAATTTAGATACACATTGTGATATTCAACAAATCAAGGAGCCGCACATAAAAGACAAAAATAATTTTGAAAATTTATTGTGTCCTTCAGTAAATATAAGTAAATTTATTAAAAAAATAATAAATAGCGCAGTAAACTATAATAACATTTTTACTATACTACAGATAAATCCAGAACCTATTATCTTAATGGTAAGAATTTATTTAACATGCTTCTATTGTTTCTAATATAATATGTTTTTAGATATTAGATAAACAAGATGGTTGGCCTGTGCCTTATTATTTTGGTGCTTGTGGACGAATAATTGTTGAAGAATATCGAGGCATTTCATTAAATTATTTTCAAGATGCAAATTGGTTTTTACGGGCTTATTTGGCTTTGCAACTCTTGGAAGGTGCATTAATGTTCACAGATGCACATCTAGATTATCATTTTTATTTAACTGATGTTTCACCCGATAATATAGTAGTTGATCATGATAATAAAATATCATTTATTGATCTGGAACATGTATTAATAATTGAAAAGTCAAATTTAAGTTATAACGAAGGTATAATTATGTACTGGTTTTTAGAAGTTAAAAAATATCGAGGATTAAATGTTTGCTATAAATAAATTGATATTGTTTTAATAAGAATTTTAATTTAATTTTTAAAAAAGATGTTAATCTGTTTCATGAGCCTTTTTAATTTTATTAAATAGTTCAGAAAATTATTTCTTTTCAAAAATAATTATATTTAATATTTTGTTTAAACATAAAATCGTTAATTTTAGTATTTAATATAAATTGTCAAAATGAGATATTGATGGTTTTCATTACCTATTACATTAAATTGATAATGTTACGTTAATAACTTTTTATATACATATGTACGTATATTTTTATGATTTTTTTTAGTTTCTCCAACACTTTCACACCGTAGTGAAAATCTTGAATGTGAAAACTGTTTCGCTTTTTCTCAAAATGATATATGTTCTCATACTATTAGTGATCACAATTATTTTGCAGTTTGTAAGGTAGTCTTATTAATTTCATCTATATATACACATCCTCAAACTACCCCCATTTATACACACACACACATTATATATATATATAATGTACATACACACATCATACACACACACTGAAATGAAATCCATAACTCGTTAATATTTTAATGTTCTAACGTGTGTTATATTTTTAGTTATTATTATCACCACAAGCACCATGGCCCATGATGACAGGAGGTTTATTGCATTCGCCACCTTCGTTCATACAAAGAGAGCATTTAGAAGTATTTTCTCTGATTGAAGATTGTGTTAATCCTAAAAAACATCAAAATCGATTTCAAATAGTAATACAACTATTAGGTCAGTTAAAAAATTTAAGTACAACAGATTATTTATGTTATTTGTAACATAGAAGATAATAAAATAATATACATTAAAAGGTATATTTCTTATTATTTTTTGATCATGAATAAAATATCCACCGTTATAAATTATAGATCTAAAAATCATTCGCCAAGGACCGTAGTTGTTAATACACCTTTAAATTCCAAATAACGATAATTACAGATTATCAAAAATATTAATTACAAAACAATTATTTTTCCTAGAAATTAATTAATAGCTGATATATTCTAAAAATATTTTAATCATTGAAGATTTAACATAAGAAAAATGATTAAATTTAAAGTGATGGCCTACTTTGCCATTTAGAAGGTAGTACTACTTAATGTATAAATATCAAATTTATTTATTTAAAATCCTTTTATAGAGAAAAAAACTAATGTTGAAATTTTCTAATAATGTACGTATGTGCATACAAAATTTAATTCCTGAGTATCTAATTTCATATGTGTTGTTACATTCACATAAAAGAAGTCAATAACAAAGGGAAGTTTTATATATTGACAATGGTAGTTTATAATAATTTTTCTGATTATACTTACATATAACTCAAATGTCTGGTTACTAACAAATGACACGTATATTACGATGTTGGGATATTTTTTATGATTGCTTGTATCAACTTCCAGGTAACATTTATAAAATCTTATTTGTTATCTAAAATAATTCAAATTAAAATTATATGATTACAAAAAAATTAACTTAAGTAAAAAAATTATATTATTTAAAGGATAATGAAACACATTTTTTTTACAATATTTTATTTTTTTATTTCACAATTTAATATATAAATATGTATACCCAGATACCACTGAATATCGATGCCTTACAAAAAATCCATATCATCGGTTACACAAAATTTCCAGCTTACACTAAAACAATTTTTTTTACATATTTGGTCTCCTATTGGGAAAAAAGTACAATACGATATACAAAATAACAAAATTACAATAAGCATAATTTTAATAATAATAATAATACCTGACATCAAAAAAATCTAAATTTAATTAGCAATTAATGTAAATAATTACTTTATATTTGGCCTAGTTAATAGATATAAATTTATTACAACTAATTTATTAAACAAAAAAATATATTATTTTTTTAAAAACAAAAGCAACACTTTAATCAGTAATCTAATTATTATAATCTTAAAACAATTTCAAAAAGAAAATTTGTGTGACAATATTGTGACTTGTACTTTCAGCAAATATTTATAATTAAAGTAAACTTTAAGTAGACACTACTAAGTTTACTTGGAAATAAATTCATTGAATACAAGTATCTATGAATATAATTAAATGCATGTACCAATTATAACTCTAAGAAACTTGAACAGCTTAACAATCCAAGTTTCATATAAATACATTCAATAAAATTAACTGGAAATGAACACACCCGTTATCAAATATGTATTAATACAATTACATGACCAAGCAAAAACAATGATCATGCTTTTATCTATCACTGTGTTGAACTTTGGTAGGTAAGGCAAATAAGGCTATTCAAAAATGTAATTTGTCTATTTAGGAATGAACGCATCTAAAAAAGATTGATGGTAGTTTTTATCATTATAAATTAGTCTTTTATTATTAAAAATATTGTGCAAAAAAATAAAATATTAACCATTTAGACAATATCATACCAAAAATGTACTATTGATTTTAGTCGTTTCGTAAAAAAATATCTGCTTTCACATTTACATTACATGTGTGAAGTAACACGTGCTCATATTTGCAAATTAATGTAATATAATTTCACACGTTTTTGTGAAGATAACACCACATTCTCTTTTATTGATTAAAGTAAATTTAAATTATTTGATAAATTGTAATAGTCTTAATAAATATTTATATATTAGTGCCCAAATATTACCTATGAATAAATAGGTAATTATATGAAATTATATTGTTATTAGTTCAATCACTGAGTACCATATGTAGGTGTATATATACATACACACACATACATATATACATAAAGACAAGATGCATGAGTAGAATGTGTAGAAATGAATTAAAAAATATTTATTCACTTTATAAATCATTAAATACATAATTTATTGGTTAAATGTGAAAAATAAAATTAATATTAATTATAATAAAAAGTAAATGCCAAATTAACATCTATCGGAAATATTTCACACTCAGTGATTTATATTCAATATGGAAATCATTTACAAAAAAAGATGAATATTCTATTAATAAAACAAAATATTATAACACAATGACTTGAAAACAAATTTTTGAAATATGAAAAGCTTATGTGTAAGATTAATATTAATTTGAGTGTACAGTACATTAATATCTGAATTATTTGAAAATTAAATACACTTTTATTAAAAATATTTTATATTAATTCAGTACATGAAAATATTCAGGTTCTATTGTACAAATTAAACTTTATTGCTTATATCTTCAACTTTTAGGTCAAATTGAAATAATAATCATTAATTCGAAGTTAATCTAACCACCTATTATTAATTTTGAAAAAAATTAATAGCATGATGCTTATTTTAACACATTTAATAAATATAAAGTATTTAATGATTAAATCAAACTAGCAATTCAGTTTAATTTGCACAATAGATATTATTCTAAAAATAAAGCAATAATGTAACATACAATATTAGAATGTCACCTTTATTGTTATATAAAAAAAGTATTTTAATTTCAACAATACCAGTATTTATTACTAATATTGTAGAAAATAAAATTCCCAACCGAGAACTAATCAGACTAACTATATTATACATGTACAAGGGGTTTGTATCAAAGCATAATTACAGAGCAGAAATTGAATCGCATAAACTTTTCTTTTAATGTTGTTTAATCGAACTCTTTTTGCTACGCCTTTCACCACTAAGATAAGCTTTGTAAAAGAACCGTGCAAAAAGTACAAAATAACTAAAGTACATTGCGATGGAAAGTTTAATGTTCACAGGTGAAATGTGACATTCATGTTGATTTCCAGCTGTTATGAAGTTATGGGCCCACACATTTATCGCACAGCCAATAATCATTTGTGTAAGTTGGAGTGTTGTTATTAACATTGCAAACTGGCGTGGAGGTGAATATCTATAATTAAGGTGATGAAAAATTGTTTATCAAATGATTAATGTTATAGTTTTTATTGTATCATATTAGACATTGTTTTATTATGTAAGCTAAATCAAAATGTATATAAAAATAAGCTCTATAATCTTACCCCATAGCTCTTAATGCAAAGTATGAATACATAACACTGTGGACGAAGTAATTCATGACAATAAACCATCTTGCTGATGCAGTGTATTCAGTGTATGAAAACCAACTATAAAGTAACACAGTAATGTGATGGTACCTGAAAATATTTATTCTTATTAGTAAAAGTATTATTCGTCAACTTGTGTGGATACATACATATAAATATATACATATTTACATATTCATATATAATTGTTATGTATATAAATCAAAATAATTAAAAAACTATCAAATAACCAGAATTAATTTAGAAAAACAAAATAACAAGACATTTATTTAAATATATTATGTAACTTTATATAGTATACATATAGCGATATGGATATTTTTTTTATATTGTATATACTTAAATATAATCTACTATAAAATATAATACATTAACTGAAAATGGAGGCATGTTGAAATTAATCAATAATATTTGAAACTGAAATTAAATCTAATAACAGCTGAACTTAAAGAAATATAACTTTATCAACTATGGGTAAAAAAAAACCCTGAATACATCTACATTCTTATACCAAAAATGAATATTAAATTTTTTGATTAGAATTAAATATGAGTGAAATCAAAATATCTGTTAGGAACATTTCATTCCAACAGAACCTCAAATTACTAAAAATTTAAACAATTTCCATCAACTGGTATTGAATTATATTTAATCTTTCTTTTTTTATTAGAATTTTGTCCACTTCTTTGTTTTCAAATAGAAATGATATATCCAAGTCTATTGTTAGAGTTAAGTAAATTATTTAATAATATTATAAAACCCTCAGTATATTGTTGGTATTTAAAAGATATAGCCATTATTATTTATGTGTAAAAGTTATGTCGTTCATGTCATAATTCTGTAATTTATTTTTCTTTGTGCAAAAAATCCTAATAAAAGAGCAAAGAAATTCTTAAATAGTATCGATACATTTATCATGATATACTACTTTTTTAAAATCCTATTTAGAACTACCAATTTTACAATTATTTCCGAATTTGAAATACAAGATGAATCTTTAATATTGACATTCACAAAATATTAAAAAATGATAACTTCTCATCAGAGTTATTTAATATCTATTAGCTCTTGATTGAAAAAAGGTATTTACTAATATTCGAAATAAATTCCTGTAATTAGAGACATGATAATAAAAATAAAAAATTATATAATGAGAGCAATAATGTCAAAATTTAAAAACTTGATAATCCGACTGTTGAAAAAATAATAAATAAAACAATAAACTTTATAGAACGTAATAAATTCCATTAAACGTATTTCTCAATGTTCAAATGTTGCGTTAAAGTAAATATTGATATGGTATTATTATGTTAGAATATTACTTTTTATGATTAATATAAAAAAGTTTGCATTTCGAGTAAAATGTGAATATAGAGAGATAAGGTTATATAGTTGCTATATATACATATACGCACGCACATTTTATCAATGCAATTAATTAGATAAGACTAAATAAATTTTCAAGTTTAGTATGGATTATAAACAAATTACTATACGTGGTTATTAAAAAAAGTAATATAGATATTGACAGTATGACAATAATTCAGTCATGAATAACGATCATCCAGAAAAAACGTAATAATTTGTAAATTTCAAATAAAATTATCCCATGTGAAATATCTATAAATACTCTATTTTTTTAAAAAAAAACTCATTGAACAAAAGATCAACATTTTAAATACATACTAATATTATCGCATGTAAAATGTCTTTTATACACACAGCAGACACACACAGTAGGTACTCTTTACTCATCTATAAACATACATTCATATATTCTACAATCTACTTCAATTCACTTAATTTCTTTTAATTTTTGTTAGAAATTTCGCTATTTGTAATAAATGTGCTGTCTACGTTAAAAGAGCGGTAGTCATTTTAATTAAATCATTTAAAGAAAGAATATTTTTCTGAGGAAAACCGTCATAATGTGTCATGCTTTTGCGAAATACTTTCATCGAAAATGTGCAGTCATAAAATTCACTTGTATTTGAAAGCATTTATATTAACCTGTTATAAAATAGGTCTGTTTATTATGAAATTATTAGATTGGTGCAAATATAATTGTGGTCTTTACGTATTAAGAATGGAAAGTTGTTTGGATATACTGTTACTGCCAATTTTTAATTTTGAAATAACATTATTTAATGATTAATACTTTTTTAAATTAGGATTTCAATATTTTTCATTTTAGGATTAGTCAAAAAAAAATAGAAAATATATAACTAACATACACGTTTTTATTAATTTGGTTGATATATTTATTCATAATTTTTAACGTGAAATAAATATATTTGTTCTAAAATATAAGTTCTGTCGTGGGCGTGGTTATTACGTTGGTGAAAAAATAATTCCGATTTTTACGTATCGAGTGTGAAGGCGCATATATCAGTTAAAATTATATTTATTAATCAAAATAAAGACCATTGGCCTACACATATTTCTCCTAACGGGGAACGAGTTTGTTTATTGCTACAAGATAGAATTCTAGAGTCCTGGAATTAACGAATTCATCGAAAGCGCTTTGAACTTATGCTTGATCTTTGAAAATCGTCTCTCGCAGGAAATTACTCAAATGTTTTTAAAAAAAATAATAAACTGCCGGAGACAGGTCTAGAGAATAAGGTAGGTGAGGTAAGGTTTCATAACCCAGTTCATTAAATTTTTTAAAGTCATTTGTCAGACGTGTGATCGACTGTTGTCATCAAGAAAAAATTGATCCTCTTCGATTGACTGACTAATGCTGGCCGTAAACGATGAACTTCTCATGCATTTTTTCGATTTTCTGACAATACTTTTCTGCTGTTATTGTTTCACCAGATTTTAAGAAGTTATTGTGAACGATGCCACTTGCTGACCAGCAAACAGTGCTTGCAATATGACCATCCAAACGTGTCGTTCCATCGAATCTATTAGATTTTTAGTAACTTCAAGGGTTATTTTATTTCATTCTTCCTGGAGTCTTGCTTTGAGTTCCGTTTTGCTGCTTATACAATATTTCCTTATTCGATGTTCCAAATAATCCTATAAAAACTCAATTACATTTAAGCCTGATGACTGAAGGTGTCTTGGGGACATTATCTTGTTGGAACATGAGAGGCCCATCAACGCCCAAATTATTAGTACTTTGCCGCAAATTCTCTTTTAAAATGTTTAAATATTTGAAACGATCCATAGTAGTTTCAACAAATTTTAAATTTCCGAATCCAGTTGCCGCCATGCTTCACCGTACGAGTCAGATTTTTAGTATCCATTTCCGTATTAGGTTTACTCCACATTGTTTCTCTTCTGTTCGTACTAAAAGCTTCATATATGCTTTAATCTGTAAAAATTACATGATTCCAAAAGTATTGTCGCTTATTTAGATGCTCATCGGCAAAGTTTAATCTTTTCAAACGGTTTTGTATCTATATTACTGGTTTGCGTCTAGCTGCACATCCATCACAACCATTTCTCCTTAGCATTGAAACAGTGAAGAACGTGCTAACTGTTATAAAAAAACTCTTCCGAAATTTGATTGGTTATTGTCGGAGCACTTAATTCCGGACTACTTAAATTTTTTTAAAAATCTGACGTTCCATGTGTGTGTTGAGAATTTTTGGCCGTCCAGTACGGGGTTTATTTTTTACTGAACCTTGCATTTTGTAATTCTTTATGTCATATTATACATAGAAATTAGTTCTGTCTATCATTTCCGCTATTATTTTAAGTAGTTTTCTTTCTTTATTCAATTTAAATATTAAATTTCATGTCTCAATTGATGTTTCCTTCTTAACAGAACTCATTTTCGTGATTTATTCAAATAATTATTCTAATTGGTGTTCACTCGAAGACAAAAATATTTCAATTGTTATCCTAGTCCCTTTACGACTAAACATAACGCGACCTTAAAAGAAATTAACATGTCAGGATATGCACCACTTATGGTGAACCTGAAAATGTACGGAGACTTTTGTCATCTTTTTTAGCATTGAATTTAGAGATTGGTTATTGTTTCATTAGAAATATTTTTTTTAAATAATATATTAGTACAGATAATAAAGAATATTTTTGTTATATTTCATAAATGTATTTATATAAATGCAAAAATAATTTAAGTTTTTTATTGTAAGTTGTGAGTACACGGAGACTTTTTATCTGACTATATATATATATATATATATATATATATATATATATATATATATATATATGTGTGTATATATATATATATATATATATATATATATATATATATATATATATATATATATATATATATATATATATATATTTAGAAAAATAGTAAGATAATGAGTTTCAATAATTCCGCTTTATAGATTTGGAAGATAGCCTAATTACATTTTTGATCTGGAATAATTCACTATTTTGTGCAAATAACATTTAATCGATTTAATATATCATGGATAAATAAGTGTATTACTGTTAAAGTAGATGGGCTTGTAAAATTCGTTACCGTGGGTTATATATAGCATTCTTTAAAAAAATGCCGAACTATTTATAAAAATGAAGCTATGTAAAAAAATCGATAAAATCACAAACATCTCTATCGTGTCATCCTAAAATTATTTGTCATGCCAGTTTCGAAAACTGACTATACATTAGTAACCTACTCCACTAGCGAGAATATGGAAAATCCCATACGATTATTTTGTCAGCATGTCGCAAATGAGAAATACTTCTGACGAAACAAAACATCAATAAGCTAAATAACAATTATATTTCCAGTTCATAATGGGCCTATATTGGGAGTGGGTAATTTACCAAATGTATATAATTTCAAAAATGAGATCGATATGAAAATAATTTTAAAACTGCATTTATTTATCCAAATAATTTATTATTAATTTAAAAATTCTGATTTCATTTGCATTTTAGTAACACCATCACTTTATTATACTGTTCTGACCTCAACTATTTTATGAAACATCAGTAGATTTTTGTTTATTTTTAGATAAGTATTGAGAAACGGACATGGAAACAAAACGAGCCGTTGAATATAAATGTTCGTTTCTTTTAAAACAACGTCAGCAAATTGCATAGTAAGTTTCTTAAAACAGTAATTCAGATTTAACTGTTATAATAAATAAATATTCCTTACAATTAATGACGTTTCATACAGATACTGTTTTTACATCGTGAAATTTTTTGCAAAATAAAAATCGAAAAATGAAATTTACAAAAATACAAGTTCTTTAGAAATGAAATTCTAGTTGCTCTCTGTAAACTTCTTTAAATATTGTTTGTGGTATAAGTCGTCATTTTTAAATAGTTTCTAAGTTAATTGGTTATGAAGTATACAACTATAAAAATAATTTTATACTTGCACTAGAATAAATTCGAAACTACCAAAAAATACTCATGTTGAACTTGATTGTGAAATAGATGTAAACCAGCTATTCTCAATCACAAGCCAAACGCTCTATAAAAAAAAATCTATCACTCATTTGTTTACTTAAAGTTAATTTTTTGTATAACATTTAGTATCTTGTTTTAACCAATGTCTATGTGCCAGAAAAAAAATTATAATTGTCCCATTTTAATACAAAAGATAAAATTAAATATTTTCTATATACGATGGAGTTTTTTATATTCACGGAATGAGAACAGAAGATAAAAAGGAGTTAAATATATTTTTTTGTTGCATGTAATCATCTTTAGGCATAAAAACAAAATTTCTTGTTGATTTTTTATTGGTTCGCTTGCAATCGTCAAAAGAACAAGTTAATGTCTGTGATGTTTTTTAAAATAATATTGAATTTCGGGCAGTAATTAAATACCTCGCAAAACAAGAAAAAAGTGTGGAAAACATGTGAAGTGCAATCAGTTTATGGAGATTGTTATCCTGGTTTATAAAGTGGTTACGCCTTTTTTAAACAAGATACAGAATCAGTAGAATAAGATGACAAGTAGTAGAATACGATGATCAAGTGAAGTCACAACACACGTGTCATAAAGTGAATGATACCAATCATATGGAAAATGGTCCGTTAAAATTTCAATAAATTGCAGAAAGGTACAAAATACGCGAAACAACGCTTTTCAAAATAATTCATGATTATGTTGGAATGTCAACAATCAGTGTACAGTGAGTGCCATGAATGATTATACTGCATCAAACAAAATATAACGCGCAGAATGCTGTATTCAATTTGTGGAGCTGTGTGGAGAGAATCCAACAAAAATTATCAATCGGATTTTACTGGTGACGAAACTTGGGTTCATCATTATGGCCCTGAATCAAAACAGGAATCCATGCAGTGGGAATGAAAGGTTGAGGCTAAAAGTTTAAAGTTGCATCGACGGCTGGAAAGGTAATGGAAACAATGTTTTGAGATTCGCAAGGAATTGTGTCGATAGATTATAAAAATAAGGCTAAACTATCATTGGTACATACTACACTGATATTCTACATAGTTTAAGAAAGTCATAACTGAAAAAAGGAGAGATGAATTAAAAAAAGAAGCACTTTTAATTCACGACAATGCACCAGTTCACAGAAGCCATACCGTCGAGGCTGCTCTGACGGCAAGCAAATTCGAAGAAATTAATCTACTACCATATAGACCTGCCATGGAAACAAGTGATTATTTGTTTCCGATTTGAAAACGATCTTCGTGAAAAGCATTTCGCCGATGATTAGTCATTACAAGTAACCATAAATGAGTATTTTGAAGACAAATCCGAGTACTATTTCTATGAAGATTTAGAAAAAATGAATTGAAAGATATAACAAATGCATTCATGTTCGAGAATGACATATTGAAAAATAAAAATATAAAACTTAAGTCTTTCAATCTCTTTCTCTCCCATTCCATATATACAAAAAACACCTTCGTACCTGTGTAATTATAACTTGCAAATGCAAATTAAACTTATTATAATGGCTATCTATTACAAATATTTTAGTATTTCTTTATTATATATTCATTTTTTAAGCAAATAAATTTAATCAAATCTTTTTCTTTCACGATTTTCAACTGACTTAATTAAATTTAAATCTTTAATTTTTAAATTAAAATTGACTAACATGATATTACAAGTGTTCACTGAATGAAAGTAGTATAAATGTTTTTTGATAATTAACAATCACGATTTAAAATACATAAACAAACGAATGAAACATACAATAAACATCATTTTTCATAAATTATTTATGAAACAGATGAGAAAATTGTATGGAAATATTTATAACAAAACATTTAGCAATTTAAGTAGTAAATAAAAGTAGTTGATAAATAGCTATTTAACATTCAGCTACTAAAAGTTGTCTATTTGCGGTAATTTATTAAAAATAAATCATAAAAACGAAAGAACGGATCAAAAACAATATAATAGAGAAATAGTAAGTTCTGATACATTTTCATGTAAAAAAATCTTAAAAATCATATTAATCAGAATATAAAATAACTTACCAATGAAGAAATATTAATGGTTGCTTACGAAGAACAATAAATAATGTATCGCCCAGTTCAGGCAATTTTGATAATACGAACATCCACGTCCAAAATCCACTCACACGGTCGTTCTCAATAAAACTGGAAAGAAATAAACAAAAATGAAAAATCTTTATTTTAAATATGATATAATTGTTTATACTTATTTTCCTATAAAATTAATAAATGCATATTATGTGTATATATATATATATAAATATCAAAAATTAATTGATCACTGAAACATAAAAGATGTGAAAGAATAAATATAAAAAAAATCAAGAGGAGATAGGATATGGATATCAGAAAATGCATGTAAAGTACAAGTACTAGATCACTTAAATTGAAAGAAATTAAAAAAATACCTTTATTGACTAATGGATTATCAAATATAGATGGTTTTGCTTTTATATATATATATATACACATACATACATACATACATACATATATATATATATACATACGCGAACGCGTTGTGCGCAGATGCGCACACGCACATTGAAATATTCATCATTACATGAATACTTTTATTTTTAAAGGTTAAAAAACAAAGTACACCAAATATATAGAAATATTAACAAAATATATAAAAAAAATTAAAGAAGTTACTTTTCAAAATTAGTATAAAATGTTACTTAAAAATTAAAGTATTTAATATAAAAATTTAAAGTATTTATAAATATATATATATATATATATATATATATATATATATATATATATATATACACATATATACAAAAAAATTAAAGAAGTTACTTTTCAAAATTAGTATAAACTCTTATTTAAAAATTAAAGTATTTGAAAAAATATGGACGAATTTACTCGAATTATCGTAACTAAATTCGAGTTTTACTGCAGTAGTGTTTTCATTTCTGATTTTTTAAGTTCAAAATCAAAAAATATTACATGTTTCAACGCCGAATTTACTGTGCGTTGGATGGAAATTGGGGTTTGGTCCTGGGTCTTAGCAGAGGCTTTTAAACCGGTTTAGACAGGAGAATTGGGATTCAGGAAGTGGGCATAGCGGATGGTTTGATGTGGTGAAGTACGGAAAAAAATTCAAAAAACCGGGAGGAATTTTCAAAAAACATGAAGGAGATTTTGTAAGTTAATTTTTAAAATATTTATATTTCCGACTTATACTATGTCAAATTAACACACTGCATGCGGGAGACTAACCACAGTCCGGCGTCCGCCATTCACTGAATGAGGAAGACTGATCTAGTTAGAAGCGGGAAGCTATGACCGCAGTCCCGTTTTTGAGAAAATTCTTTATTCTTATCATTGACAAACGACTGAATATTTTAAACGTAAACATCTGGTTAGTATATATCGGCGACGATTTGTTTTACTATTTTGTGAACGAATCAAATAAATATCACGACCAAAATTCAGACAAATTCAAAACCAGCACCAAGACAAAAAAGTGGTTGAATATAACTTTTGAAGAAATTCATCGGGCTAATTTTGATGATGGGTAGAACAAAAAGAGATAATAGAGGCGACTGTTGGACTACAGATCCAGGGATTGCCACTCCCGTTTGTGCACAAATCATGATCAAATAATGGATTTTCCTGCTACGTATGTAATACATGGCCCAACTTAACCCGGATAACAAGTGTTAAATCATACCAAAGAAGAAAATTAATTCATTAAAAATAGTACAATTATAGTGATTACTATTTCAAGATTTATTTCATACAATTATCTAAATATGATCTCAAATGCAGTTTTCTTTATAATTATACATTTAAAAACTGATATTATGATTCTCTTAATTCTGGTTTCAACAAGATAAATTCAATTGTATTTATATATATATATATATATATATATATATATATATATATATATATATATATATATATATATATATACACATAAATAATACAGTGTAAAAATACGTACTAAAAGTAATATTGAAGGTGCAGTAAGGTTGAAACTGAATGATTCAATTGCCATATAAATAAATTGCACATAAATTATTATTTCAAATGACTAGTACGATATGCATTTTTAATCAAATTAAGATTTTAAGGACGAAATAGAACCTTATTTCTAAAGCATCAGTTATTATTACATTTAACAGTCAAAAATTAAGATTTATATTTATCGATAGAAGTCATTACATATTGGTATTAATTAGGAAAAAAACTGTGTTTTGTTTATGTTGACTATTTAACTTAGAATATAAAGTTAACTTAGAAAATATATATATATATACTCCGCCACCGTAATAGCAGATCCCTACTCTCTCGATTGAGACCTTGACCACCCTCGTACGATCATTTCTTCGCCAGCTGTTTAGTGTTTTGTAACAACGCGCGAGTAGTGCATGTCACGAAAATGAATATATATATATATATATATATATATATATATATATCGCTCAAGATTGTCTCGAGCAGGTTGAAAGTGATCCTACTCTTCTCGATCGAGTTATTACTGGTGATGAAAGTTGGTTCTTTCAATATGACCCCGAAACTAAACGACAAAGCCAACAGTGGCTGTCCCCTGGAGCACTAAGGCCAAAGAAGGCGAGAATGAGCAAGTCCAAAGTGAAAACCATGTTGATTTGCTTCTTCGACAGCAAAGGGGTGGTTCACAAAGAGTTCGTACCACCTGGACAAACCGTAAATCAAGTATTCTACCGCAATGTGCTCGAAAAATTACGAAAAAGGGTGCTCAGAGTGCGTCCAGAGATCGCGAAGACTTGGGTTCTGCATCACGACAATGCTCCCTGTCACAGTGCGTTCAGTGTCTCTCAGTTTTTGGCGTCTAAAGGCATCGCAACGTTACCACAACCGCCCTATTCACCGGACATGTCACCCTGCGACTTTTTCCTATTCCCCCATATGAAAAAATTCGTCAAAGGTCGACATTTTGACTCCGTTGAAGATATCCAAGAATCTGTGACGAGGGTACTCGGAGAGGTCCCACAAGAAGTGTTCCAGAATTGTTACGAAAACTGGAAAACTCGCTGGAATAAGTGTATAGATGCGGGAGGGGACTCCCTTGAAGGGGATCGCAGCGATGTACCTTAATTTTTAAATATACTCGATTTTTGAATTTTGTCGCATTACTTGTCTGACCTCGTATATATATATATATATATATATATATATATATTAGTAGGGTTTTCCAATAGGGGCGCAATATTTTTACGTTCGCAGTAATTGGGCCTTTTATAGACGACCCATGGTGTATTTTGCATAACGATTTATTTCTGAAGGCTTATTTACAAAATTCAATTAACACAAGAATTGAAGTCAGCAGATCATTCACATCGTTGGAGATTCATTAATTAGATACTGGAACAGCACAGTTTTTCTGAAAGTTCATCTTTAGCGAAAAGGTTCATTTTGATGAGACACGGTAAACAGATGTATGCCAATAATCCTAAAACAATTTCCGACCTAAGAGATGAAATCTGAAGAACAATTGGTGAAACAGAATGCTAGTTGTGTAGGAATATTATTGAAAATTGTAACGAAAGAATGGTTGCTTGTAAAGAAAGTACGCGGGGGTCACTTACACGATATTCTTTTTCATTTATAAATGGCATTAGTCCACAGTACGCAAACCCTTATTTTTATTGATTACCACATATTTGAAACTTCGTGAGTGGCTTCATTTCGATTAGTCTACCACACTTTTCCTCTGCGAAAGTTCTCGGTAACGCTGCGTTTTTAAAGGCGTGATTCCGAAACATGTCAATTTCATAACGTTACATAATGCAATGACCACATACTTTTTTTGCAGTAAAATTGAAAGATAATTTGATAAAAAATACGAAACAAAACTTGACCTACAGAAACAATCCGGCGACCGATAAGTCTACCGCCTGCTACATGTCGAAATAACGAGATTGTGTTTTGTGATTACCATAGGTTTAATTTTTTCAAGATTGTTTAATAAATGTCATTTTTACGATAACCGGTATGGTGATTACCACGTGTCGGCCGAAAATCACACGTGATAGATAAGTATGTTTATCACCGAATATTGCCAGTCCGACAAAAAAAAAACGCAGCGTTACCGAGAATTTTCGCAGAGGAAAAGTGTGGTAGACTCGTCAAAATGAAGCCGCTCACGAAATTTCAAATATGTGATGAGCAATAAAAGTAAGGGGTTGCGTACTGTCGACTACATGCCCTCAACTACTATTTATAATAAAGAAACTTGAAATTTCAGCGCAAATTCTGTGTTTTATTTCAAATAAAAAAAATACGTCCTTATTGGAACACACTCGGTATACACACATTTTTACATTATGATTTCTAATCTTAATTGATTCATTATGACTGCAATTTTTTCATTTAGAATTATAATTATTTTTCATTAAATATCTAACCAGTTCATGGGCTCTGCAGGGTATTAAACATTCGTACAATAAAAAATATTGTTTTCATATTTTATTTCATTCATTATTAATATCGAAACGTTTAGTCATACACATTTTTATAAATAATAATTGAATATAATTTTTTAACTTTGATTTAATTGAAGAAAATAAAAAGATAAAACCTTAATAACACACACACATGCAATACGCACGATTATTATTATCAAGGAAATATTTAATGTTACAAAAACAATTTATACAATTAATGTACAAATACTTTAATAAAGAAGAAAATAACATTCATTATATATTATTTTATACACTGTGCTATTACAAAAAAAGTATTATATTGTAAAAGACATTTATTACTTATAATAATTATTAAAGCAATGTATACAATTTGCGTTATTATTTCAGAATAAAAACAAAGTGAATGGTACATAATATTTATAAGGTACATAAGGTATACTTTTAAAGGCACATAAGCGTAGAAATGTTTCCGTGTATACATTATATGTATACAATGTTGTTTGAAAAATATAAAACTAAACAAAAAATAAATTTTAAATTGATGTAATAGCTAAAACATCTTAGGGCCTTGTCTTTTATAGTTACAGTTAATGTGACTGTAACTCAATTTAGTTTCACAGATGAATTTTCCACTTCCATAAACAAACAATGTTTCAATTAAAAATGTTTAATAATTGGCTACTGATTATTTTTAACATTGCTTACGGACATTTCGACAGATACTATCGTCCTTAAAATGCTGAGGTACAGAGTTTTTACCTTTATTTTAAAATCATTTTATCTTATATAAGTGCTGACCAAAATTAACGCTTCTCTCTAAGTTTCATTTACAAGTTTATTCTTGATAGTGTGATTGTACATTTTTGTATGTTACTGTACTGCACACAGTAACTATCGGTTTTTCATATTATGTTCTTACAAGAGATAAATAGTATTTAGAGATGAGGAAATCGAATAATACATTATTTTAATACTGACATCTACCTTACATACATATTAATAATTATTAGGTCTAAAAAAAAACTGTATATCACAAATTGTGTAACATATTTAATCTTTGCTTTGGAAACTATTTCAGTAAAAATAAGGTGTTAAATTATTCATAAACAATGTATATAAATTTAATGTAAAAACTAAGTAAAACAATTTTAATACAGTTCAATAACATTCATAGCAGTACTTTTTTTTATAAACAAACACACACATAAATATAAATATATATATATATATATATATATATATATATATATATATATATATATATATATAAAATAGGGGGCTTCGCTATCTACTCGCTGTGCTCGCCTACTTCTCAATTATAAGCCTGTACATACAACCAAATGAAACATTTTTTTTTAAACTCATGTCTATATAATTATTATGATATACATATATATATATATATATGAGTGCGTGTGTGTGAGCATGATGTGTGTAGTATATCTATATAAACATGGCAGTAGATTCTTTTTTGCAACATTTTAGTTTTTTATGGTTAAATACTATTATATATATATATATATAAATTGCGTTTTACAGTGTTTTTTTGTGTTTCTCAAAAATATTACATGTATATCACTACAAAGATGGGCATCATCATTGATAATTATCAACGATGTGTCTTTCGCTTGGTTAAAATTAATAAAAAAAAAAAATAGAATTAACCTACTGATACATTTTTTTGTTCCAAGTATACAGTAATTAAATTTAAATCAAATATAATAAATTAATATCAAAGTGTGCTAAATATAAACAAAAAAAAAAAAAAAAACTGTGATAACAGAAACAGAAATGAACTAAAAAGACGAAGAATGCTAGGATAACATAACAAACACTACATTTATCATACAATGTTATGCATAATACAAATGAACAAACAATGAAAACAACAATGAGAACAAACAATGTTAAATTGTAAACAGACATGGTTTATGTGTCATTAAAATTTTTCTATGTGAAGATAATGTCACTTTCAATGTCTTAGTTTAGTTTTTATATATATATATATATATATATATATATATATATATATATATATATATATATATATATAACGAGCAATGGCACACTCAGTCAGTGGTGGTAGAGAGGAACTGAGTTGAACGAATTTTTTTTAATGTGAATTCAATAAAATTCATTAGGTGATTATAATAATTTATTTAAAGAATAAAATGTAGATTTATTTACTTTTTTCTTTTTAATTACTTCAGTCATGGTTACATTAATTTCTCTGTATATGTATATATATATATATATATATATATATATATATATATATATATATATATATATATATATATATATATATAGCAAAGCCTGTCCGTTCAATTGTGATTGTGTAATGGTAGATCTTAAATAGGTTTTTAAAAGGCATATGGTAAAAAAACGATCTTGCACTGACGCATTTTGTTACCGGAAGTGTTGCAAATATTTTTAATAAGTTATAGATGTTAAGATATATCATTCTGTACACTTGCATGGAGCTATTGTTAACGGGTTCTCAAATGTTTTATAGCACAACTTGAATTGATGATTTTGTTTTGTTTTCTAGTGTTTTTCCCTTTTCTTTTTTGGAGTACCAGAGCCCCTTGCCCTCCCCCCTCGATGCACCACTAATAATGAGAGTAGAAATCATTGCATCTCTATGTACTTTTTAAAAATAATCAAAATTCATACCTTTTATCTTTTTTTTCATATCTTTTTTTATTCAAAAATTTAGAGATAGATTTGTTTATTTTACAGTAGATATTTATTTTGTGATTCATTTTGTTATCATTTAAAGACAAAAAAAAATACAAAACATAATATTAAGAAGAATTTTAAGATTTTCGTTATGCAAAAATTAACAGAAAAAAACATCACGAAAAATGTACAAAGTTCAAGAAGTACAAAGGTTTCTATCACATGATGTGATGTGGATTAAAAAAAAAAACATTAACAGTAAACATTGATAAGAATTGTGTCGGATGAAAAAAATTCATTTTAATGTCTGATAATACGAATTATGATAGATTAATGAAAATAGACCTTTTATTCATTAAATAAGCGTGTTTACTTTTTAATTTCTTAAAGCACCACGTTGTCAACTCTTGTGTGTTACGAAATATACATTATTCTTAATAACAAATGAACTTTGTATTCGTATACAAATATCTATTTATTATATTTTCATATACATCATACCTACATATATATATATATATATATATATATATATATATATATATATATAAAAAATGATAGTCTTCATTACTTCATCAGTTATATCCGTATCGAAAAATCAGTATCGAAAAATCCGTATCATAAACTGATCTTTTCATCGTTTACAAAAAAGTAATGGCATCAGTTAACGATACGAAAAAATAAACTGTAAAAAATGTAAAACAGAGATATAGATTGCTTTGTCTTTATTAAAATTTTAAAAAAATGTTTAAATCACTCAACTGAGCAGATAAAGGAATAAAAATGAAAGTCGAAAGTCTACTAAATCAACACAGTTTTGCTGATTTTATAGTTATGTACACAAACAATTATAAAAAGTAAAACGCTTATAGTTCTGTAATAAACATGTGGAAGATTATTGAACAATTAGGTAAATTCTACCGAAAAATAAGTCTCAAAATGATCAAAAACAAAATAAAAGTACTTAATGAATGTTGGCATAAAAAATTATATAAGTATATTTATCGAAATAGTTATCAAATAAACTTACAAAGGAATAGCGCAAATAATGTGTTTTATTTTAAATTAAAAAATTGCGTCGTCGAACTTGAATTAAACACCTTTCAACACTTTGACGGCTTGTTTTTTTATTTGATCTGTTATACCGTACTATCATTAATTACACAATAAAAAACAATACAAATATATACGTTTATAACCTAAAATAAAATCTTTAATCTGAATACTAAATTGTTGCAACATTAAACCGAATAAAATATTATTTGTTACTAAGCTTGCATTAATAGTTTTCTTTATTCCACCAAACTGAAATTCAATGGATATATATATATATATATAATTCAAATTTTCATTATGATGAGATAAAAATTAACAAACATATTAAATGTTTTATAATATTTATACTCATTAATAATAAAATAATAATATTGAATTATTTATTCTAAGAAAATGTAGAAAGCTATGTAAAATAGCAACATAATAAGAAATAATTTTAAAAATAGAGTTATGTTACACATGTATACTTTTCATTGTTTAATTATATTTTGAAAAATAATCACAACAGACATTTTTACTAGTATTGTGAGAATTCGATACATGAGTATATGAGCATTTTTCCAAGTTAAAATAGGTAAAAACATTGCTTTGGTACTGAGTATCTAGAACGTGAATTTTTCTTATTTTAACTTATACAAAAATTTTTGTTTTTTTTTTTCTAATTTTACAAAGATTATTAGTAACATATGCTTACAATTATAGTCAAATATACTCATATTTAAGTATTAAATTTAAAATTACGAAGATGTCTAAGAAGTGAATTGTTTTTTGTTGGATGCAAAGAGGTATTTTGACTTAAATTCTTTATACTAAGCACTAAATAATTGTGAACAATTATTTTATTAACATAATTTATATATTATGTTTTATTCTTAAAACTAGTACTCTGCAAGCATTGTAACTTCAACTTACTTTTGAACATTGTTAAATTAAACTGAAATATTTTAAATCGATTAAACGATTTTAATAAATTAAAATATTGTTAAAAGAATCGTGATCTTTTATAAAATAAGTTTAAATTGAACTGTTAATATTATATATACTTTAATAAATTATTCGCACAATTGCATGTTTGTACAAATATACTTAAAACTATTTCGTTATTCTCTTCAACCTTGACTAACCACTACTAAACAAATGTCTCTTTTCATTGCCTTCAAATTTGAACAACTCAATCGTTTTTACTTCACATATTTTCAATGAATTTTTTATATATCTCTCTTTCATGTATTCATATCTCTTTTTTATACGATTTTATATTTTTTTAATATATATATATATACACATATAAAGGTGTGAAAATTGATTCTGTGCCTTTAAACTGAATCAATCATAACTCTTTTAAATTAAAATATTTTCTCATTGTTTTAGAATTTTGAAATGCCAATCTTAACACACACACACAAAACACTACATCTTGGCTACGCAGTTAGCATAATCTCACAAAATAGTGATGAACAATAGTGGTGCCCGAAAAACGGCATATTAGGCATTGCACACTTTTCAGATATCAGTTGAAAAAAATGCTGCTGAAGCCGCGGGAATTACTTGTTCAGCTTTGGAGGAAGGTGTTGAGATGCATAAAACATGCAAAGATTGATTCAACAAAGATAGACATCCAAAAATGCATTGCTAATTCATCGAATAGAAGCCACCATCCTTTCTCGACAAGGGATTTGTCAGTCCCTCGACATATGAAGCAAAGTTATACAAAATAATGAAGAATATTTTGAGGATTGAAATATATTAAAGGCACCGAATTAATTTGTACACCTTATATATATACATACACACACACACATATATATATATATATACACACACACATATATATATACATAGAGAGAATGAAAAAGGTGCATATTTCTTATAAGACTTAGATATGCAATAAATGTTACTGAAATTAAAAATGATACAGTATAGAATGCATTATTTAAAGTAATTTACAATGCACAATAGCAGTAATAAAAACACGTCAACGACGGGTAGATGTCTTGACTCTGAAAACTAACCATAAAATAAAACAATAAACTAAAAAAAAACTATTACTTAAAAAACTAACAGCATTTACAACTATTTAACGCATATTTTATCTTGTTAACTTTTAAGCGGAAAATTGAATATACAATAATGAGTATGTTTATTAATAGTTTATCCGTTAATTGCATGTTATCATTCTAAACATGATAAACATTGTATTACTTATTCCATTATAAAAATGTTCATAAAATTAAAATATTAATCATTAAATTATCGTTAAGATTAACAAACCTAGACCTAGAAAATGCAAAACTCGATAAAATGAACAACATACGTTATTTTCAAGTTCAAAAAGTTAATAGTTCATTCAAAGTTACAGAATAAAGTTTATTACATTTTATATAAAATTATTTATAGAATATACGATAACGTGAAACAAATTAATGATAAGATCGTACGATTTTCATTAAATAATAATTAAAAAAAGCTATTCAAGTGATATAAAAGTATTTAAAAAAGTAATTGGAAAGTTTTGCGATATTTATCAGTTGGCAGTTTTAATATTACTACAATCGAACATTAATTGCAATATTTATATTAATGCATAAAAACATGATTAGATATTTGAAAAATTTAAAAAAAATGAGCCATCATTTTAGTTAAAAAAACTATTATATTCTTTTTCAATAAATATTCAATAATACTTTAAGTATTTCTAGGAGAACAAGAATTTACATTCAACACAAAAAAATATTCATACGTGAAAAAATACTGATTTCATTATTTATAACTTATTAATACTCAGGCATACTTTCTACGTAATTGGCGATAAAAAAATTATTACTATAATTCTCCTGGCATAAAAATTCGACGAATGATTAAGATTTTTTAATTATAATTTTTATGTAGTAATTTGTATTATTAATCGGGATTTGTATACGAATTACAATGAGAATATTTTATTTGAAATGAACATAACTACAATTACAGTAATTTTCAAATAATTATGAACTACAGTACGAATAATATATGTCTGTAAATGAAATATATGAAATTAAAAACATGAAGAAAATAAAATCAACATGGTAGAAGAATGTATTTTTTTTCTTCGTGCATGGGAAAAATCCAGAAAGAAGGGAGATAGCTGTCACATGAATTGACCGAAAATGCCATTGCTAATCGTTTAAACATATCGACTTCTTTGCTTGAAAGGCATAAAAAGAAGAGTTTCTTGTGGCGTACCGTGATCGGCGATGAAAAATGGATCTATTTCGACTGTCCGAAAAGCAAAAAATCATGGGTTGATTCTGGCCAACCATAAACGTTGACACCACAGTCACAAAGCAATGCTCTCTATTTGGTGGAATATGGAGAGTGTTTTGTATTATGAGCTGTTGAAACTGAAAGAAATAATCACCGCCGAACGTTATCAACAATACGAGGGTGGTCCCAGAAGTACCCGGCCTGACCTAGAGATGGCGGTAGTTGTTTAAAAAATATCACTGTATTAGAAAATACACAATCTATAAAGCATATGTTTCAAGTTTGAGGACGCCACGTTGTTTAGTATTTGTTTGGCAACCATCAATAGTGAACGTTTTCAGTGAATTTATGAAAATGGAGAAAATTGGTCATCGTTACGTGATACAATACTTTTATGTGAAAGGCCTCAGCCCGACCAATATAAAAGCTGAACTGGATTCTACTCTGGGCGAGTCTGCTCCTTCGTTTACAACAGTGAAATATTGGGTAGCAGAGTTTAAACGAGGCCGTACGAGCTGCCAAGACGAGCATCGCAGTGGTCGACCAAATGAGGTAGACTAGACATAGTAGGCATTTCAAAAAGTGCGGTACATCGCAAATTATCTGAAAATTTGGACATGAGAAAGCTGTGTGCAAGATGAGTGCCGCATTTGCTCACACTCGAGCAAAAACAGTGTTGTGAAGATGTTTCAATTGAGTGTTTAGCAAAGTTTCACAGCAACAAAGCAGAATTTTTGCGCCGTTTCATAACCATGGATGAAACATGGGTTCATCACTTCACACCCGAGACAAAAGAACAATCAAAACAATGGACTGAAAAGGGAGAACTGGCTCCAAAGAAGGCGAAGACCGTTTCATCTGCAGGCAAGGTCATGGCGTCGGTTTTTTGGGATGCGCGTGGGATAATTTTCATTGACTATCTTGAAAAAGGAAAAACTATCAACAGCGAGTATTATGCAAATTTATTGCAACGTTTGAGCGAAGAAATCAAGCAAAAACGGCTGCATTTGGCTAGGAAGAAAGAGTTGTTTCATCAAGACAATGCACCAGCTCACAAATCCGTTATTGCAATGGCCAAAATTAATGAATTAATTTTCAGGCTCAGTGGTCAAAGATTTCCCAACGATGAAGAAGTGATGTCGGCAGTTAATGGGTATTTTGAGGAGCAAGACAGTTCTTATTATAAAAAGGGTATCGAACTTATTGAACATCGCTGGGAAAAGTGTATGGAGCTGAAAGGAGATTATGTTGAAAAATAAATATATTTTTTTCCAAAATTTTTGTGTTTTCTTTGTTGGGTCGGGTACTTCTGAGACCACCCTCGTAATTAGAGCGTTTGAATGATAATTTGATGCAAAAACGACCATCAATTGCATCAAATCGCCTAAAAGTGATTCTTCTCCATGATAACGCTCGACCCCATGTTGCTGTAGCCGTGAAACAAACACTGATGGAGCTCGAATGGTATGTTCTCCTGCACCCAGCATATTCTTCGGACTTTGCTCCAAGCCACTGCCATCTGTTCCAATCGATACAACACGCTTTGGAAGATACACAATTTCATAACTATGAAGAAGTCAAAAATTGGGTTGCTGATTGGACACGCTCAAAAGATAGACCATTCTTTCGTCGCAGAATTCAACTTCTGCCAGAAAAGTGGGAAAAAGTCATAGCTTCCGAGGGAAAATACTCGGATCAATTTATTCACACATTTTGTTATTGAAATACATGCTCAAAAAATACAAAAAACAGCAGTTTTAAATGCAACCTCCTAATAGATACAATATAGTTCTTAGCACTGTGATTAAATCTACATCCATACATTAATTTTTCACTCCCCTAAAAAATACAAAATTGTTTTCTGATAAAAAATGTCCAATAATCAATTTGATGTATTCCTACAGTTTTTTTTATGCTAAAGTGTTTTATATTTAGAATTAGTTTCAATGTATTGATTAATATTATTGAATGAGAAATGATAGCAATTTTATTTATTAAAAATCGATAACAGAATATATAATTAAAAGATTTTCATCTTACTGCAGGTCACGTAACGTAATTTATTTGCATCCATTATCGAATTGGTTTAATTACAAAAACGTATGTCGCTTAATAAATATTTATTATTTCAACAATTTTTTTTAAAATAAATGTGAAACATATCTGCTTCGTCAAATAGACGTTTTTTTTAAAAAAAATCAAAATTTATAATATCAATTATTAATCGCATGATATAAAATGTTACAAAAAGTAAATATCACATTATACGTATGTATTTATTCTAGTAACTATAAAAAAGTATAAAAATCCACTAAATATATAAATGTAATAAAAAAAAATGAATATATAATATCGACAACACGCACGTTCTAAAACTTTTTATAATATAAATGTTTTCTAGAATTCTTAGATAAAAAATGAATAAAACGAAAATGAATTGTAATGTTAATAAAAAAAATTATAGTAACATAATATGAGAAAGAGACTACTCATCCATAACTATAATAATTTCAATACGGACTTTGATAAATGATTACAATACTTATTTGTATGTGATAAAAACAGTAAAATAAGTTAAAGTTCAATCGAAGAACAATTTCTACGTTTTTATATCTTTTTGCTATACTGACTTACATATTCCATAATAATTTATTTATAACGGATCAAAAACTGTCACTAATAAATAATCTAAACAATATATCTCAAAAGAGCAGATAAAATATAAAATACGAGGTCAGACAATTAAGTAATGCGACAAAATTCAAAAATCGAGTATATTTAAAAATTAAGGTACATCGCTGCGATCCCCTTCAAAGTAGTCCCCTCCCGCATCTATACACTTATTCCAGCGAGTTTTCCAGTTTTCGTAACAATTCTGGAACACTTCTTGTGGGACCTCTCCGAGTACCTTCGTCACAGATTCTTGGATATCTTCAACGGAGTCAAAATGTCGACCTTTGACGAATTTTTTCATATGGGGGAATAGGAACAAGTCGCAGGGTGACATGTCCGGTGAATAGGGCGGTTGTGGTAACGTTGCGATGCCTTTAGACGCCAAAAACTGAGAGACACTGAACGCACTGTGACAGGGAGCATTGTCGTGATGCAGAACCCAAGTCTTCGCGATCTCTGGACGCACTCTGAGCACCCTTTTTCGTAATTTTTCGAGCACATTGCGGTAGAATACTTGATTTACGGTTTGTCCAGGTGGTACGAACTCTTTGTGAACCACCCCTTTGCTGTCGAAGAAGCAAATCAACATGGTTTTCACTTTGGACTTGCTCATTCTCGCCTTCTTTGGCCTTGGTGCTCCAGGGGACAGCCACTGTTGGCTTTGTCGTTTAGTTTCGGGGTCATATTGAAAGAACCAACTTTCATCACCAGTAATAACTCGATCGAGAAGAGAAGGATCACTTTCAACCTGCTCGAGATAATCTTGCGCACCGTTGCTCTAAATTTCTCTGTTCCATTTTCGTGACATGCACTACTCGCGCGTTGTTACAAAACACTAAACAGCTGGCGAAGAAATGATCGTACGAGGGTGGTCAAGGTCTCAATCGAGAGAGTAGGGATCTGCTATTACGGTGGCAGAGTTACAGGTTCGCAGTGTTACCACAGGCCGAGAAAAAAAATCGGTCGCATTACTTAATTGTCTGACCTCGTATAGCTGGTCAGGATTAAAGTAGGAGTTTCTCAAATTTAGAAGAAAACTGTATGCGAACTGGTTGTTATTTGAAATCTTACGTTTACTGTATCTGGTAAAAGTTTCAAAATATTTATTCAAAAAAGACAATTATAAAAATTAAGTAGGACTTAATAAAAAATATACGCACACTTCAATACATAAAATACGTTGTACGGATACATGGAAAACAATTATTAACGAAACAAAAAAATGACATTAATAAAAAAAATGGTAGTCATTATAAAAAGTATACGATGCGTAAAGAATACAAAAAAATGTGTGTATCTTAAAATATACTAATGGAGCGAGGAAATTTGGATAAACGTGTTCAGATCGAAACTATGAAAGGACGCCTTGATGAGAGTAAATATGTTTTATAATTAGATAAAATGGATATAGTATGGAGTCATTTTAACGAAAAATTGAAATTTAAAACAATTAAGCGTTATTATTCAATATAGTTTTTTTAAAAACAAGATAATTAGTACTGAGAAATTAGCTATTTTGAACTGGCTTTCTAGCGACAATGATCACAAGAGAAGCACCGTCATTAAAAGAAAATAAGTGTTCAAAATATACAATTTCTCAGAACTAGTTTAAATTTTATTTTTTAAAAAAAATGTATGTCTAGTAGTAACATCATTTTTCAATTTTAGTTTTTAGTTCATATAATGAAGGAGTGGCTTTTATATAATTATTCAAAAGTAATCATAACTCCTTTTCATTCATAATATAATAAGACCGAATGTTTTCTGTGCGCAGATAAAAAAAAATTAAGAATACGCCACAAATTCTGGAAGAGGAATGAATAAAAATTGAACCAAATTTTACAGAATATTAAATAAAATCAATTAAATGGAAATTTCAGGCTGCGAAACAATATAGACCTTAAAACATAGAAGATAGCTAACAAAATGTTATTTTGTACACTTTTCTTTATAACATTTTTTTCAATGTAATATATTTGCTACGTAGTGTATTAACGTTACTTTTTTACTAGACAGAATTGTTTTTTGCTATCAATAAGTATTTTATATAAATTAGTTTATAGCATGTACCTTAACAAACAACTTTTTGAAAAGAAAATGTTTCCCTATAGAACGGAATATTTTATTAAAATAATGTATTCTATAAATACAATAATTTATTACAAAATAATTAATTTATTACATACTTAATAACATCAAAAATGAAATAAAATTGGAATATTTGCTATATCAATTAAGAAATATTAAAAATATAAAATAAACTATTGCTGAATATTCTTCTCTCATTTATAGGTAGGTAAGAAAATAATTGCGGTTTTTGTTTTCTGCATTCTAACCTTCTTTTTTTCAATCAAAATGTCATTTCTTCGTGTTCATGTTAATATCATTTTCAAGTGCATTTTTCGATTTGTATTTTGGTAACATCGACTTATTATTAATTTCGTTGCAAATTGGGCTATTGAATTAATGATAGAAAAGAAGCAAATAAGAGCATTTTTTTTTTGTCTGAGTTCAAAACTGGTGGTAAAGAAATAGAAACTGCACGTAAATAAAACGATGCTTTTGGTGTCTGTGCTGTTAAGGAACGTACGGTGCAATGGCGGTTTCAAAAAATTTAGTGCTAGGGACGGGAGGCTTGAAAATGAAAAAGTCGCGGGCGTCCTCCTTCAGTTCATAACAAACAACTGAAGCCACAACAATATAAACCACGCACAACAAGAGCTTGCAAAAAGTTAAGCACAAGTCATCAAACAGCTAGGAAAATCAAAAAAGAGAAAAATTTGTATGAATTTGAAGGTCATAAACCGCAATTACCTCTGTACCGATCTAATATATTAAAACTAAGATTAAAATTCATAAAAGAAAGATTGTCAATTCCATTTTGTTAGAATCAAGAGATAAAATTAGAAAAAGATTGAAATGTTCTGTATATGGTACGACTTACTTTATGTATCATTTATAATATATTTTTTACTATTGTGCTTTGGGTCATTCTCTTTTAATATTGTTATAATCAACTTTCCTAAGTATTTCATAAATAAATTCTTTTTAATTCGATACCAAATATTATTGCGTTCACCAATTTGTTAAAGAATTTCAAAACTATGAGTTACCTGACGACAATAAAACGACAACAGTAGTACTAATAATTGCAATTAAATGAACAAAAGGAATAAACAAACTGGGAAACACATTCAAGTTTTTAATAATTACATGTTAAATTTTATTTGGTAATTGTAAATTATAACTAGAAATTGAAATGATATTACATATGTAATAACAAAAATTTAAGTTCATTTTTTCAAGTTTAACTAAATTACAATTCACAGACAATTGTAAGTTAGTTATTCTCGGTCAAATATATAATTATTTATTGATATTTGCATACACCTGGCATTAACAAATACACAGTTTACAACCTTAAAAGCGCGTAAATATTAGTTATATTTTGGTTATAAATATATATATATCTGATAGGTAACGTAGATTAAAAACATCCTTACCCAGATTATATATATATACACATACAAATACGTTCATTTACAAATTTTGAAAAATCAAACATATACTCGAAGTATTCACATAATTTTAAAGTACTTCATTATAATTCTACAAATAAAAAAAAGAAAGCGATACTTTGTATTTTAAGGGGACCCGGTGGTCTAGAATTTTCGAAAAATCGATTTTTTTTTCGAAAGTATAGTATCTTAAAAATATACTGTTAAAATTTGATGACGAATTCAGAATATTTCAGGATCTACAGCCCATTAGAAGGTCAGGTATGTAGAAGAATAAGTGGTAAGCTTGAAACTTTAAACGCGTTTATCTCGAAACTACTTTTTTTCGTCTTGCGGGGGCCAGAAAAAAAAACTACTTGACCGATTTGTCTGAAATTTTAATATGTTATTCTGAATAGTTCTAGCTCTCGCTGGAAGTAAAACTAATAGTTTCCGTAAAATATTTATATTTTTTTTATTAACAAAACATTCAAAAATACTGGTCGTTTTCAAACTTGTACTTTTGACTACGCGCCATTTTGTCAAATTTTTTTTTTTATTCTACTTCCTGCGATAGCTATACTTATACTAATTAAAAATTCGTCAATTGTTTTATTTCAGATCAGAGGGAGAGATAAATCATCATTCACCACGCAATTCCATTTTTTTAGAGAGCGAGACTTCAGCATCATTTTCTAATTTAAAAAAAAATTTTTTTTGTCTTTATTTTCATTTTTGTGTAGTTTATTAGTAATAAAATAAGTGTAAAAAAATTTGAAAGCATTATTCATTACTCATATAGAAAAATAAATAACTTAAATTTTAGGCCGCTAGACCACCGGGTCCCCTTAATGGAGTTGTGTTATATATATATATATATATATATATATATATATATATATATATATATATATATATACTATTATTGTGTATATTCACTGAAAAAGAATAATTAAAACTAACACATGGAAATAGCCTATTAGTTAAAACAAATAAATATAAAAACTTTTTACCGTACTACATAAATCTTGTATAAAGAACAGGGATCGTATTTTTTTTGAAAAGCTAATTACTGGAAATGGTAAGACACATGTGTTAAATAATTATACATAAATTTTATTTTTAAATTATAGCAGACGTCAACAGGTGTCAAGATTTTTTATTTAAAATTAACATGATTCTGATAGCACACCGATGAAAATATTCATAAATTTATAAAAACGAAATAAAATTTACAAAATAGTTTGGAATAGTTACAAACCCTAAGATGTGTGTATGTGTATATGTATATAAGTGTGTGTGTGTGTATATATATATATAAACACCTGAAATATGCACATAAATACAGCGTGCCTGATAATCCGAACGCTCCATAATCTCAAATACGTGATTATTTCAAATAAGAATAACAACTACTTATGCTCTTGTAATTCGAAATCAAATTAACAATTCTGATTCTAAGTTCAAATAAATAAATGTTATTCCTTTGTAACATACTCATTGCAATAAAGGATGACTGGACATCAGAGTTTGAGCTTTCACTAACAGACTGGCGAATAAGCAGTCTTCAAAAAAAGTAGTTAAGATGTTCCATAAATGTACCCGAAATTTACACGTCTTTTTCTTCATCAAATAAAGAAGAGGAACTGACCACTTTGGCATTCAATGCAGAATGCATTAGATTCGAACAGATCATTTAGACTTTAAAAAAATGAATTCATTAGCATGAATAATAAAATACCATTCAATAACGTTCTTTGTATTTATATTGGTTTTTTACATACATTTAGATTATTTTGTTTACAGTGGATACTCTAATATCAATTCTAATTTGTTTGTTTTATTATACTCAATTATCCGAAATAGCAATAAAACTTTCCATTTCCGATTATCATTAGCATGCCTGACTAATAGAAATGGTAAATGTAAAAAATGTTAACACTGTGAATAATAATTAAGTACTAAACGATACAATAATATAAAGCGTCACAATGTATAATAAATACTATTGCCACTCAGTATAACAGTGTTCAACATTATCAATGAGTTTTAATTTTTAAAAACAAAGACTTAATAAATGTTTATTGGACTGACCTATTAATTAACAAATGCAATTTCTGAATATTTTTAACATGTGATCTAAATGTTAAGTGAGATAATGAAAAGGGAAAATATCAAACAATGACATTTTCTTTATAATTTAAGTAATTAAAAGTTAAATAATTAAATAGCAAATCAAAAATTAACCTGACGATTAAATTGAGGTCCAATATGACATTAAATGATTTTATTTATTTATATATAAGTCCAAGTATAAAAAAATGAATATTAAAAAAATTAAACGAAAATGCATAACTGGAATAGAAATCAATAATACTATTGGATATAAAGACTTAAGAGAATTTAAAATATAGTTCAGCAATAATATATATATATACACACACACACACACAAGTATATATTTTATTCTGAGATTTTTATTGAAAATTGCATAAAATCAGTATAATATATAATTTATACAATATGTTCATATACATATTACTAGTAACATCAATTATTATTATTTCAACCATAATTTTACATCTAAAATTAAATATACCAATGATTATATTATTATAACTGAATTTTTATACATAGCATACATTCGACAGACAGTGAATACCAAAATTTTGCTATTCATTTCAGTTATTCGACGAATAACTTTACTTCAATAATAAAATATATTTAATAAAATAAATTACCAAAAAAATAACTAACATGAAATTAATTTTTGTAATAAAATCAGTATTTGGATCAACATTCATACTTATCATGTCATTAACTTCAGTTAATAAAAATATATTGCTAATTTTGATAATAAATGTTTACATTAAAGAATAAATGCATATATATATATAATGTGTGCGTATGCGTGTGTATGTATATATATATATATATATATATATATATATATATATATATATAAAGTTTTAGTATATTTCAAGAGATAACCTTTTGTACACCAAATAGTAACGTAATTAGAGTTGAACACACACATGAGTAGGTCAATGTTAAATTCATTGTGAATCTTTTTATCGAAGGTGTAGCCAGATGAAATGCTGTTCAGTTAATAATCATGCAAATAAATATTGTATACGTTAGATAACTGTAAACATAAAAGTGCTTTTGTGGCGAAATTGAGTAACAAAAACATTTAACTTGACCTCTATTTATTAACATCAAACTGATCGTAAAGTAATACTAGCGCATCGCTATTGAATACTTAGCATATGTAGCTGATAGGTACTTTTTTTGTGAAATCAAAACGCCGCAGGGAGACCAATTGGTTAGGAAGTATGATCATGTAAAATATTTTGTTTTGAAAGTAACCTCATTTTCTCTATAGCAATCATGTACTGCTGATATGACATTCTTCGTATTAATAATGTACGTTCTCTAAAAAATAACGAGTGAGAAATCATCTCACTGGACAACTTCACGTAATTATCACGTTGGTAGAAAAATAATTGCGGTTTATGTCCTTTAAATTCATATAAATTATTCTCTTTTAATTTTCCTACGCTGTTTGAAGTCCAGAACTGTTGAATGACTAACGCTTCACTTTTGTGCAAGCTCTCGAATTGTTGTGTGTGGTACTGACTCAACTAACGCCTTCAGTTGGTCGTTATGAAATGAAGAAGGACGCCCGCGACCTTCTTCATCTTCAAGGCTCTTGTCTCCAGAACGAAACTTTTGGAACCACCCACTACACCGTTCCTTAACAGTACCCATACCAAAACCATCGTTTAGTTTACGAGCAGTTTCTGCTGCTTTACCACCCGTTTTGAACTCGTACAAAAAATTACTCTTATCTGCTTCTTTTCCATCTTTAATTTAAAAGCCTAATTTGGAATAGCGAAATTAATAATAAAACAGAAGTCGATGTTACTAAAATACAGGCCGAAAAATGCACTTTAAAATAATATTAACATAAATACGATGAAATGACACTGTCATTGAAAAAAATTAAGGTTAGAATTCAGAAAACAAAAACCGCAATTATTTTTCTACCAACCTAATATATGTTCATGGCGCCAATACAATTGTAAATATATAAGAATAAATAAATTGTATTCATTACATACAATTTAATCAAATAAAATAAGTAGATCTTATTGAAAAATAATGACATTTTCCAAGTATAATTATTAGCTTAGCAGTATAAGTATTCAGTACAATTTATTAAAATTGAGTTATGCTTTATGTTATCTATTTGTTTTTAATTTACGCATTTACATTTTATTATTCATGTTTGAAATTATTAAGCAAATGATTATTACAATTAATGGATGAAATAATTCTAGATAAACAAAAACATACCAATAATATGAATTTATTCTTTCTCTAAATGTATTATTTACTTGAAAAAATAATAAAACTCGAATTTAAATAATGTTCTTTCAAAAACAATTTTACGTACATTAACTTCAATGATATTATTTTAATGTAAACACAAACGACGAAAACAAATAAATGTTATTGACAAATGTTATTTTATTAACAAACGTTATTCCAATTAAATTGCTGACTGTCAAACATTCAACAATGAAAAAATATCAACAAATACCTTTTTTTTTATTATTCATAATAAACGCTTAGGTTTTATAACTATTAATTGACTATACATTAAGTAAACAAATACCTGATTAATAATTCTATGCTAGAATATTGTTTTATTTTTCTATCAGGAATCTATATTTATTACTTATGAATTTTTTGTATATAATAACATTTTTTTAGCACCTCATTAATTTTACGAATATAAATTAATATTGCTATTCATTCATTGCAAAACACTTTTACACAAACAGTTTATTTATTTAATAATTAAAATAAAAATCGCTTTGTAATTAATAAAAAATATAATCATCTATTCGTTCGTTTTCGCTCAATCATCCTTAATTGCAGTTAACATATTAAACTTGTCTGGCCTACATATGTAATAATAACCAATGTAGACTTTTATAATGTAATCATTGAATCAGGGAACCATAATTTGTTTGCCATTACATTGAAGTTTAACACAAAATAATTTAACATTAAAAATCAATAGTGACAGTTAAGTGTGTTTTCGTTGGCACACTACTTTTATGTTTGTATTGTATGTACATGTGTGTACATATGCATACACACACACATATATATATATATATATATATATATATATATATATATATATATATATATGCAGTATAAGTAAATAAATAGTGGTGGTATAATTTTCCGAGAATGTAATATTAATAAAGCTACAATAAAACAAAGTATTTGAAAAAAAAAATCACTGATTAAAAAGAAAAATACAGTAATTATTGACATGAATCCATTGATGAAATATTACATTAATAAACATGAAATGATCTTAAGTACGATTAAAATTTACAAAATAATTAATTATTATGATCACATCAACAAAAAAATGGATTTAATTTTAATTAGAGACAATCATATGTTAAAACCTCGAAGTAATTTTAAATTATATGAACTATGGTATTACCTAGGTACAAAATAAAAGTGTATTATTGAAAAATTGAGGACTAAATGATGACTTTATAAATTCACATAAACTCATAATATACATTTTTTTTACTTCTGTTTTCTATTTTGTCATTAACTTTACATTATTTAGATGGAACTGAAATGTAGGTATATAAACGACTACATTTTATATTTTTATTCAAAAGCACATCAGTAAATTATCAATATTTAAAAAAATCAATTAACAACTGTTTTGTCATCCAGTCACATCCAAATAAGTTAACAAAAACAATAGTATACATCATCTTTGTTGTTGATTAGCTATTACAAAAGAATTATTTCTTAAAATAACCAGAGGGCTCTACCCCCTATTCGCTACGTTCGCCGAATCCCACACCCGGGGGAGGGCTTTTCTATCCGCTCGCTCTCTCTTAACAACAAATAAATTAACAAATTATACGCACAAATAATCTGTGTAAAATGTAAGTCGTAATTTTTTTATTGGAAAAGTTCATAAAACTTAACAACAAAATACAATGTTAAAATGTGTAATAATGTTTTTACTTTTTAAGCTTCAGTGAAGACAATATTTTGAATAAATTTCTTATCTATTTTACACTGGAATCGTATACCCTTTTTTTTGGGACTGATGTCAATCAATCAGAACAGAGACCACGCGATATCAATCAACCAATCGTTGATGATCGGGAATGGAAACTGTTAACGTGCTAGTTGTAGAGAGTAGAGGTGAGCGACGTTGCAAGAAGGTGGTCTACATGGAAAATAATTTTTTGTTTATGGAAATTTTTCGATGGAACTATTTTTTACATATAAAATCAAAAAGGTTTCATCATATACTTCCCGGTTTTTTGAAAATTTTTCCCGGAACCCAAGCATGAGACATTAATAAAAATCACAAATAACACTACACACAATCCACACACCACAAATGCGGTTAAATACCGTCCAGGTAAGGGCACCGCACTAATGTAAAAACATAAGGCCAAACCCGGCCCTGTATTATTTTATTACCAATAAAATTCATTTTTATTTTATTTTATTTATCATATCATAGAGATACGATCTGATTGGCTAAACCTCGCTGTGGTTAACCCTGTAACGCAATTATTCATATATATATATATATACACACAAAATTGAAAAAAAAACTAGCTCGGTGAATTATAAAAAATACAGGATTTTTACTCGGAGTTTACACTCTCGATTATTAACTTTATTGTATGCTATTACTTACTCTTAAAAAAAGTATAAATAATACAAGCTTTTTTATAGAAACAAAGTTTAATTTTCCATTAAGTGACTACATATTGGATTCTATTTGTAAACAATGACGCATAATTTTATAAAATTTCTTATAATTGTCAATAAATGACTTACTGATTATTTCTTATATTAAGAAGTATTCAAGAACACTTCACTTCTGTACATCATTTATTTGCATACTTAATGAATAAATATGCAAATAAACGAATCATAATTCTTGAAACGAAGCAATGAATAAAGCAATAAATGAAGCAATAAATAATTATAGTTCAAAGAAGATTGCATGTAGATGAAATTTATATATATATACACACACACACACACAGAGAGAGAGAGAGAGAGAGAGAGACACATACACACATTTATTCATAGATAAACATTACGAACAAATCCCGGAACAAATATACTAATGTGTTTAGTAACAAAATATTAATAGTAATATACATGGTACGAACATTTACTTAGGTGAAAGCATTTTTGTTTTTCTGTGAACTTATTCACATAATATCGAATATATATTTATTGATTTACATGTTGTGATAAACAGACACGTTATTTAAAAATTGATCTTGAAAACAAAAATTATATAAAGTGAACTTGAAAAGAAATCATACGATGTGACGTATTAATTTATTGATTAGAGCAATATCAAAAGTCATATAAACGTCATCATTCGCCTACTTTCACAACTAAGCAGTTTCGAACATCGAAATATCTGTTAATTAATAATTCTTTACTACTCATATTTTTAATAAGAATGAAGATTCAAATGTTGTCTATACAATATACTTATTTTTATTAGTCACGCATAATTCATTCATAAAAATTTACATTCTTACCATTAAGCTACTTACAATGAAAATAAAATTTAATTTAATATTTGTTCTCAAAAATACAAAGAGAAATATGTACATAGGGTTATTGAAAAAAATCGTACATGTCAATATTTTAATATTCAGGAATACACAAGTACATGATAATCATTCAAAGGCACATATTTATATCCCAAGATATAAAAAATGGATCAAAATAAATTCAAAACATGTGTACACATATTTGTAATACTTTAATGATTACAAATAAGCGTATACATTGATTATAGACAGTAAGGTGTAAAAGAAAGCGACTGTTAATGTCAATTTTTATGAGATAGAATGCTTCATTCCATAACTTTTCAAGAATACTTGTTATTTAAATTGAGTTCCAATACTGATGTCAAAAAGGGATACATTTGATTTTATTCAGCCCTTCAAAAATGTAATAAAAGATTACAAATAAAAACGTACATTTTGCAACAAATACGATTTTCTCTTATAAAAGTTACTCACCTTCTATTAGATATTATTTTATATCAAAAGTTAGTGTTTATTTTAGAGTCTAACATTTGTTAAATTTTATTTTAACATTTTCTTTATTTACAAGTAGTCAAATTCGTATTCGAAGTAATTATAACTGTAAAAATATTATTAAAATAAACATTGAACTTGAAAAGAATGAAAATTAATGATTGACAGTGAATATTATGTATGATCAGAGTTTCAACCAGCTATTGCAAAAAACTCTGATCTTATTATAACACTGTGCAAAAAATATAAAGCAGTTTAGAGTAACTGGATTAATAGATCGTGGACGGAAAACTGGACAACCGAACAAACCTTCAGAAATCAGTGAAAACTTTCTGACTTCAATCATTAAAAAAGAATACAATAACATTACTATCGGACTTCGTGAATAATTTTATCAATAACTACAAAACAAAAATCAAAAAACAATAAGAAGTTATGGACATAATGTATTAAATTTAAAATCAAATCTCTTTAAATAGATATGTAAGGAAAAATTAAAATCATTCACCAAATAAAGTTTTAAAGAAAGTTTCATTTTTTATTTTATTTGGATAACATTCAAACTTTGTATTTTTTAAACGTGTCGCTTCTTTTTAATAGTGATTATATATATATATATATATATATATATATATATATATATATATATATATATATATACACACATACATACATACATACATATAGCTGGTCTACAATCTAAAATAAATAATATTATTTAAATGCTACGAAAGAAAAGGAAAACTAACAATTTACCACTAATATATCGTATTTAAATAAAACATTTCCAATATATGTACAATAGACTGTTCTTAAAATTTAAATTAGAAATACAAAAAACATGCAAGTTTTTTCAGAATTTAGACCTCAAAATACCTTATGTATTTACTTTTTCTTATTAACTTTAAAACCACATAATACAATACAATGAAGAAAACGCGTTAATTATTAAACACTGACGTCATTACAGGAACACAAAAAAAGACAAATATGTAAATAAATCTAAAATTTACGTACAGTCATACACACATGCATTTACACACACACACATATATATATATATATATATATATATATATATATATATATATATATGTGTGTGTGTGTGTGTGTTTTATTCTTTAAACATTTTTTTACTTTGTCTAAATGTATTTACTTACTGTAACATGTGACAAAACGAAAAAAATCAACGCCTTTGTATAATACGTTATAATCAAGGATCTTTTTTTTTCAAAAATCAAATAAAATAACAAGTACAAGAATTAATAATTACCACTTGAATACAAGTTTACTTTTAGTAGTTAACTTATGCATTTTATTACAAAACAATATTGAACAAATTAATTATTCACAGATGACAAGTAAATTATTTATATTTAGTTATTATTATATTTTTATATTATTATTTATATTATTATTATATTTTTTTGTATAGATACAACATTACACTTACAACATTTAAATAATCACTATAATTAATAGTGACAAAGTAATATTTAAAAAAAAAGTTTACTTAGATTTTATTAAAAGCAATATAAACAAAATTTGTACAAAGTAATATATTTATATATATATATATATATATATATATATATATATATATATATATATGTATACAAATTATGAAAATATTTCAATAATTATTTATTGCGCCACGTGGCATTAGAAGAACATCACTATCAGTAATCAAAATGTACAGAAATTAAATTAGACAAATATTAAAAACAATTAAATTGAAGGCAAATAAAAATGAATAATGATTTTTTTACATTCTGAGAAGAAAAACTTCTCGTAAAACACAAATTCTATTTTAATTGATCATGTTATCGATCTGTGCAAATTTCTGACTGTATCAAATGTCCAAAGTCAGATGAACAGAGTGGGTAACTGATCTTAACAACGACGTGTTTCATGAGAAATGACTTCACAATCAGTGCAAAATGGGAGAGAAATACGTTGTAATAATCTTTTCATCATTTCAAACTAGAATACATTATTAACTGTTTGTCCTTCAGGCACAAAATCTTTATAGATCACGCCATGTTTATCAAAAAAGGTAATCAGCACGTTTTTAATTCTGAACTTTTGCAAAGGAATTTTTTTGGTTCTTAGTGATGATTTTCCAGACCACTGCATGCTTTGGCGTTTCATCTCTGGACCGTACTGAAACACCCATGACTCATCATCAGTGACAAAGCAGTTAAGAAAATGTCATTGTCTGAATAAATTCTATGCACGATGCAACTCTTCTCTGTTTTTGATCATCCGTAAGATTGTGAGGGACGAACTTTGCATAGATCTACCTCCTTCCTAAATCTTTATGTAAAATTTGTCGAATCTCCTTATTGATGTTCAACTCGTCTGCCGTCATTCGGAGGATCATTCGGCGATCTTTTGCCACAATTTCAAGAACTTTTGCGATCGAATCTGCATTGCAAGAGATCGATGGACGGTTTTAGTGCCATCTTGCACATCCTCACGTCCATCTTGAAACGTTTTAACCATTCAAACACTCTGGTTCGACTTAACGTGTTATCACTGTACATAATTTTCAACATTTCATAAGTTTCTGTTGTAGTTTTCCTAATTTACAGTAATATTTAATATTTGCTCCATGACGACTGGCAAAAACACTATATATGTGCTAGCTTCCTGCGCGGAAAATAACAGCTGTTCGATCTTCGCTTCACCACCCTCTATAGATAATACTCTAAACTGCTGTACGCTGCTTTACTTCTCGTTTAATTTTACGTAACTCGTGTCACAGCGTCAATCAGGGTATTAAATTGCCAAACCTCGTATGCATGCTCACACACATACGCATATATATATATATATATATATATATATATATATATATATATATCAATGACAGGTACATAACCAACTATGAATTAGAATAACACACTTTATGATCTTCTATAGAAACTATTCACAAGAATGAAGAGAATAAACTTGTTTCCTTAGTTGCGGATGTGATACAATAACTAATTGAATTTTTAAGTAACATATGACATAAGATCGTGTCAATAGCTATGAGAATTGATTCGTTTTGCACGGAACTCTGCATCATGAGTACTAAACATGTCATTATTGTAATGTTACTTGCATATTAAATTATATTTGAATATACATATGAAAGTATCAATTTTATTATTTATATATATATATATATATATATATATATATATATATATATACACTCACATATATAGTGATGAAAGCAGAATTAAATAAAAAATTTACACTTCTAAATTTTAAGAGAATAATGACATGTATTCCTTAATATAACAATAACATATATACATTTCAACAGAATTGCAAAGATACTTTCTAAGTAGCTTTATCCACAAAAAAAAAACTAAATACAAACGAATGGTATGCAATATTTAAAAAAATCTGGAAAAAATTGTATTTCTAAAAGATAAAATCTAGTTCTTTGATATTAATCAAATACATTGGCAAATATTCGATGCTCGAAAAAATAAAATTATAATCAAAAACGAACACTCTACAAGCAGTAAAAGAAAAAAAATGGACTGATTTTTCACAAATCTCATTTTAAACTTAATGCGTAAGTATATAAACGTAAGTATATTTTGCAGGAACGTTAATTTAAAATCTTTGTACACTACAAAAAAAATGGAATTGTTGATTGTTTAAAAGACCGAATCAAAATTGAGAAAATGTATACCCTTTTACAAAGAACCAAAGAATTAATTTTTGAAATTTATTTATTTTTTACGATTCCGTTATAATCAGATATTTAAAATCCCGTCTAAAATACGATCTATTTGCAAATAAGCAGTTTTTCATAAATTGAGATTTTATTATTATTATATTTCTTGTTTAATAAGGAATTGTTAAAACAACAAAGTATGAAAATCAATTAATTACGATAATGTCACTTAAATACTACGTTATTTTATAACTGATTTATTATCACACTATCAATAAAACGATCAATAAAAAGCATTCTATTGTATGTTAATTACAGGTTAATTCGAATGCAATTCCTTTTCAAATAAATTTCAATAAATAAGAAAATTTAATAAAATAATAAAATTTAAGACCAATGAATATTTGCAATTACAATCTAGGTAGATTAATATACAAAAAAAAATACGAATCAGTTATAAACATGAGATACTGAAACTAGTACTTAATAGTGTGTGTGTATACACACACACACATATATATATATATATATATATATATATATGTGATGTGTTCGTGGGGGAGGGGGTGTATACACCTCTTGAAAGAAAACTTTGAAGAACGCTGGTTAAAAAATAATAATGCTGATAGAAAATCAAATCGAGATTGATTCTGGTTTCAGTATCGTACAGATAATTGTTTTTTGTAGATAAAAGATTATCATATTTTGAAACTATGTTCAGACACCACTCACCCCTCCAAAAAAATCCCAGCTACACCACTGATATACAATACATAAGGCATACACAAACATACACCTATTCATAAAAGTCGCACTATTTTTAATATTATAAAAAATACGTAATGAAGGTCATTTTACAAAAGAATTAAAAATATAAACTTTTAGTTCTTGTTTTATAAACATGTACAGAATGTAAAAAAAATAAAGGAGATTCATATGCAAAAATTAATTTTTTAAGAGCAATTATTAAAAAAAAACTTAATAAAAACTGGAGCACAAAATAATTAAGAAGGGACATTTCAATAAGTAAAAAACTGATTCATAAATAAAATAGTTCAGAATTTGTTACAGTTTATTTTAGTTGTCAGATTTAAATATTATACATATATATATATATATATATATATATATATATATATATATATATATGTGTGTGTATATATATATATATATATATATGTATGTATGTATGTATATTAATAATATGCTTCAGAATAACAGGGTGCTAATAACACTAGTTGTTACTAATACCCCAATAATCTGACCTTTAGAATAATAGCACGAAAAAAATAAAACCAGGAAATACATAACTATCTAAATTCTTTGACCTACTTACAGATAACAAGAAATGTGTCATTGTTTCGTCTACAGTAAACAAACCGTTAAGATGAACATTTTTAAATTTTAGTAACAAGTATGGAATTGAATTCGACTCCGTTAATTTTGTTACAATTTTAGTAAAGTGAAAACTTGTTTTCTACGTAATGTTATTTAACATGTTCTTTTATAAAAAAAGAAGTAATAGATATCAGTAATACAAATCACTATTTTTTTACAATCATTATTTATTTCAAACAAACATCTGTGTTTCAGTTATAGTTCCAGGAAGAAAAATTCTTTTTTGATGACTTTTCTATTTAAATGCTGGGATTAAAAAGATAAAAAAAATTAAACAAGTCTACTTTATGTATCATGAAATGAATTTTATTATCATAAATGGCAGATATTTTGTTAAATCTTATATTTGTTAACGTTGTCATAACATAAAAGTGAAATAAAATGTACGTAAATAATATTAAAGGCTATACATTTCAATCATTTTTTTTTTAATACAAAGATTACTTTTATATGAAACTATTACATTATGATTATATTACATTTACAAATATCACGAAAATAAAAATTATAATTCGCATAAAAATAAAATAATATTAAAACTATATAATAAACACGATTACATTAAAAAATACCATTAATATTAAATAAAATTCTTAATTTAAAATACTTATAATACAGTATTTATATATATATATATATATATATATATATATAAAATCAATCAACATATTAAAATTTATGAATTAAAATACTTCGTGCGCATTTACTATAACATTTCGATATTTTAGCTAGATATTTCAATTACATTATTAAACTACAAATTATAAGTAGGTTAAAATTAAGTTTTTTGTATATAAAATGACTAAAAATTGTTAATAATTTAGAAAGTATAATTTCTTTTATATTTAATTAATATTTTTAAGTAGTGTAAATATGAAAGTGTAGAATATATTATTTCTAAAATATCATGCTAAAAAAAAACATGACCATACGCACAAAACATTGAATACAATATGTTATATAAATACTAAATCTAGTATTCTAAGAACATATAAACATTAATTATTGACGAAAAAAACTTTTGGCGGAGAAGAAAACAGGGAAACAATTTTAAAGTGATATTTATGGCTTAAATATATTATTAAATTATTTAAAAACAAATCCTAAATAGAGTGAGTTGTTCATAATAATTCATTTTAAACACAATACGTCATTTCCTTAAAATTCTATAAGTACTTCTAAAGGAAAGTTATTTGAAATTCAAAAATTACCTCTCTCTATATCGATATAAATTAAAATGTAACGAATACAGCTTAAATGACTTGTAATAAATTAAGTATTGTTTTTATTATTATTATTCAAATGTACTTTATAAAATATTGAATGACTCATATAAAATTAATTAATGAATTATTCATGAATGAAATATATAATTAATGGGTTAAACAGCAGACAGATCAAGTTTTTATAATGCATTTTTTAAACAGTGTACTGCAAGTTATGTTCCATTTAATTTTAATTGGGATTAAAATGTTTATATGTAACAAAAAGGATGCCTGTCAGTATAATGTGTATTTTTTTTGTTTATAGTTTATATAAATTATCAACGTGAATATTTTTAAATACTCTTATCAAATTTCTAGTCACGTTAATTACAAACGTGTACTTCGATATTACAATAATTTTTCAAAAACAAATATTTAATCAAATGATAAAATAAATCATTGAAATATATATATATACCCATTTGCTTACTAATGAAATTAATAATAAACTTATTATTAACATGACAATATCTATTTCAATAGAAATCGATGAGATATTATTAGTAAGAATTGACAAATTCAGTATGTAATACATAATAATAAATATATATAGACTGAATAAAATAAAAATACAGATAAAATTTAAATTGTTTCATTTATCTGATTGTATGAAATGTGTAATGAAAAATCAAATTGTATATATATATATATATATATATATATATATAAACAACTAATTTACTTGACATCAAAGATATTTGTCTGATGTTAAACTAGCACTTCTTATAAAATTAAACATATTATGCAAGAAATGATATACCGTTATTACTATATTCTAAGTAGTACCTTTAGCTTTCTTTGGTCGTTGAACTTATAAATTCTAGGGCGTTTTCAATTATTGAGATCGACAGTTGAAAGTCAACAAGTTTGAAACAAAACAGTATACACAAATTCTATCTAAGTTAAAACTTTTGACATATTTTCATAATACAAATATTACGCATGGAAGAACATTTCTATTTATTATCAGTATTGGTTTCCGGAGATTTCGTGTACGTGTATGTATGTATGTGTGTATATATATATATATATATATATATATATATATATATGTATATATATATGTATATATGTATATATATATATATTTATATGTATATATATATATATATATATATATATATATATATATATATATATATATATCTGTATATATATATAGCGAAAATAAAAGTGCCAACTCAAAAAGAAATACCTTCTATGATTTTCAATTAATTGCAATCAAACTAAACGATATGTTTACATAAATGTATTTGAAAATAATTTTCTTTCATCTGTAAAATATAGACTGTTATTAGAAACTGAACTTTTCTGTTACATTTTTCAAAGTAATATATATCTGTCTCTCTCTCTCTGTATATATATATATATATATATATATCTATCTACCTGTATGTATATATATATACATACATATACACACATACAATATTTGTATGTACTACACTGAGTAACAAACACAAACTGATAAAAATTGTTATTGGAAAAAATCACAAATGTTAAATTCTTGATCAATTACACCAAATATACATACATATTTGTCATAGAAAGATGTATTTTTATAATGATTACAATAGACTAAATTTTTCTATTTTCTTAATTCTAACATTAAAAATGATTTACTGGTCTATTCGAATATTCATTATAGACCAGTTATAATATATATATATATATATATATATATAAACGTTAAGGTACTGATGACATAATTTACAATGACATCAGATAAAAGAGGATGTTTTACTAAACCATGTAATCGTTAAAAATTGAACGTGGGTTTTAGTTTGTGGCACAGAAAGCATGCGTTAGAATATTAAACAAATGACGAAACATACGTATAATAACAATAAATAAATTGTTGATACAGAATTAGAAATATAATTATATGTATGGATTTTATGGGTTATTTACAAATTCAGAAATATATTAAAAAAGAACCTATATCATATCTAAATACCTTACTGATGTCAAATGTTCATTTATGTCAATTGTTAATTTTATAACACAATTTTACAAACTGTTGTTTGAAACAATTTATATCAAACTTTATCAGTTTTTTGATAACAAAAGAAAACAAAATTAAACAATAAAAGTCAAATCAAGTAATAGAAAATTCAATACAGACATCTTAAAATCGATCGTATGTGTGCGCTTACTATAAACACACAACAAACATTGAAATATTCCATACAATAATATAATTACAATAGTGTATGAACATAGTTTCTTTCTATATACTTGTATATAAATGTTAATAAATGTCACATCTGTAACTGAAACTAATTCTATGTTATCACCCATCATACACATATTTCATCATACAAATAAGATTTATTTTACAGAATTGTCACAGCCACGCACAGTTATTGTTTAGGCCAATGAGCAGATAAATGCAAATACTACTGAAACAAATACCCATATTAAAATGTATTTTTTTTTACAGGAATATACTTTATAAATGTACGTTGCACTAGTAATCAAGTTTAAGTATGAGTACATACATACATAATGCAAATAAAAAGTTAAAACATTTGATTCCATTGTGTACAACTTATGTATGTACCAGACTTTCTCTCAACTTTCTTACCTAAAATCAAAATATGCAAACATATTAAATGTAGAATCAAACTTCAGAATAAATCTTTCCGTAACAAATAAAATTTTGCAGTTCTCACTGCAAAGACGAATCTCATTCTTCACAAAGCAAGAAATTATTGTAATGTAAATGACTATAATCCGCGGCTATTACGGACTTCTTATATTTTACTTTCTTAATTATACTGTAAGTGCGTTTCGTAATATGGCTACTTTTGTGGATACTCCTTTTATTTATTTCATAGACTATTCACAATTCAGTAGAAATAATGATCATTTTTTTTCATCAGAACAAGAGAACATTATGTTTCTAAGTTTAAGAACAGCTAGTTAACGCAATATCGAAGAAAATATCTGTGGCGTTTACAGACTAAAGAAATATGAAATATATTAACAGAATCAAATTTACGTACATTTTTAAATAAAACAATTTATCTCTACCATGAAGTCGCTATCGGTATGATGGCACACATTTATTTCATTGCAAAATAAAAAAATAATTTTACTCTCTCTCTCTCTCTCTCTATATATATATATATATATATATATATATATATATATATATATAAATAATGCACTGATAAATGCATACAAGATTCAATATCAAGATCGAGGTAAATATGTAAATTGGTAAGGTCATTGTGTAAACATTCAAGCACAAATATTGACGCAATGTTGTAATATGACGATATTACAAAACTAATTATTCTAGGGCATAATTTTGCAATATACACATATTAGATGCATATACTGTATGCATACATGTAATGAAATTTATACATAATACACTAAATATATACTGAATAAGTGAACATTCGAAATTATAATACATTCTCAAATAAATAAATATATATATATATATATATATATATATATATATATATATATATATATATATATATATACACACACACACACTACCATTTGACATTAGTAATAGTTTAGTATCATATAGAATTACCATAAAGTATTCATTGAACATAGAAAAGTAATAATGGGTCAATTTTATGCATATTTTCATACATATGCGTACAATAGTATAAAAAATGATTAGTTTTTAAAAGATAAGAAATTACAAATGGATGAATCAGCTGATAAGTCAAGTACAAAATTACGTAATGTAACATACATATATATATATATATATATATATATATATATGTGTATATATATATATATATATATATATATATATATATATATATATGTATATATATATATATATATATATATATATATATATATATATGTATATATATATATATATATGTATATATATATATATATGTATACATATATATATATATATATATATATATATATATATATATGTATATATATATATATATATATGTATATATATATATATGTATATGTATATATATATATATATATATATATATATATATGTATATATATATATATGTATATATATATATATATGTATATATATATATATATATATGTATATATATATATATGTATATATATATATATGTATATATATATATATGTATATATATATATATGTATATATATATGTATATATATATATATATATATATATATATATATGTATATATATATATATAAATATATGTATATATATATATATATATATATATATATACATATATATATATGTATATATATATATATATATGTATATATATGTATATATATATATATATATGTATATATATGTATATATATGTGTATATATGTGTGTGTATGTATATATATATAATTATATATATATATATATATATATACACGAGTATATATATATATATATATATATATATATATACTGAATATGTGTATGTGTGCTTTGTTAGGTAAACTCGTATTGCTACATTTAAGACCAATATGAAACATCGTTAATATGACAATTATTTTTATCACGTAATTTCTTAATTTATTTTAAATACTATATATTACATATTACACAAATATATATTACACAAGCTAAAATTTCAACATTAATTATACATTCTTTAATTAACTTATATCTTCGGAAAAATAAATGAAATATTATTTTTTTTAATAAGGGACAAATGTCGAAATTAATTAATAAAAATCCAAACTGATTTCCATATTTCAAAACAGCTTATCGTTTTCGAATAATACGATATTTCTCAGATTATCAATTGGAATCGAATATGTACATATACATTAATGTATATCACGGTTCATATGTATAATTCGATAACTATACCCAATAACCGTTCAATGTAATTGAAATGTAGATACGTAAGAACATCAAATTTCTAACAGTACACGTTTTGTGCATATATTAAAAAAACTAAATATATAATATACAAAATATGAATTTTAGCACTACTACTGGATCTACTACAGCCTCCTATATAAAAATATGTGTGATACATGTCAAAAAAATCGAATCCTATACAATCTTTATTTTTTTGTTCTATGTTCTATTATATATAATTATCCAACAATTTATAACTGTTTTGATACGCTAATGTACATTTCGATGACAGTGCTCTCTTAGCGATTGGAAAAAATATAGTGCCCAACTAAGCTTTGAGGATGCAGTTATTAATGTTACGATATTTTTTTCTTTGTTATTAAATACAGGATTATATTATAAATGGGAATTAAAATATTAAGAATAAAAAATATTTATATCTTTTTGTTGAACGCAGGAAAATATTTCATATATATATATATATATATATATATATATATTGGGCCATCCCATAAGTAATGCGCCATTTTCATACAGGTAGGTGAAAATGGATGATACAATATACTGCAATTATTTTAATAACTTATCAGATGCATATACTACTCAATTGTACGTAATGTTTTCTCAATCTTATTGTGGCCGATTAAGAGTGATCACGTAAATTTAAAAGAAAAAATATTAGTTATCATGGAAGAGTCAAGATAGCACTTAGGCATATTTTGCTTCGGGAGTTTCGTCAGGACATCAACGCTACAACTGCAGTGAAAAAATTGTGGGAAAAATTGTGATACACATGTTATTAGTCATCGCCAAGGAAAAAGATGGATTCAACGATTTCGATCCAGGAATTACAGCCTTGAAGATGATGACCATCGGATTATCATCTTTACCGAAGTCGACAAATCACATTAACGGAAAACGGCTTAATACAGAGAGCAATGTCCGAAGGGAACTCAACTCTTTCTTTAATGCAAAGCCCAAACAGTTTTATCGTCAGGGAATTGACAATTTAAGATTAAGATGGGAAGAAGTTGTAAATAACAACAAAATATATTTTGGATCAAAATTAAAGCGTCATTTTTTTACTGTTTCAAAATTTATTCTAAAAAACAGCATTATTATAGGATGATTCATATATATATATATATATATATATATATATATATATATATATATATATATATATATATATATGTATATATATATACACACCTGATGTACACAAACACACATAAATACACAATTTACTCTCAAAGTATCTTTAAATATTTCCTAAAATAAAATTTTAACCAGCATATAATTTAATTATCATAACTTCTTTGCCACTCGTGTTACTCTTAAACATGCAGATTCTTTTAAATATTTATTAGACAATCTGTGTATAAACACACACACACATACATATATATATATATATATATATATATATATATATATATATATATATATATGTAAACTGTATTGAAATCTCATATCTGAACGATATTCCTGTACTATTACGAAATAATCTTGGCTTCTGTAATACATTTACGCAATAATTTGAAGATTTTTGTTCCACACAACACTAATAGACGCATCTCTTTTGGAATGAGATGTTTGTGTTTTATACATATATTTTCTAAACTTTTCTACGTATATTTGGAAACAAAAAAATATTCATATAATTATGTAATTAATAGTTACTCATCTACTCAAGTATTACTGTACGAAAATAAATATTCTAGAAAACAAACACAATTATCAACATAAACACAAAATGTCAATTATTATTATGTTAATACATATCCAAGAAATTATAATTACATTAATTTATATTGAAAATCTAAAAAACAATTACCTACATAATATGTATGTATGGATATGTGTGTGTGTATTATATATATATATATATATACACGTATATATATATATATATATATATATATATATATATATATATATATATATGACTATCATTAAAATATTCATTGACCATGTTAATAAAAATATAAATTTGTTTTCTCAATTTTACTATTGGTTTTGTAATACCATAGTTATACAATATTTTTTATATATGTACATAAACATCAATGATCAATTATTTGTAAATGAATAACATTACAAAATTGATTTCGATATAATAAAAATTTTTACAATTTTCTAGACTTCCTAACTTTTTTTAATAAATAAATAAATATATATATATATATATATATATACTCGTATGTATATATATATATATATATATATGTATGCGATTTTATTACTTTATATTTTACATAACCTAAGATGATTATATACATATTATAGTATGTCGTTACAACTATATGATATAATTCATAGCCAATAGCATTATATAACATTTTTGTTGTATTTTAAATTAATACATTTTTCATTTTAACAGATTAAATGAAAAAAATATGTAATACATAAATTTTGTACGTTGTACCAGTAACTAATTAGTAAAGATGTATGCATAAAAACTAAAAAAATACAGTATTATTAAATATAAATTAAAAACTAAGCCGTATTCGTCATTATCTTTTATATAATATTGTTATTAAAACATTTATAATTTCTAAAATAATAAAGTGTATATATATATATAAACTTTATATTTACTAATATTAATAATTTATATTCATACTAAGTAAATACACATCAGTATCTTATTACTTTATGACCTGTAATAGTTTCAAGAACAACTATTATTTATAGATTTTAAAGCAATATTGGAAATTATTTTAAAATAACAAATTCAATGATATATATATATATATATATATATATATATATATATATATATATATATAAACCTTTACATATATGTATACGAATTTAAATTGTATAATACATTCTTAAAAATTAATTTTTGTCACTATATAATTTTTCCCTTTTACATTTGTAAGAAACAAAGTTAATTTTAAAATTATTCCAATAATTTTATTTATATTATCAGAATTAAGGCATATAATGTTAGTACAGACATATACTTCATTTAGGTAAATAATGTATCCATTTACTATTTTTAATAAACTCATGTAGATTTATTAGTTTCACAGGGGTTACGTTTATCATAACAGTACATAAACCTTTTTCTTTTATTTTTATTCAATCAATGTTTACATTGGATAAAATTAACTGTGCATAATTTAGGTTTGTTGATATTGTCAAATTGGGCACATAAATTTTGTAAATTTACAAACATGTAACTTTCACATCTTTAAGTTTATTATAGAAATATAATACATACAAGCTGCTAGTAATCTAATATCAATTATCAAATTATAAGTAAAAGTTCTGGTATAAATTAGGTACCATTTGTGTGTGTATGTGATGAATGTAATATAAATATATATATATATATATAAAAGCGCCCTAAAACCTCAAATAACTAACTATATACAAATTATATATGTGAATTTATATTTACCTTGGTACACAAACGGAATGATATAATCCATAGTGCTTTAGCACGTGGAAGAATTCGGGAGCAGTTCGACAGACCCCCATAATTGAAAAACATGCTAAACAAGTATTCCAGAGAGACAGCACTCCTCTTAGTTCGAATCTCGGTCTATTCTGCATATAATGTTGCCCGCCAAATATTACTATCATATAAAGACCAACATAATAAAATCCGTACGTCCAATTTTGCATCATCCACTTTCTCTTTTCTTGATGAATAAAGTCATTTTCAAAGTTGAACACATATGAATAATTTGGCAAAGTTACTACTTCCATATTACTAACACTCGCCATTGTCAAATAAACGAAAATAACTTTTCAAATATAAAATATGACAATAGTACTAAACGTTACAATATTATATCTTATTACTTGCAGCTTACAGACGATGAACGTCAAAAAACACGGCAGATTTCCGAATAATTTCAAAATAAATCATTTACTTTATATCACTTACAATTAAAATAAATAAATAAAAATTGTTACTGAAGGCACGATATTTAAAAAAATCGATAAACTAATTTGTCAAACACACATCGACGATTATATATATTCTCGATCCACGCCTGTTCGTAACAGCCCGGCCAAATTGACAGTCCACTGTTTTCTAAAATTTAAATGAAATAAGAAATTTCTGAATTATATATACACCGATTTATCTAAAAAAATATCAAGCAATGTCTCAATGTAATGAAAACGTGTATTTCACAAAAATATTTTATGTATTGTGTATAATAACCGGTATACAATGTAAAATTCAACGACGTATTCGAAGAACAAGACGAAAGGAGACACCCAACCTTGTTTTATTAACTTTTTCACTTTGTAAATCATATAACGTGCGCATGCTCATAATTCGACACTGCTACTCACTAAATTTACATTCCCTATTTAACGCGCTTTAGTTATTATGATTGTATTAAATAAAAAGTATGTTTATAATTACCATTCGTTTGAGATAATATTCATAAATATACATTCATATACATTACATTAAATTTCAATGGTTCAAAACTGTATATAGAAATAATTTTAATTTAAGTTCTTATTTACTTTCGATACAATTTATGTCCTGTAAACAAATTAAATCGTATGATTACATTGTTATAGCCAAAATGTAATAATGAAAGTAATCTAAATAAATGTACATGTGTTCTAAGTATTAAAAGTAGATATATTCATTTTCATGTGTTTATATATATATATATATATATTTATCAGATAAATGAATGATGTACAATGTAAATAATAATGTTTGAAATTATTTGTATTTTTTTGTACACTAATATAAAACAATTTGACTGAAATTGATTTCTTGATATTAATATAAACAACAATTTATATACAAATATATATATATATATATATATATATATATATATATATATATATATATATATATATATATATATACATACATATATATATATATATATATATTTATACACAATGTATAATATTAATTTCGTGTTTATTGATAATGTTACAGATATTGCATAAACTATTCAAATTTTACTTATATTAAATCAAGCAATTTGTTTCTTATAACAAATTTAGATTATAGCATGATTATAATTTCGAGGTTGGTAATACATATTTAAAAAAAGAATTATAGTAAATATATTTTTTAACTTAATATTACCCAAGGATTTAATTTTTATTTTTCAAACTTTAAATTTTGGATCGTGTTAATTAAAAATTCATTTATTAAAATAAACTATTTACTTTTAATTATCGTAGATATATATGTATTATTCCTATTTTAAGACCCATTTATTTTTCTGTACAAGTATAGAAACACGTTTAATCATTTAAAAAACTACAAAAAAAATAACCTCCAATAAACCTCCAATCATTTTTAAAAAATGGGCATTTATTTTATTTTTAAAAAATGGGCATTTATTTTATTTTTAAAATACCTTGCAAAGGATCTATATTATTAAAAACAGTTTAATAAACTAGCTTTTCATAGCTACAATTGTAAAATACTTTCTTGGAGGAAGTAAAAAAAAAAATACCCCAAAACACATTCACATAGTCAATATATATATATATATAAATATATATACATACACACATATATATACATATATGTATATATACATATATATATATATATATATATATATGTATATATACATATATATATATATATATGTATATATACATATATATACATACTATATATACATGGATATATACATACATACATATATATATATACACACACATATATATATATATATATATATATATATATATATATATATATATATATATATATATATATACATATATATATATACATATATATATATACACATACATACATATACATATATACACACACATATATATATATATATATATACAAACTCATGTACAATATAAAATCAATAAATAATATTTATTTTATTAAAATTAATAGCTAATTTCCAATATTTATGCTTTTCAGACAACAAAATAATAGAGAATAATGAATCAAAATACATCTAAAATAAACATGTATGGTAACCGTATATATATATATATATATATTTTCATGTACCATATATATACATATATATATACATATACATATATATATATATATATAATGTTTAAATTGTCAGAATGATTAATAGATGTGTACATGGGATTATTATTGACTAATGTAGTCAAATAGGATTCAATGTCAACATTTATGTATTCTGCCTGAGATAAATGTTAAACAGGTTTGTTGGAATTATTTTCATATAACGTTTGAGTTTATTCTCTAAATATTAGTATTTAATTAATATGTATTAATAATAATACTAAAACGATAACATCTATTGTGGCATTAAATTCATAAATTTTTTTTTTACTTCGATGCAGACTATACGAAAATTTGTTTTAGGGGAATGTTTAAAACAAATATAGAGGATTAAAAAAGTGTTGAATAAAACATATGTTACAAACAAAATGAACCCCAGTTATAATAATTTGAAGTCTCAATTCATTATTAGTTGTAATCAAAATTTAAGCAATTTAGATATTAAGAAACTAAAATTATATTTTAATGAAGAAATAAATTCATCTAGAATGTTATCAAAAATCAAGACAGTCAATAAATTAATTGTAATATTAGAGAAAAGAGATCTTTTAAATGAAGCTAATGTTCAAGTACTGAAAGAAATTGCTTTATTATTAAACAATAGTAATTATGTAGAAATTATTAGTGAATATGAAAAAGAATACATCAGAAGAAAAGCAAATGTATCAGGTAATATAAAGATAATTTTGTAAAATACAGTATTCATATAAATATTCAAGATTTAATGATCCCTAAATTTTTAGATATTACAACTATACCAAACTCTTTTTACAATATACAAAGTAAGAATAATGAAGAACCCATATTTAATATTAATTCTTCACATAGTCAACCTCATTCTAATGATGTATTAAATACAAACAGGCTTTCAAAAGAAAATGTTTACCAATCTGTTATTAAGAATAGTTATTCAAATGCAATATTATCAGGTTTGAGTTGGACATTGCATTTACTTTTAATTAAGAGTTTTTCATTGAGTTTCAAATTATTTGCAATACCATTAGGCATAGATTCTGAAGAGAGAAAGGTGGATAAATGTTTTGAATTAATATCACAAGAAATAGGACATTCATGGAAAGATATGACTCGTAATTTAGGAATACGTGAAGGAGAAATAGATAGAATTGAAGATAAATATCCAAGAGATTTGAGAAGTCGTTGTAATGAAGTTTGTATATAGTAATAAATATTTTCATAATTTAAATTTTAACTTGTTTGTTTTTTCAAGGTTTTTGACATAATAAAGAAAAAGAATCCACGAAAATTACGAACAGACTTGGAAACAGCATTGAGAAAGTCTAGAAGAAATGACTTAGCAAATCAAATTGCTGAAATTTTTGATGATTGTTAAAAGTTATTCAAGCATGTGATATTTTAGAAAAACGTTTGTATATGTAAAATTATTTTAAAATTGTTTAAATATATATGAATATATTTTATTTAAATTCTTATATCTAGTTCTAATCTTTTATAATTAAACTGATAATTCAAATTAACAAATTATTATTAACCAAACTTCATGTCATTTCCTTAATGATTAGTTTCTATTAACAATATAAATGTATATGAAAAATAAAGGTAGGTATTATAAATATAATACTACAGATCACATTTACAATATTAGCACAAACTAAAAAATGTAAAAAAAAAGTATTATACACTTTAATAAAATTATTAGTTTAACAAAAGAAATAAGTAAATTGAAAGTCGAAAATAATTATTATAGACATACATATAAATAATGCACACGCACTCACCCGCACACACACACATTATATATATATATATATAAATATACACCCATAGACAGGACTACATGGTGCAGGAATAACAACCGTTAGTCTTACACCAAAGCTTCATCTCAAACTATAACGTAGCGAAGTGGCGGAGAATTTTCACTCGATGGGCTGTCTGGTGGTGTAAAAAATGCTTGGTCTTGCAACTTTTTTCCAAGTAGAACTAGTGAACAGAAGCTTTTATAATTAAAATATTTCGAGCCTCCTCGAATCGGACACTGCATGGCGATATGCTTCCCATCAATTGCTGCAACGTGGTATAGGAATTGATTTTTAAACACAGATTTTTAAACTTTTCAACTAACGTTTTCCAAATGTTTTAATTTGGCACCGGCATGAAAATTAGATTCAATCTCTTCCAAATAGCATTGCAAACATCTACCTGTCCTACTGTGCTGAATCCCATGCAATAACTGAATTCAAAGTTCTTGAAAGAGTTTCCAGTGGCAAGAAATCTAAAAATAAAATATTCAATTTAAAAAGTTTTGTAAACGACAGAAAAAAGTGGAGATGCTGCACAGCGAATGTTGTATTTTACGGTTGCCTGAAGTTCGAGAGGGAAATGTAATTTTTGATACCATTTTTACATACTCAAAACCCGACAACAAACATCAAGAACGTAGAGAATTCATCGACAGCTCTATATTCTACTTCGCACTCTACCCCTGAGAGCGAAGTACAACATATAATTGTAGCATTACAAGAAAATAATAAATAAATAAATTAAGATAGTTGCTTTGTGTTAAATTTACCTTAAACACATGGTGAGTTTTTCTTCCGTACTAATGACCTCGCATTTGTGTGTTCTTGGATCTTGTATTTTCTTTAATAAGGCCATGCAGGTACTCGAACTTTTCTTTCGACATCCTGAAGTACATCTTGTACCAATCGGGGTGCTCGTGAATCTCCTTCATAAGACGATAGAACTTGCCCTTTTCTTTTTAAATTTAGGTCATGAATTCACATTCTTTACTTATGAATTTGATTATGAGCTATGACGGTACAAATCCTTGCTGCTTCTTCATCAAACTCAGAAGAACTACTTGTTTCGCTTTCCATTATAATTTCAATAATAAAATCAATGAAGTCTATCTATATGATAGTGGTGCGCAAACACTAGTCTTGACAATTGTGTGCACGCGGCTGCGCATAAATACAAAACGTGAGTCACGCTTGATCATAGTGTGAAACCCTACATTACATCGTTTGGTTGCATGTCTTGATGTGAAGTGTCAGTAGTGTGCACAGGGCTTTACTGTCATTCCATGAGGATCTATTACATAGAAAAAGTATCTCACATGAGATTTTTTTTTAAGGACAGCTACTAAAGGCGTTGCTTCGTTGTTCGCACTCGTTTTAATAGTTTGTATGGAGTGTGGCAATTTCTGATGGCTCCTCCAAAGTTGCGATCTAAAATGTAAATATATTATATCATATAACTTTGTACTATTTTGAATTACTAAATTAACTTATACCATCAGTGTTTCCATTCAAAATAATAACAGAAACATTGTGCCGGCTTTAAATCACGTTTTACATTGTAATTAATCGATTTAGTAAGAAATTTGAATTTTTAAAGTGCGTTTTCACTAAAGTCCTTTAACTGAACTATTACCATAATATTAAAGTTGTGAATATTTACATTTACTGGCAGATTGATCTCATCTGCAATGGTGAGAGCAATGGGTGTTTCCATCGTACTGGTTGATGGAAACACTGTAGACGGTGGCTAAAATTTAAATAGCACTTATTATACAAATGTTTATCGCTACCCAAAAACAAATTAGGTACTTTCGGATCATTGTATCTTACATAGCATTATTTTGAAAAATTGTTATTTTTTCAAAACCATATCTAATAAACCACTTTATTTATTTTTAACAAATGTAGATTATATTAACAAATAAAAAACATTTTATACCTGGCTCTCCAAGTACAAAGATGGGACAGCTGACCTATTTAAGTAGCTTTGTAGGGAATTGATAGTCACTTAATTAAGTTTTAAAATGATGGCTACACAATCTCTCAATTTTGATGCTGCATCAGCAAGTTCTCACCAATTATCATTGCTTGAAGTCATAGTCGTGCTCTACAATACAAATATAATTACAAATAAATGACTATTAATAATGAAAGTTAATAAAATTAAAATATAACTCACCTGCTTTTCGTCCTTGGCCAATAAAATAATTTATCCCTCGGGACATCACAACTATAACACAAAATTCATTTTTGCAAACTGTGCAAACACCGATAATAAACAATCTTAAACAAATGAAATTTTAAACATCGTTTTGCAAGAATGCAATTTTTGTTCGACCAATAGGAGAGCATTTATATGTTCATGTTCTTTGCCAATAGTAAAACGATACATAAAATGACTTATAAATCGAATAACTAACGCCATCTATTTAAGTCCGCAAAACTAAATACTATGCTCATATTTTCCTGTTACTTTGACTGGCCTGGTCTACACGTACATGTATATTATACATATTTTTCTATAATTAGCAATGTTTTTTACCTTTACATATTAATAGAAAATTCACTTTTTACTTGACATTATCATTTTTAGCCCGATGATTCAATACAGGATGATGACCTCTTTAAATTTGAACAATATACTGCCTTTCCTACATATTTTCAATAGTTTTCATTTTTATTCTATCTATTTACTGGTATCTTTGTACCTTTAAACTCTTAATATCATGTGAATAATATTTATTTGCTATCTTTTCGTTTTTGAAATCAATTTTTCTTCCATGGTGCTTCAGCCCAAATTAAGCCTTGGCTTCCAAACATCCCTTTTCCAGCAGGTCCTCCAGTTCCTTACTCCCAACAGTTCAACTGCATCCTTCTCTACATTGTCTATTCATCTAAACCTTGGTTTGCACACAAATCTTTTAAATCAATTTACTCACATTTCATACTTTAATTAATACCTGACTTTCATATTCATTGTTTTCTATTTATTATTCGTAACATACATTTTTCAATGTTTCTCTGTACTAACTGAATATTTTTTATATTAAAGCGATATATTTCATTTCCATAACAAAAATATATAGAATATTAACATTACAATTACTTACCAGCCAGTTCTCCTTTTAAATAAAATGAAATCTTATACTCTGTTCAAAAAAAAATCAATTTATGTTATCTTTTACAGTAAATAATTTATTTTTAATAATTGCTTAATTTAAAATTTTTTCTTAATCTCCATTTATATTTTTTTGTTTAAATTTTTTCTGGTAACATCAATTTCATTTTTCTCTTTTCTACTTTTCGTCTTTAATTTTCAATTCTTTAGCTTTCTACAGTAATTGTGAAGATATAACATCACTAGAAAAACAGACAGCATACACTTTTACTTTTTATTTTTTTAGATAAATAATATAAACATTTCCAAGTTTACAATAATTACCATCATTGTATCTTCTTCAATATCTTTCTGTTCTTCATTTTTGTATTACTAATGTTTAATACAGGTGTCACTTAATTTTTTATTACACAACTATCAATGAACTTTTCTTTCTGTGTGTGCGTGCATGTGTGTATATATTGAAAAAATAGAAAAAACTATAATGAATATAATATTTATTCAGTTATATAATTCAATTTCATACAAAATATAACGAATATATTAAATTGATACATTTTGAAAGAATGGTGACATTAAAGATTGTATTATATAAATTATAATTTTAATTACAAACAGAATTTTAATATTTACATAAACACCATTCATCAATGAGACATATAAATGTAGCAAACAAATAACATTTACTATGTGATAGGTATTTGAATTTGTGTCCAAGCTTAAAAAAAAATCAAGAGTATGTAAGTTACTGTACCATTTAGAGAAGCATTACTGACATCAGTTTTAATGCAATTTAATTTCTAAATGTTTTAAAAACACTTTGTATTAATAATCAAAATAATTATTTTCACCTAATTTGAAATTTTTATTTTAAATACTAATGATATGTTAAACAGAAATAGCAGCAGAATAATTATTTCTGTATTGTCTTAATAACAAAAAAATGAAACAATATGTTGAATTATTTTATATATGAAAGAGTTACATTTTCTAGCTCATGTGTAATAATGGTACAGTAATTAAATCCAACCTTTTATATTCAATTTGTATATGCATAAAAAAATAAACAAAAATTAGCAACATTATAATGTACTTAGATTCCCAATGGTTACAGTAACATTATATTATTATTATAAACTTTAAATAAATATTCAGTAATATTGCATAAATATTTTTATACTATATATCTATTTTTAGTAACTGATCCTGACTTAACCATACAATCTTTATGAACTTGATAACCAATCTGTACTTTAGGTGAAAGATTTAATCGTTCTTTCAATGTACGGCCAATTTCCAAACATGCACTTTCATTTTGTGCATCTGCAGTCCAAACAGCTTGAAAAAAAAGATTTTATATAATAACACACAATAATAAAAAATAAAGTTTACTTTTTACCTAGTTTATCTCCTTTAGTTCTTAGATTAACAACTGCACCACGTATTTCATCTGGATGTTGAAATGCTTCTCCAATTAAACAAAGTAACTGTAATTATATATTTTAAAGAAATATTATATACTATGACATTACCATACGAAAGTGCTATTAAAATTAGACTTTAATCTTTTAAAAATTGGATTACTTTAAGTTTTTAATACTGGTAATATTTAATAAAATGTTAACAATAAAAAAAATCTGTTCATATGTATTGTCCACTTTTTCCTTTTTGTTTTAACAAATACATAGGATTTGATTTTCAAGATTTTGTTTATAAATGTACATATTCATTCACACACACACATATATATATATATATACATACATACATATATACACATGCAAACAGTTGCAGATATAAATAAAACTTACAATTTCTAGCCAGAATTTGTCAAGATCTGTTTGTCGTTGCTTTTTTTCCAATGAAATAAGCCATCTACCACCTTTTTTATTATGACGATCTTCCCACATGGGGCGAATACCTTGTTTAAATAACGCATAGTCACAACCTTGACGAATATCACCAGCCGGTTTTACATGCATATAAATACTAAAAAATAAAGAGCTTAGTATTAAAAATGTTAAATAGCTCATTTTTTTTATTCATACATCTGTTTTCAATTATACTACATAGTAAAGTGATACAAAGACATAGATAAATTTGAGTTACAATGTAAAATATTTGTTAATTAAAATATGATTCAAATAAAATTATTGTGTTATTTTTATTTCAATAATTTAATGATAACAGAAACTATAAAATAAAGTGCAATGATTCTCAAATCCATGTGGAGTTTGAAACAGTGCTCAAATTAATTTTATCATCCTACCATCTTCCCTTTTCATATGTAAAACTAATGAAGTTAAAATTATAAAATAGATAAATATTTCATGAATTTCGGAACGATAACCTTTTATATGAAATAGACAATATATATATATACACACATACACACACAAATATATACATACATACTCACAAACACATACATGTAAAACACACTAAAAAGTTAAATAATACCAACTGATAATTATCAATGTAAACAATGTAAAATTTCTCATGCGCATGTGAACAAGTGTATGCCACACAGTCAACATGATCAGTGCATGGAATGTGAATTAATCACGAGTTTGTTGGAGTCCAGTTCAGTCTCACTTGACAGTTTTATTTTTTTGGTAGTTGTTTAGTCTGTTGGTTATAAACTGAACAGAAGTCACTTGACTTGTAGTTTGAGTTGCATGAATTTTTCATGCACCATTAAGTGGATTGACAAATTGTTCACATCAGCCAAGTTTGTTAATATTCTCACATGTTAATGAGATTAAATTTTCTATAATTATAACCATAACTAAATAAAATGTATATGTAAATAATAATTAACTTGATACTATTTACATACTATTGAATTTATATGCATTGCTAGAATGGCTGTGCAAAAATTATGTTTTGTTGGGAATAAATTAATTTTAACAAAATATGTTCAAAAATAAAAGGAATTAATGTAACACATTAAGTTGAAATCATTGTTGAAGAAATTTAATATAATAATTTCATCATAAATGATCACAGATTAATGTCACTTGAACAGGTAAAGGGTAACAAACAGAATTCAAATCTCAGTAGGTAACTTATAAAAAAAAAATCATCAACATACTAATGAAATAAAGATATTAAATTAAAGCATTATTAATTAATTCAGTAATATTTATTAATTAACTTACTAACAATAAGTGATAAAATTTTATACAAAATTTAATTGTAAAATGTAATCTCACCTCCAAAAATCTTCAACAGTAGAGAATGACGTTACTTCTCTTTGATTTTTTTCCCACTCTTTACTGCGGTCATTTTCGAAGTACCATAATGTCCAAGTATGTTGGAGAGGATGTTTAGTTTCTGAGAACGCAACAGAATCTGTAGCTACAGGCATGTTGTTGACTTCCCCAGCGTTGTTGTTTGTATTTGAACTTTCTATTGAGTCACCTTCGGTTGTACAATTCTCCCCTGAAGGTTTTTGCTGAAAATATTAATTTCAAATAAGTACAAGTTTTGCAATTAAACGCGATTCTGTGTATGTGGTTTCAAAATAAAAATAAACAATAAAAATATACTATTTTCTTGCACACATTATTATTTTTGAAAATATAATATCAATAAACACACGACTCAAATGAAACATTGATTATTAACATATATGGAACAAAATGTGACAGTTGAAAAATAACCTAAATAATCGTATAGTATGTACAAACACGAAATTTATAATTCATGCAAAAATCCAGCTATACATCGTTTTAAACCATTAAGTAATCAAAATATATTTTAATTTTAATGAATAAAAGCACATTCCTATAATTACCGCAAAAGGCAAACAAATGATAGCGGCAATCTGTGAGCAAAAATAACTGTTATTATATATTGTCAGACGATAAATTAATTGACACATACAATATAAGAACTGTTATTGTACGAATTAACAAGACGAAATAATGTATAAAATATATATACCTCTGTATCATTAAAATTTTCAGACATAATGAAGATACACAGCAACGTAAAGAGAAAACTCAACGCATGCGTGGAACACTTTTTATTATTGCCAATATAAGAAAACTATTTGTAATTCTTTTTAAAAAGATTATAATTTAATAAAGAATATTTAAATTATAGATGAAAGGTACTTGGAAATTCTTAAATTTTTTACCATATTTGGTTGACTAAATTTTTACAAAATTAGATTCTTTAATTATGAATAACAACAGTAACTAGATCAAATTTCATATTTATTAAAAACTTCATATTTATTAAGAACTTAACTTCATATTTATTAAAAAAAACGTATATTGCAACATTGTTTCTATAACAGTTTGATTATAATTAAAAAAAATAATAATTACATCAAATGTATATGTGCTAATATCTGCTCTTGTTTAATGTTTGATATATACTTATTATATATAAACATTTGTTATAAAATAGTAGATGTGAAAGAAAATAAACTATACCTCTTAAATCCTCTTAATGATGTGTGTACATATACATACACACACACACATTTATATATATATATATATATATATACATATATACATAATATATATATATATATATATATATATATATATATATATATATATATATATGTGTGTGTGTGTGTGTGTTTATATGGTATATAATATAGAAAGTGCCAAATAATGCATAGATAAAAAAAGATAAAACTGCACGTAAATGTAGACATTTGTTTAAAATCTTTATAAAAGAATCTTTCAACAGTCTTCAGTTAAGGAAAAGTATTATTTTCTTGTGAACATTTAAAGTTATCCTTTATTTCAGTCATTAACATTTGGAAGGTATTTTACAAGAGAGTACCAGCTTAGCTAGGTTTGATATGGTTTTCATGCCGACTATCAAATTTGCTTGGGATGTTTTGTACATTCCACCTATATTTTGTGTTTAAAGTAATGTGTTATTGAAATTAATAATTTTAGATAATTTAATTAGGTCCACTCATTTCACTGAATATTTAACAATGTTTCCAATTCTTTTTTGAATTTATTTTCAAAATATAATATTCAAATATGCTTAAATATGTTTACTGTATTTTTGGAAATACACATCTAGTATTTAAATAATTACTTAAAAATGGTAAATATTATACACATTTGACAATAGCAGCATATGTTTATTATTTATTTAAAACAAAATATATTTAATTATATTCCTTTTAAAATATTAACTTGTTAAAAATGTATTAAATAAAATAAATATACTTATCATTTTATATCTGAAAAATAAGTGTAATTTGTGTACATGTATATATATACATACATACACATATGTACTTACATAATATTTAAAGGCAAGGAAAAGAGAATGGAGTTTAAGATAATTTCATAATTAAATTCTTCTTAATTCTTAGAATCAAAGTACAAATTTCACACCTATTACCAAAATGGGGAGTATTAGAAAAATCCATAATTTAGTTATTTTGTTTATAAAAAAATGGAGTTATTATTTGAACATATTTCTTAAGATGCTTTTATAACATACATGAAAAAATAAAAATTGCATTTATTCACAGGTCCAAAAACGATTAATATTAACTATTTGACTTCTTTGTTAGACTAGTTTGGACACTGAGCATATTCTTTACTTGTGTCTCTTTTTGAGGAAAAAGTAGTAGTGAAAAAAATGTTCGGAATAAAAATTAACTTGAAAATAAAGAAAAATACCTATAAAATAGCATAAGTAAACTAATAAGGAGTATTACAGTATCCTATGATCAACAAAATTGATACAAAGCTACAAATAAGTCAAGTACATTTTTTATGTGCAGTTCTTCAGAGCTAAATACAACTACAATTTTATCATTAATATAGAAATATTACTATTTGATTAACTTTCAAGATACTAGGATATCTGGTATTGGTTCTAGGATTGAAAGGTGTGTAAATTCAAAATGGTTTTGTGTATAATGTTTATTTTTATTTATGTCATGTTACATAGGTATTTATTACAGAGCTTTAATCCCCTTAAAAAATATCGATATTTTAAAATATCTGGTATAGCAAGAATTCAGAAATTACTTCTTGATATCAAATGCAAGAATAAGGTTTTAAAATTCATTTTATAAACTTATAATATTAATTAAATAAACCATCAAGTTCGATTACATAAATAACATTATAATAGTAACAAATCAGTTGCTCTATTGAAAACAATCCACCATATGATTTCATTAATTGAAAAGTGCTGATTTTATATTACTAAATTCTAAATTAAAGAAATAAACTGCACATATTCATTACCGTTCTATGTAAAGTATTCTATACTAGTTATCAAACTGACAAAACAATCATACAATGTAATATTTAAATAAATTTAACATGTTTTAATGCGAAAATTGTGTGGTATCATTTGAAACATTCATTATGTAATTTCTGATCATAAATTTTAACATTTAATACAAATGTTACCTAATATGAACGCAAGTCGTGATTATTACACAAAGCACTTTTTTTAAGCATACTATGTGCTGTTACCCTGAAACATATGATTTTACAGATACATATATATTTTTTTAATACCAAATTTCATACCTCAGAATAAATCAGTACATATTATTTATGACAGCAATATTAAGCATATAGCAAATATTACTCTATAGAATACTGTACATTATAGATTGACTAGAAAAGTCATATTAGAGAAGCATTCAATAAGTAAAGCCTACATTACAGGTGGTAAAATAAGAGACTGAAACATTTTGATTACGATAATCAATATTTTATTTATTTAGTTTTTCACTCTACCCACACCATAAAATAGCACCAAAAATTCGCTCAAAAACTTAAATGCACTAAAGATAAATAATATACATACATTATTTTAACTCAAAATCAATATCATCAATTTTAAATTGAAATATTACTTTTGAAAATATGGCATGACATATTGACTTTATAAGCTATTCATTGTTATAGGCACAATCGTTCTTATGAGATATTATTTATTTTAATGTTAGCTATACTTATAAATTTGTTACAGATTTGTTTCTTAAACTGATTGTTATTACAAAGTGTATAGAGTTATATTTTCTAGAGTACAAATATATTTTTAATAATATGTGGTCTCTGAGTTAAATTTATTATTGATTGAAAAATTAATTCTTTATGATTATGTTTCTTCGTTTAAAAAATTATAAATCATATACACAGCAAATCTAAGGCCACTGTAATTAATTTTGGTTGATTTTGATTGATCATAAATAGATTATACCATAAAATAATAACTATGAAGCTTAAGTTACTAGTAAGGCATTTGTATAATATTTGTTAATTAGATATATTATTATATATTTTCACCAAAAATATAATAATGATGACAACAAATTTTAAAATAAATAGTTATAATTTATAAAAAATATGAAATCAAAAATAATAACAGTACTGGTGACAAAAATAAAATATATGAATGCTTTGAATAGTTTGAATATTTATTATTTGTCACTAGTACACGTATATTTTTTCTAATTGTAAATAGATAAAATATGGAGATTTAAAAATCTATTTATATTTTCAACACTTTGTTTTTTGTTTACTTATAACAATTTAAAGGAAAGATTTTAATTGAAATAATAATAGTTAATAAAATAAAGTATAGATTGTCATAATAGTATAAAAAAAATATTAGATTCAATTAAAATTTTGTTGTAAATGTAATTATAGTAATAAAAGTACTAATAATAAAAATGATGATGATGAAAATATGGATTCAAATATTAATATTTACTGCACCTAATCATTATACAATATTACAACAATTATATTGATATAAGAATTTCATACAATTCTCGTACATACAACAAATATGATGCAGCACAATAATGTATTTGATTAATTGATCATTTTTGCATATGTGTGAATTCATATGCAATAATTTGATACATCAGAGTGTCTTCAAATTATCTTTTAAAAAGCTGTCAACAAAATTTACATCATAAAGTCATAAGAATATGTGTACGGAAAATAACTATACAACAAGCAATATTTTTCGTATACATATTAAATCAAAACAATGATGAATTTACATAAGTTTAGCTTTAGCGCATTCAGGACAGATAATATCTTGTTCATCAGTAATGAATCCCCGGCCTACAAGACTGGTACGGCAAGTAGCACAGACAAAGCAATCGTTATGCCAGTGACGTTCCTCAAACGAAATGAAACGAGTTCCTCCGATGCCTGCGGTGACAAAATAATATAAAAATCACCATTAAATTACTTTTCGAAACTATTTTAAAACTTTTTCTCATCTTTTCAATGAATTCATAACCAGTAATCATAACATTATTATTTCGAATAAATTAATTCTATATTTCTCTTACCAGTAATGGGTTTAGCACATGCAGTGCACCTTTTTGCAAACAATTCTCCAAAGCAATCAGCACAATATGGTTTTTCATCTCGAGAAGTAAATCGTTGACCAGCCAAACTTGTATTGCAATTAGAGCAAGTAAAACATTCTCTGTGCCATGGCTCATTCTTGTAAGTTACACCTCCGCTAGTAATAATCTACAATATTTTATTTAAATGATTTACTTATCGATAATAATAATAATTTTAAAAATAAGTAAACAGTTTAATAAGTGACTTTTTATGACCGAAATATGCAATTAAATGTAAAAGTTATAACTATACTTCAATGTAAATGAAAATTAAAATATATTAAGTAAAATTATATACCTTATTGCACTTAACGCATCTAGTTGCAAATTTCTCTTCATAACACTGTGCACAGTAGATTTCTTGCTCACGAGGGATGAAACTCTTGGTTCCAATAGCAGTTTTGCATACACAACAGCAGAAACATTTTTCATGCCATTGTCTAGTTTTGTATTCCATTTTCTTAGTGCCTGCAAATAAAAAAGTTATATTAAAATTGATTTTTTTACTACTTCACTTTTTAAATTTTCTTTGATAAATATGTCAATTAATAGGATTTTTAATGCAAATGTGATCAGTGGCGCGTTATCTTCGGGGCAAAAAGGGCAATTACTTGGAGCCCCACCAATAGGGGGAGCCCAAACCAATTTGAATCAATACCAAACGTCTGAATCCAACACTGTACATATAACTCCCTAATTCAAATTTTCCTGGGCCTCACGAAGCTAACACGCGCCACTGAATGTGATAGAAGTGTATTTAAATTCCTACACAATATAAAACTGAGAATTAATTCTTTAATAATCATTTGATCTATGATTACTTAAGATTTGTATGCTGTAAATGTCCTGTTATTTATAAAATATATACATTAAGTACTTAATTTAATTTTTACACGCATAATCGCTTTTAAATAAGATAAATAGATTAATGAAATAGATTTAATACAAACATTTTTTTAAAGAAAGGATTGTTATTTCTTTACTTTTTGTATTATAATAAGTTAAGAGAAATAGTATATTTGTACTGTTATTTAATGATTAGAGAATATAATGAATTTTTTAACTTAAGAATGTAATTATAATGAATATTTATTAGTGATTTTATAAGGAACAATAGCTAAAAGCCATTTAAAAAAGGCATGTAAGACTATACATGCAATAGTATAAGTAGTACAAAAATTGTGTTAAAAGTATGTTTAAAGAAATGAGTAATTACGAAATTTAAATAAAAGAATAAATAATTTAGATTGTTTCTTTACCCCTCATAACGTGCATATGCGTATGTGTATTTATATATATATATATATATAATACATTTATATACACACACGTATGTATATACACATATATTACTAATTAAACATTCAGTGTTAGAATCTCTAATATAATGAACATTTAATTAATATAAAAAATATTAATGATCAGCGTTAAACATAAGTAAACTAAGCAATAGTATGGAAAAAGTATTGAATAAGTATTCGTATTGGGAAAAAAATGATTATTGCAATGTGCATGTGTTATTTTATGGGGAACGACTTTAAGAACGTATCTATATGTAGAGATTCAAAGACAATAACCTAATAAATTTGAATTGTCGAGTTACGTTTAAGGTCACGTTTTCGACCCCGCACAATTCAATTCTAGTAATACGGTGCACAGACGTTTTTTTAAAATTGTTATTTCATATTCGCACGCGATTTTCACAAATTGTCAGTAAAACTCTTGCCTGGCACAGAGTGATATTAATTATTGACTTTTAATACAAACATTTCAAGAATATGGGAAAAATGCTTTGTATACTCTTATACAATTGCTATTTACAATCTTTATAAAAACTGACAGTGTGTGTGTGTGTGTATATATATATATATATATATATACACACACACACAGACATACATATATATATATACATACATACACATATTCATATATATAGATATATATATATATATATATATATATATATAAATATATAAATATATATATATATATATATATATATATGTAAATATGTATATATATATATATATATATATATACATATATATATATATATATATATATAAATATATATATATATATATATATATATATAAATATATATATATATATATATATATATATATATATATATAAATATATATATATATGTTTAATGATTTAAATGACAGATGGTTTTGTAAGTTTCCCAGCTTTGTCAATATAAAAAAATAA
>CM068320.1:15406686-15419186 GCA_034766995.1 Acanthacorydalis orientalis | reverse complement strand
CACTGTAGGTATTTGAAACTTTTTAAATAAGTATTTGTATAATTTTTGTAAATATTACTTTCTATTAATAAGTTGATCCCCTACCATAGATAGGGTGAGTTTCCTGCAGGGCCCAAATTCATGCTGTACTGAAATATATGTGCACTAGCAATGTATGTCTTTATAATTGATCCTTTTGTCTTTCCAGCATAATTCGAATTATTTTAAAAACAATTTTTCTTATTTTCAATATTAAGGAATGGTTATATCCACTAAATATTACGTTCAACAATATGCAAAAGGATAATAGAGAAGCGATTCACAATTTAAAAATTAGAAAAAATTCGTGAAATAAAACAATCAGAAGAATGTGTGTCCACTGTTATCAGAAAAGCAAGCAAACTTTGAAACGACAAGAAGCTAGGAAAAATGTAAAAAAAGAGAGCAACATACTGTTCCAGTTATCCAAAAACACAACAGCTTTGTTCGAATTGTTTCAGCGAATATCACACGAAAGTAACATAATATTATATATATTTTTGTTCAAAAAAAAAATTTTTTATCTATTTATATATACACTTATATGTTATTACTATTAAATATTTGTATTACATATGAAAACTGTTGCAAATTATTTCCAAAAGCCTGCATAATATGTTCAAGAAAAGCATCGCCCAATGTTGTGTGACCCTCCTCCCCCGTGGAAACAGAACTTTTTTATCGTTTTCTTTATAAAAAACGCATGTTGCCATTATAATCGGGGTCGTAAGAAATGCTTTTTTCTTGATCTGTTTGGAAAAAAATTGCGACACGTTTTATAATCGAGATCATAATCTTATATTTGGGCTACTAGGGTATATGCATATTTTAAATAACTTAAATCATTAAAAACAATTTTTAAAAATATATTAAATCATAAATTCTCATTTATTATTGAAGTTAAAAATATATGTGTTTATGTTATAATTTGACATGTTAATATGATTCATAGTCGAAACATACCTTATGTACATTTTTTAATGTCGAATTTATTGTTATACTAAAAGGCAAGAACCATATATATGAGCAACATAACGAAATGTATATAATACAAATAACTACGATTATTATATTTATTTGCACGAATTACATTATTAACTTGATATTAAAAAATATATGATATTTTCTGTTTAATGATCGATGCATATATATATATATATATATATATATATATATATATATATATATATACATATATATATATATATATATATATATACATATATATATATATATATATATACATATATATATATATATATATATATATGTTTGTGTGTGTGTGTGTGTATAGGTAGTCTATACTAGTAGTATGAAGTTATTACATTGTCATTCTATCTATTCCACATACATAAAACTAAATTAAAATACAAATTTATACATTCGATCTTTCTGAATAGATTTTTTGCAAATATACGAGGTCAGACAATTAAGTAATGCGACCGATTTTTTTTCTCGGCCTGTGGTAACACTGCGAACCTGTAACTCCGCCACCGTAATAGCAGATCCCTACTCTCTCGATTGAGACCTTGACCACCCTCGTACGATCATTTCTTCGCCAGCTGTTTAGTGTTTTGTAACAACGCGCGAGTAGTGCATGTCACGAAAATGGAACAGAGAAATTTAGAGCAACGGTGCGCGATAAAATTCGAGCAGGTTGAAAGTGATCCTACTCTTCTCGATCGAGTTATTACTGGTGATGAAAGTTGATTCTTTCAATATGGCCCCGAAACTAAACGACAAAGCTAACAGTGGCTGTCCCCTGGAGCACCAAGGCCAAAAGAAGGCGAGAATGAGCAAGTACAAAGTGAAAACCATGTTGATTTTCTTCTTCGACAGCAAAGGGGTGGTTCACAAAGAGTTCGTACCACCTGGACAAACCGTAAATCAAGTATTCTACCGCAATGTGCTCGAAAAATTACGAAAAAGGGTGCTCAGAGTGCGTCCAGAGATCGCGAAGACTTGGGTTCTGCATCACGACAATGCTCCCTGTCACAGTGCGTTCAGTGTCTCTCAGTTTTTGGCGTCTAAAGGCATCGCAACGTTACCACAACCGCCCTATTCACCGGACATGTCACCCTGCGACTTTTTCCTATTCCCCCATATGAAAAAATTCGTCAAAGGTGGACATTTTGACTCCGTTGAAGATATCCAAGAATCTGTGACGAGGGTACTCGGAGAGGTCCCACAAGAAGTGTTCCAGAATTGTTACGAAAACTGGAAAACTCGCTGGAATAAGTGTATAGATGCGGGAGGGGACTACTTTGAAGGGGATCGCAGCGATGTACCTTAATTTTTAAATATACCCGATTTTTGAATTTTGTCGCATTACTTAATTGTCTGACCTCGTATGACTTACACCTTTAATTACAATTTAATTAAAATATATTTTTATACAATTTTTGTATGATTTTTGTATTGTTGTTACTATACATACATACATACATATATATATATATATATATATATATATATGTGTGTGTGTGTGTGTGTGTGTATGAATGTACTTATGTGCATATAGATGTATATGTGTATTTATTGACATAAGTCTATATACTAGTTTAATCAGAAACGAATTTGTCAGTACAATTTGCTGTTCAATTGCAAAATTTATCAAACAATGAACGTAGGACGTAATAATGATTGACACAGTACGGTGAAAACATCCTTGCAATTTTCTGTTAAAAATAGGACACGATGTGTGGTGATTAAGATTTGCCATATACAAAACACTGTATAATTATTATATCAAAATGGCGTGTGGGCTGTTTGAACAGAATGAAAACATGGACCACGATGCCAATTATCATTTGAGTAACTTTATTTTTACAAAACAAGAATGAGTTCATGTAGCGTAGATGTAGCATAACCAATTCACCCATTCATCTCCCCAATTCAAATGTCCGTTGTATCCTTACACGTTAATTATATGCATTATTATTAAACACTTTCTAATGACACATTTTTTCATGTAACCATGGCGGTTTCTTTGAAATTGTTAACAATTATTAATCACAATTTGAACATGAGGCTGTATGTTAATTGTTAATAGTTGTTTGATCTAGTTTTATTTATCATTTTTTTTTCTTTTTTACGTAAGTGTAGTATTTGAGTACTCCTACATAAATCATATTCAGGTCAACTTAGTTAATGATTCTTATCTACTTTGATCTTTTACGTTTTTGATGTCAGTATATTTTAATGCCTTACACGCTGGCCTATATATTGATATGGATGTAGTACAAATTATGAATTTTGTTTTTCTTCACGAAACTGTAAAACATGTGGATGTAAGTCTGGCAACCTTTTCACTAGTTAACGTATGACAGTAGTGAAATTAATTGCATTTACATTTTTTAACAATTCAATAATTAAGCAATTAATGTTAAAACGTACATATAAATAAATAAAATTAAGACATAAAAAATATTTTATGAACCGCCAAAAATGTTAAAGGTATCGAAATATGCATATACAATTTGTCGTGTTTTTGTTCAATAATGCGAATAAAATTGTATGTAGGTGTATAAGGCGCGTCATCAATTATGTACACTTTTTAATTATCATATTTAACCATGGAGTTTAGTAGAAGTTATCTGAAATATGTAATGAGAGCGATACTTATGTGGGTCTAAAGCAGAAGGCTATCTCTGTTTACAATATAGTAGGCGAATTAAACAAGCGGCATGACTAATTCGCTAATTCGATTCTATTTGAACAACTTCTCTCAATTTGTAAATTTGTTTTTGTCACTAATTGTATTCCCAGTACGTCTACTTTTGAACAAAATATGTATGTAAACAATTAATAAATATGCATGTGTCAATAAGAAAAAGGTGTGAAAATACAAAAATATATGTGTTGAAGGTAATAATACGAATGTACTCTGACAAAAACTGGCCCACTTAAAACGTTCTTAAAATATATGTCGGATAAAAAACAAACGAAGAAATACAATTTATCCAATTTTAGATTAACAAAAAATGTATACTTATGGAAACAATTAACAACGTAAATGGATTTAATAATTATAATTATATATATATATATATATATATATATATATATATATATATATATCATCATCATCATCTTCAGCCCCTGTCAATCCACTGCTGGATAAAGGCCTCTTCCATGATTTTCCATTTTGTTCGATTCAGTGCCTCTCTTTTCCACAGTTTTCCAAGAAAGTTTATATATATCTATATATATACAACGAAACATATTTCAAATACATTTATAATTTACATATGCATCTTCGAATGTAAACTTATTGAAGAATTTAAAATTAACTTTTAAAGCGCCATAATCAGAACATTATATAATTGCATGTAAATATTTATGTACTTATGCACATATATATATATATATATATATATATATATATATATATAATATGTGTATAATATCTTTTTTACCATTTCTTACATTTAGGTTATGTGTTTTATATTTGAGACGTATTATTATATACGCATTAATACAACCAAATATTATTATCGTATTAACATTTCTTTTTCAAACACTGAGTGCAAATTGGAAAGTTTTTCATACCCTTATTTTTATACATTTTTTTTTTTTGTATCACCAAACAACAGGTAATATTTTATAATAAAAAATATATTATGTGATGTAAACTTTACTGGAACGACTATCAAGAAATAATTGGCATTATTTGAAATATTCTTGTTATATTGATTACATTTTCTGTGTTATTATTATTTTTAAAAATGACAAAAAATGTACAGAAAAACTACAAGTTAAGAATATGTGTGTGGGTGTGTATGTATGTATGTATGTGTATATATATATATATATATATATATATATATATATATATATATATATATATATATATATTAAAATTAATAAATTATAACATAGATTAATATGACAATTATTTCTAACATACAGAAAGAATAAAAATAATCAAGGAGATATTAGACAAGTTTGAAAATTCTTATACTTAATGTTACAATTGAAATATATATATATATATATATATATATATATATATATATATATATATATATATATATATATATATATAGTACCTAAAAATGTATGTTACATATCATTACCGTAAGACATGTTAAAAAGGTGCGTTTGTATAACAGTAAAGTAAAGATATTTTGTTGGAAACTTATAATATTTTAAAATACTTAACGAATAGTTGAATATAAGACACGTGATTCTACAATCGGTATACAATTTATTGAAAAAGATTTAAAATTGAAATTGTGCAGAAATTTAAAAGCACTTTTTTAGGTTACCTGACGAATATTCTATGGTAATTATCTACAAAGTTATAACTGGAAACAACTTGAAACTGTTATTATTGCTGAGAAAATAAATTGTGGTTGATTGTATAATAAAATTTAAGGAGATAATTAAACGTTATACTATATTAAGAGCCTAGCGGAATTTTCAAACATTTACAGGAAAAATTTATCACGTTATAAACAGAATGCATGAAAATGTTGACATTATTGGCGTACTGACTTCAACTTAATAATTTATCAACTGGTAAATATGAAAGTAAACGTTACAATTTTCATTTAATAAAATTATTTATTTTTAACACGTACTGCTAAGAATAAATGACTTAATTATAATTAAAATCTCATTTTCAATGTGAATCACTTGATTGAATAATTACCAGGATACATGTTATAGAAAAATGTTGTTAATGATGATAATTTAAGTGACTGGATTTTTTTTACCTAGATTTTATTTCATTTCTATTCTAGGGAAAGGTATTACACTTTCTAATCTATGGATTGAAGAGAATGCAATATATTAAATATAATACAAACTGAATTACTAAAGAACAAATATAAAACTAAATTGAATTATCCGTAATACATTGCACATTGAGCCAAAGAAGAACAAAAGAGTTTATAATGATTTTGTTAACTAAATCAGAATTTTATTTTAATTTTAGAAAAAAAACTCAATTTTCATTCACACTGCTTACTTGTCTTAAACGTGCACATCTTATTTTTTGTATTTAATTACTTTCATGTTTTTTTTCTCTAACGCTTTTCCTTGTACAAATCATAGAAAAAAATACAACTCACGTTGTATTCTTTATTACTTTAATTAATTTTCTAAACTGTTAAAAAATCAATTATATAATTGCATTCGTTGTTAGAACATAATCTTTGTGAAATTTTGGATGATATTTTGTTATAAGGGTGGTACCCGGTGGTCTAGAATTTTCGAAAAATCGATTTTTTTTTCGAAAGTATAGTATCTTAAAAATATACTGTTAAAATTTGATGACGAAATTCAGAGTATTTCAGGATCTACAGCCCATTAGAAGGTCAGGTCAGTTTCTTGAGAATATACTTGCTCGAAACTTTAAACGCGTTTATCTCGAAACTACTTTTTTTCGTCTTGCGGGGGCCAGAAAAAAAAACTACTTGACCGATTTGTCTGAAATTTTAATATGTTAAATTTTTTAAAAACTATTAGTTTTAATTGTTAAAACCAATAGTTTCCGTAAAATATTTATATTTTTTTTATTAACAAAACATTCAAAAATACTGGTCGTTTTCAAACTTGTACTTTTGACTACGCGCCATTTTGTCAATTTTTTTTTTATTCTACTTCCTGCGATAGCTATACTTATACTAATTAAAAATTCGTCAATTGTTTTATTTCAGATCAGAGGGAGAGATAAATCATCATTCACCACGCAATTCCATTTTTTTAGAGAGGGAGACTTCAGCATCATTTTTCTAATTTAAAAAAAATTTTTTTTTGTCTTTATTTTCATTTTTGTGTAGTTTATTAGTAATAAAATAAGTGTAAAAAAATTTGAAAGCATTATTCATTACCCTCATATAGAAAATTTTTTTTTAAAATAGCTTAAATTTTAGGCCGCTAGACCACCGGGTCCCCTTAAAATTATATAGCGAAATTTAGCCATCTGTCTGTTTAAATACTCTATTTTTGTTTATAGCCTTAGAGAGTATAAACATTGTTAACAAAACTTATTCTGATTATGTATTGAAACTGAACACAATGTATAGCAGAAAAGAATAAAACGTGATTAAATAAAAAAAATGTACGTACTCGACAATTGCACGTATACGCAAATAAAAAAAAAGAAACTGAAATCTAAAACAAGAAATATTTTTCCTACTTAAATACTTTAATTTAAATAACTATACTGTACATTATTTTTACTAAAGAAATAATGAAACTCGAAACGTTCTACATATATTCATGAATGTTTATTGTAATTCCACACTTAAATGACCTTTTGCTCTTATAGTTAATTATTCTTATATCATCTTTATAAATATATACATATTAGGACTGAAATGAACATTAGTTGATTACAAGAAATGGAAAGGTAGTATTGTACTTTTTTTTAAGAAGTCGACTACGGAATTTTTAATTCGTTTGTTTAAAGAATATTTGCTTTAATGCCAAGTATGGCAGATTAAATAAAAATTAAATGAAACGCGCCTCTTCGATCACAATATATAAAACATTTTAAGTTACGGACATTACTTTTTTTATTTTATATTAATTGGTTTTTTATTATAATTTTATTTTATCAAATAACATGTAATGCCAGTCACACCTGTATAAATATTAATGATACAAATTGTATACTGTTGATAGTGGAAGTAATTTGTATCTTCGATTTTTATTAGATGTTTCATACACACTATCGAAGTTGTAGTTCGCTGAAATTTATTTAAATTACTTGTATTTGTTATAGAGCTAAATCACGTCACAAAAAATTACTGCAGCTATGTAAATTATTCCAGCGAAATAGTTTTATTTAATGGAAATTGTTGGAATTGTTTCAAAACGCGTCATTTATTCAAATTAATTCCCATGCTTGAATACACGACAACAGAAATAATCAATTCTTGAACACACATAAAATAATGGATTTCTAATAATTTCACTTGCATGTAGCTATTAGAATTTTTATATTTTTCTAATGTATGATATAAAGTTTATTAAAAAATATTATTCTCGCTCAAAGGAATTCCGTACTTAAATAAAACATTATTGGCAAACACTTTCCACAACAAAGAAAAAATAAATTTTCAAATAACATTCGAAATGGTATTATTTTATAATTCAGTATCAAAAAGTCTATAACCATATGTTGATTTTGTATAAAATTTAAAAAAAAATATTTTTTTCGTATTGATATTTAATTATTGTACACTTTTGTAAACTGAAGTGTTTTAAAATCATGCTAATCTGAAAATTACGAGAAAATGCGCAATTTGTTTCTGGTATTAATTCAAAGCCATACACGAGGGGTGGACAACTTCTTCGATAATAAATGCCACATATAATACTTTTTATATATTTCTGAATGTTCAAGAGGAGCTTTAACCTCGCCAGTCCCGAATTTGTTTATATTGTATTTAGCAAGTCTTAATTAATAAAGCTGTTTAGTTTAAAATGCTTTTTAAGGATTGTCCATAACCACAGAGCCACCTTAAACAGCAGTTTGGACACATAATGCTTATGGGTGTTTGAAAAGATAATGTGAATTACTCGTTAATATATAAAATATTCTAATATTGGTACATACTATACTACTATAGACTAAGCTTTTGGAGCCGCAGTTTACCCACCGTTAACATATTCAGTAGCTACTTTATATACTTTTTTCTATAACTGATTGTATGGAAATATGATTAAATACAATCTGACAATGTACTAATTAATTTTTACCGTAGATAAGCTGTTTTTTTTGTCTATTTATTTTAATAATATTTTTCATAATTTCATTCATACACTAAAAAAAAAAACAAACGGAAACAAATAATAAATTAGAGTTATTTAACAATAACGGTACAAAAGGGAAAACAATGACAGACATTCACAAACGTAGTGAATTGTATTATTTTGTTCATTTGTCAAATATAAAATAATAAACAATAATATAAAAGAAAAGTACAGATGAAAGACACAGTTGCGATTGTAATCATTCAGAGTTAATGATAAAATCGCAATAAATTATTTTTGACACGAGTCTCAGGACGTTTTTTCTTCAATGTACAGTTTTTTCTTTTTGATATCCATACAAACATACATACATTCATATATATATATATATATATATATATATATATATATATATATATTTATTAAAAGAAACGTAATGATGGAAAGATAAATATTCTAGATGGAATTATGTTAAAACCAGCATAACTATTGACGAAATTTATCAATATGTATAAGAAATTCAGCGGACGAAAATCAATAAAACTAAATTAAACCAATAAAATACCTGTTATCGTTTTTTAAGAGATTGAAATCAATTCTAATTAATTTCTAGTCATAATAAATTATGAACAATCGCGCTATAAATATGCAAATAATGCTGTTCTTGTATTTTATTAATTTATTTTAAAAAATGTGCTTTAATTATATATATATATATATATATATATATATATATATTATATACATATATATATATATATATACATACATATATATATATATACATGTATATATATATACACACACATATATATATATATATATATATATATATATATACACATACATACATACATGCAAGAAACGTTTGAAGTCACATACATTTTTTCAATATTTATAACGTACGCGTTGTATAAAAATTGATGTTCATTTTGAAATTTATGAATGTATGCGAATGGAAAGTAATGTGGGCGCAAACTAATTTATATCGTTCAAAATACGCGCCATACAACTGCATTCGTTTTGAAATATCATAATTAATATTTAAATGAATAAAATTCCTTACAATGTAATAACTCGGTTGCCGTGTAACATAAAAATACTGTTCGGTGGCATTGAAATCTTGAACAGAATAAGCAAAAGCATGATTTATTTAGTAGTGTGGTGTTTGTACATAAAAGTTCACTTATAAGGTCTGGCGATCGGTAGATATTTAACAAAGTATGATGTCATTAACAAAAATCTGCTTATTCATACGATAGAAGCGTTAAATGTACAAGGTTGATACTGTCGTGTTGAGTATTAATGCTTCAGAAGATTCATAAATTTCAACGCGTTATTATTGAATGTATAACCCGTAATTCTTCAATATGTATATTCCTTTGAAAAACCTAGTTTGAAATTTTTTTTTTAAAAAAATACTGTCAACATAAATATTTATTTACTTATTTATATATATATATATATATATATATATATATATATATATATATACACACATATATATATATATATACATATATATATATATATATATATATATATATATATATATATATATATATATATATATATATATATATATATATATATACACACATATATTAACGTATTGTGTTAAAATTCAAATTTCGATAACTCATATTCAAACCAGTATCTTAATATTAGTACATCATTATGCACATTTATATTAATTGTAGTATATGTTATTTTAATTAATAAAAATATCACAGATAACAAGTGGGTGAGGTGCACAAATTAGGAGAGAAACTAACGTTAATATTATGAAAAAGTAGAATTTTATACAAATTATTACAAACTTTCTATGTGTAAATGTGTAATTATTATTTACTCTTATTAGCATATATATATATACATATATATATTAAATTCACATATTTTATTCAAACTATTTCCAAATAATGTTCTTTACATTATTTTCGCCTGTAGGTTTTCTAATAAAATGTGTTTGAAGCTTGACTCGAATTTGTATACAAATATTTTATAGCAAGACGGATATATAATAAATGTGTGAATTTATGTATGCATAAGTTGTACACAAACTACACATCTATGTGTGTGTGTGTATATATATATATATATATATATATATAAATATATATATATATATATATATATATATATATCTGTTTGTTTATATATATATATATGTATATATATATATATATATATATATATATATATATATATATATATGTATATGTATGTATATATATATATATATATATATATATATGTATATGTATGTACGTATGCATGTGATTATAAAAACAGTATATAAATATATGTACATATTATATACAAGACGATATGTTAATTTGAAATATATCTTGTCCAAATCTTGTTTCTTCACAGTTATTTTGTATTGTTGAATTTTATGTTTATATATCTATTTATTTGAAGTAAAAAGACTTGCCTGTGCAATTCTTTAAAATGATGACATTATTATATAGCTAGAATATTACTTTGATACACTTCGATGAAGTAAACGTATTCTGATAAAGATGTTCAAATATTTTATCTCAAGTAACTTTGTATGTATTGACGTACGAAAATGATACAAAGCCATTCCTATTTTTTCATAGCAAGTATATTGAATATTTATTATGAAAAAAATATTCAAATTGACTTTTCAACAATAGTCGAACATTAGATACTATATATATATATATATATATATATATATATATATATATATATATATATATATATATATATATATATATATATATATATATATATAATGTAATTAATGACAAATAAAACCAGGAGAGAATACAGACCTGGTTCTGTTTTCTTTGGATCTCCTAATAAGCATTTATCATTCAAACAACAAGCAAATCGTGAATTTTCTGTATCGTTTCCAGGAATGAACATCGATAAGACTGCAATGTCTTCGCCACTTTCTTTGGCTTTTTTAATACGCTCTTCTCCGATAGTTTTTGTTTTCAGTGTCGTGGTCGTAGTTCCTCCACCAGTATTACCATTGTTATCGGTATATATTGTTTTAATTGTTGTTGTCGTTGTCGTAGACTTTCCGGTTGGTGAATCGCCTTTCGTGTTCGAAAGGGACAAGTGCGATTTTAATTGTTCACTTAAAACTTCTGTTGACATTTTGTTATGTTTTGATATCAACGAATTTAAATTAAAATTTTCATTTAATCAGATCACGTATGTCAATTACACGTGCTATTCTTAACACACTAAAAATATTTGTTTTTGTAATAGTGAAATTAACAATCGGTAGTAATGTATTATATGATGCACGAACTCTGCACAAAAACAAACAAATCTTATATTAAGACTCAAATGTGTGTTTACAATATCATGTTCTATTCGATAGAACGGATACAAAATATTGTATTTTCGCGCGTCACGAATGTCTATAAAGCAAGTATCAGTCACAGACTGACGGACGACATGAACCAGTTGTAGCATGGAGAGTCTCCGGATAAAAACACACGGCCATTAATGACGCGTAAACATTGGAGAAGGAGTATGAAGTATTGTGGAAGGTTTAACATAGAAACAAACAATACCAAGGGTGTATGTGACATCGCGTGTACAGGTTGCGTTACGTCACGGACATAATGTTAATATTTGTATCAATTGATGCTAACTTTTTTCATATTTGGTATTAGCGGACTTTACAAGGAGAGGAATCTGGATTTTTTTTGGCATTCAATTAGAATCCATATGGATATGTACACTTAACTAAAACTTTAAATGTATTTTTACTTGGGAGTGCATTT
>CM068320.1:15384186-15404186 GCA_034766995.1 Acanthacorydalis orientalis | reverse complement strand
ATATATATATATATATATATATATATATATATATATATATATATATATATATAATATGTATGTATGTTTTTGTGTGTGTGTGTGTATTACAAAATAAAAAGTATAATGGAAAGATCTGTAATAGAGATGACAAACATCTTACAATATTCTATCTTTAAACAATAATCGCACTAAAGCAAACGTAATTGCAAGTTAAATGAATTCATATATCCTTGTGCTTAAATACTATATAGTATGTCGGTTGCAGACTAAAAACGGACTTTAAATACTCCCCAAGTAAATGACATTATCATGAAGTTTAATCTGCAAAATACGACGTACAATCAAAGTCAGTAGGTTCTGAATTTGTCGTAATTTCAATCTTAATTATGGATGACAATTGCATATTATTATGTCATAATACATTGTTTTAATTTTGAGTAGGTTATCGTTTTATAGGTCATGATATCATTATTATAATTAAATTAAGCTATCTTTTGATCTCTGCTAATTGAATTTTAACGTGTCAAGTTTACATCAACATTTATAGTCACAATTTAGTAAGCATCATTTATTGGTTATGGCGAAGTTACCTTCTATGCGATCATTGATTTTAATCATTTATGGGAATTTCGTTCCATAAATATTTGTTTTTATTTTCTGTACAGAAATTGTTTTCTTAGCAAATTTCGGTACATTTCGGTTACAAACAACAATTTTCAGAATGATTTTACACGATTTGCATTGTATTTTTTTTATGTTTTACACATTTCATTATTAATATGAATATTGTTTATTTCGGTTCATTATTCGCTGTAAATATTTATATAAACGCAAACATTTCGAGTACATATTGAAATTTCTCTCAAAAGTGATATACATATATATATATATATATATATATATATATATATATATATATATATATATATATGTAACATAATTATACTAACAGTAATTAACTATTTTAGGAATTAAAATTTTGTAGGAATAACATTGGCAGCATTGGAATCTAGGGCACACAAAATTTAAATTTTTCATGAATAATTTATTCAGAATCTTCTTTTCTAACATTAATATATAAACAGTGATTTAATTGTATTAAATGTGGAGAAGTGTATGTATGTATTTATGTATGTACACATAAATAACATATATATATATATATATATATATATATATATATATATATATATATATATATATATATATATACTGGTAGATACTATTGTAGAAGTGAACAAATTATACAACCATAAATGGTTAAAGTTCATTATACCAAATTAAAAATATCGAGAAAAATCTAAACGATGTGATCAAATTAGCCGTAACCAATTATTATTTAATTTTAAATTTCAGGAATTCAAAGGTTCATTTTTCAATTCCTGATCAATGCCAAGCAAATTATAAAACATAAAAATATATACAAAAAATCAATTCAAATTTCATCTATGTTTTTGTGAAATAAAACACTAGTTAGATGTACATACAGTGGCGCGTTATCTTACGGGCAAAAAGGGTAACTGCCTAGGGTCCAAACCAATCATTTATAAACTCATTACTGTAGTACAACACTGTACATGGGGTCCCTTAATTCAAATTTGCTTGGATCCCAAGGAGCTATAACGCGCCACTGTGTATATATTATATGAATGGTATTTGTAACAAGTACTTTTGATTCGATTTAAATAAAAACAGTTTAGCTAATATTTAAACTGCATAAAAAATCGATTACTTATCAAATGTAACATTTCTTTTATAAACAGATTTGTAATTGTATTGCAATTTGGTAAATGTCAACTTATTTTTAGAACGTTTCGTATTCAAAAACATCTTATCGTTTGAATTAATTATCCCAATTCAACGATAAAATATTTTAAAACATTTTTAAAATAATCATATATTTTCACTTAGAATAAAATATCAATAACATGATTGATTTGTGAATGTTTCAATACTTAAAAATTTACTTTTCAAGTTTATCATTATAGAACATTTTGATAGATGTGAATATTTTTTAGCAAATCGTTGAGTGATTTAAACCTTTTTTTGGCCATCTTAAAATTTTAATCATTTTAAGATGAATTAGTGAGATTTTTATAATTTAAATTATTTATAACGATGATACTGAATCAAATGTTCTTGATCAATATTTTATGATTTATATTAAATTTATTGTCATTAGATATTTAAAATGTTTAAGTTGATACTAAATTTGTTTTTATAATTATTTGTATTACTATTGAATAAATAAATTTAAAAAATGTATTGGAAAAATATCTGTAAAAAATTAAAAAAGCCTTGTAAGTCCCAAGGTTATAATTTATTATTACACATGATTCAGACATATAAAAAGTGTGCATTGCAGATTAAAATGAATTAACTATCAACATGATTCATACTTTTCTTTTTTATAAATGACATGAAATACTAAAAAAGATTTTAGATTTAGTACATGTCGAATAAGCGTTATTCACAATATTCGTTTTTTTAAAAGAAATAAAATGATTATAGGATTCGTACACAGGACACTAGAGAAATATATTGTGGCAGATGGAATTTCACTGAATAGTATACAAATGCACTGCTGTAACAACTTTCCAAATATAGATCGTGTTAATACACGTATAATGCAGTCTTGTTACCCGTTTATGGTAAACTTGAAGTGGGTCATACCTGAGACATGTTTACTCATCTATATGCATTCACCAGTGATTGATAAAATGTGACTATATATTAAAATTATACAACATTTATCGCAAAAGCTGTTTGATATTATACTGTCCTCAAAGACTAAAAAGCATTTAAAATATTTTCAGATAAGACAACTTCATATTTAATTTTCTGTTAACAAACAAAATAAAAATTTAGTTTTTATAAAATATCGTCTTTGATTTTCACTACATGCATTAGTAGATAAAAACTACTTTATGCAGAAGCAGAACTTTTATTTTAAGGAATGTTTCATTCACAACAAAAATGTATTATTACATCATTAATCTATTTACTATACTAATATTCTCGAAAAACATTAAATTAATGATAAATTATCGAATAAGCTATGACGAACCGATATAACATCTTTGTTCCATAGAAATGAATTTTTATAGTTGACATCTTTCTTGTAAGTCAAACATTGTGTGAAAACATGTCCATGAAAGTGTATATTTGTAAATTAAAAAAAATTCTCAAAAACATAGTACAAATCTGAATTGAAATAATGAATGAAACACGTATTTATACGCTAATTATCTTCTCTTCTGTTCTGAAATTATATATATTTAATATAAAATTAATACACAGGTATGCTGTACGAAATAGAAAACAATTTCGATTATTTTAAATACTTTTTTCCGTGACATAGACATAACTAACTCCTGATACAATCACATGATTATTTTCATATATGCAAATCAGAAATATGATATGAAAAATATTTTGAAATATTCATAAGATGCATGCTATTCGATACTGGTGGTAAAGTAATGCAAAGTAATCTTATTGACATATATTTGTAATCAATATTGTAAATCAATATATATATATATATATATATATATATATATATTCATACAATACAAGAATTTTCAATGTCCATGAAAAATATTAATCTATTTATAAAAATCAGTGATAATAACACAATAAATATATTGTGGTAAACATAAAATCGTTACTCTCATATATATATATATATATATATATATATATATATATATATATATATATATATATTATAATCTTTATAACATAATGTATACACATACTCATTGAGTACCAATGAAAATATCTATAAGTTAATGAAATTAACTTGACAAAATAATTATTTGCCACAAAAGTGGATACATAAATACATTTTCTTGTTATTCTGAATTAAGTAAGACGTAAAAATAGAGAATAATTCCCGTATATTACGCCCCAGAAATTCTGTTCATCAATTAGCTTAATTTGTGTGGGTTATACTGTTAAGAAAATGAAGTTGTGGTTTCCGCGATTTCAAGGTTATATGCACTCGATTTTTAGACTAATCTTTAAAAATTTAATAGCTTGCAAAAAAAAGCAGGTCAAATATTTTATATACACATACATACGTGCATATGTACAAACATACATATATACATATATATATATATATATATATATATATATATATATATATATATATATATATATATATTAGGTTGGTGGATAATTAATGATCGTTTTACCCAAGTCTTCCGAATCTGTCAAATTTATCACATTTTTTTAAATTTTTTATATTAATATATTCCTTAATAATTAGTCAGTAAAAATGCCAGTCGATAACCATCTTCGTATTCGTCATATCATGCTTTACCATTTCGAAAAAAATGGACTGCAGCACAGTCATTTCGCTATCTTAAGGAACTTTTTGGTGAAGGAACGATCGGTGAAAGTCAAGTTCGAAAGTGGTTCATCGTTTCAAATCCGGCGACACAAGCTTAAAAGATGAAGAAGGAAGAGGTCGTCAGTCTAATTTTAATGATCAGGCTATTCAGATGGGCGTGGAAGAAGACGAAAGTTTGACAATAAGGATGTTGGTCGAACAATCCAATGTCGACCATTCAACAATCGTCAGGTGTCTCAAAAAGCTCAATAATGTGTAGAAAGTGGCTGTAAGGATTCCTCGAATGAACTCTCCGACTACAACAAGGCCAACTGAGTCCGCATATTTACCCAATTGCTTCAGAGAAACGAGCAAAATGACTTCTTCAACAAACGTCCCACTGTATTCCGAAGGTCGAATCATGTAATCCATCAAGGACAAGGGGTGAGACTTGCTCGAGCACGAACGCGTCGAAGAAACGTGAATTTTTTACTCGTGGAGTCGATCGTTTGCCAAACAAATACGAGGTCAGACAATTAAGTAATGCGACCGATTTTTTTTCTCGGCCTGTGGTAACACTGCGAACCTGTAACTCCGCCACCGTAATAGCAGATCCCTACTCTCTCGATTGAGACCTTGACCACTCTCGTACGATCATTTCTTCGCCAGCTGTTTAGTGTTTTGTAACAACGCGCGAGTAGTGCATGTCACGAAAATGGAACAGAGAAATTTAGAGCAACGGTGCGCGATAAAATTTTGTGCAAAACTCGGCGGAACCGCGACAGAAACTTATGAAAAATTGTTTAAAGTGTATGGTAGTGATGCCCTGAGTCGTAGTCAGGTGCTTCGGTGGCATGCCGATTTTAAAAAAGGCCGTGAGAGACGAGCGAGACGGCGTCAAAGACGAGGCGCGGAGCGGAAGGCCAATTCAAGTGCGAACCAGCAAAGGGGTGGTTCACAAAGAGTTCGTACCACCTGGACAAACCGTAAATCAAGTATTCTACCGCAATGTGCTCGAAAAATTACGAAAAAGGGTGCTCAGAGTGCGTCCAGAGATCGCGAAGACTTTGGTTCTGCATCACGACAATGCTCCCTGTCACAGTGCGTTCAGTGTCTCTCAGTTTTTGGCGTCTAAAGGCATCGCAACGTTACCACAACGGCCCTATTCACCGGACATGTCACCCTGCGACTTTTTCCTATTCCCCCATATGAAAAAATTCGTCAAAGGTCAACATTTTGACTCCGTTGAAGATATCCAAGAATCTGTGACGAGGGTACTCGGAGAGGTCCCACAAGAAGTGTTCCAGAATTGTTACGAAAACTGGAAAACTCGCTGGAATAAGTGTATAGATGCGGGAGGGGACTACTTTGAAGGGGATCGCAGAGATGTACCTTAATTTTTAAATATACTCGATTTTTGAATTTTGTCGCATTACTTAATTGTCTGACCTCGTATATATATATATATATATATATATATATATATATATATATATATATATATACACACACACACATATATATGTAAACATATACACATATGCGCATATTAATCTTATATGAGGTGCAGTTTATATTCGTTACGGAATATTGTAGTAATTATTACATTAAAAATATGTATTCATTTAAAATCCTTAAAAATGAGTTATTCTAATAATAATTATTTACCCTTATATGGCCAATATTATTTCGCTTTTGTAATAACTTCATTTAAAGCCGATTGTTGTAATTTTAAACAATAATAAGTAATACAATGCCAATATTTTGCAATACGATACATATTTTTATACATAATGCACGTTTTTATTAATAAATTATTTGCATAAATTCATTGGAAAATGATAACATTCGTACTTGAATCTAAGACACTCAACTGTATTAAAAAATGGTACATTTGATAAAATTAATTTAATTCTGTCACGTGTATTATTAAATTGTGAAAATACACATGCAAGAATTATTAATTTTAAAATAGTAGACAATATCTTTCTAGGTGTTAAGTACGTGCAGTCTTAGAACAATACATAATCAATACTTATTTGTACCAACTATCGATATAAACAATTAGCATACATGTCATTGTAAAATTTAGCTCATGTCAACAGTGTGCCTTTCGTGGATGAACATTTGTTCGTGAAAATATGTTCGAGATTTTATGTATATATATATATGAAAAATATTGATGTCATCCTTAAAAATAAATAAATTATATTCATACACCTATATCAAAACGTTCATATTGTTTCTAAATCAAGTGCAGTTTTCGATCGTGACTATTCAAAACTATCCCCTCATTAAATTGCTAATAGATAAAGACATAACACGGTTTGAACAGTAACGATTCATTTCAACTGCGCTCAAAATGTAAATTCAAGACTATGATAAAAATCAATCGATTCAGTAATATATATACTCGCTTATATAACAGCACTACAACTTTTTAAATCAATATTTGAAATCAACAGATGCCGATTTCCTTTCCACAACAACTGTTTTATGTAAATTCGACATTCCTATATATTTCACTTTTCAAGTTAATTTATATATATATATATATATATATATATATATATATATATGTGTGTGTGTGTGTGTATGTGTGTGTGTGTGTATAGAGGCGAATATAAAATATTCATACGGATGTACATTTTATGAAAAAAATATTTCATAAATTTAATAAGTGACAAGTTACAAATATTGACATCTCGGGTGTATTTGCAAATTTAAAATTGAAATTTGTGATGGGTGTGCAAATTATGAATCTATTTTATTTTATATTTATTATAAAAAAATGTGATCGATTCCTAATGTTAAGGTAACGAGCTTATTGTGTGTTTTGTACGACTTTATACATTTATAAGAAATTCAGAATTATTTGAACGTTTACGGAATTATATTATTACTATAATCAAGACAAAGACAATTAATTAACGATAGATAATAATATTAAAATAATATGGTGTATTATTTCGGATATTCAGATTGGCTTAATATTGGCAGGGTGAAGAGTATACGGTGAGGACAACTGAATCGATCGCAGCGCTCGCTGTGGACAAAATTTCGTTAAATCATGCTCAATGATTATACCAACAAATTATCATGAATTAAAATAAAATTATTTACTTTAATTTTGTTAAAAAACTCAAATTAATATCCTACTATTTTTTTTCAATTTTTATTATTGTGGCTGTCATGTATTATTTGTTTTGATTTTACCGGCTAACCTCACTCTATTCTAAAATAATAGCATTTGATATTTATTTAAATTTTTTATACTTACTTTCTTTATCATAATACGTTCAATTTAATTTTCTCTTTCAAAAATACAATTGCGCTTTTTTATTTATATCATTATAAATTTTTACATTTTGTTTTTATAACGAATTTTTATTTTTTACACTGATTTTACATATCTCCCACAATTCTCGAGCATGATTTTTTGTAACAGTCAGATGTCGTTTTCGTCGCGCTCCCTGCCAATACCAGACAACAACCGTTACATATTTTCCACGTGTTTATGTTTCCTGTTACTTCATTTTAAGTTATTTTTGCTTATATTGTTGGTATTACCAACAATTATCAGACTTTCGTTTGTAATATAGTATTAAAAATAAGATAGCTTCTTGACAATTGGGATCATTTAAAATCGTGTTTATATTAATATTAATAAGGAAATAATTTAAAAATAATATGTACTTATTCTACTTAACCTACACTTGTTTACGTGTTTCATTTAAAAGATTAAAATAATCACTTATCTTAAATATTAAGGGGACCCGGTGGTCTAGAATTTTCGAAAAATCGATTTTTTTTTCGAAAGTATAGTATCTTAAAAATATACTGTTAAAATTTGATGACGAAATTCAGAGTATTTCAGGATCTACAGCCCATTAGAAGGTCAGGTCAGTTTCTTGAGAATATACTTGCTTGAAACTTTAAACGCGTTTATCTCGAAACTACTTTTTTTCGTCTTGCGGGAGCCAGAAAAAAAAAACTACTTGACCGATTTGTCTGAAATTTTAATATGTTATTCTGAATAGTTCTAGCTCTCGCTGGAAGTAAAACTAATAGTTTCCGTAAAATATTTATATTTTTTTTATTAACAAAACATTCAAAAATACTGGTCGTTTTCAAACTTGTACTTTTGACTACGCGCCATTTTGTCAATTTTTTTTTTTTATTCTACTTCCTGCGATAGCTATACTTATACTAATTAAAAATTCGTCAATTGTTTTATTTCAGATCAGAGGGAGAGATAAATCATCATTCACCACGCAATTCCATTTTTTTAGAGAGGGAGACTTCAGCATCATTTTTCTAATTTAAAAAAAATTTTTTTTTGTCTTTATTTTCATTTTTGTGTAGTTTATTAGTAATAAAATAAGTGTAAAAAAATTTGAAAGCATTATTCATTACCCTCATATAGAAAAAATTTTTTTAAAATAGCTTAAATTTTAGGCCGCTAGACCACCGGGTCCCCTTAAATAATCTGAATACTCCTTTATGAATAACAGTCTTATTAAGACAACCTTTAATGAATGGCAGTCAAATCTTAACTATTCCAATACTTTTTTCGATTAATACACACACACACACACACATATATATATATATATATATATATATATATATATATATATATATATATATATATATACATATATATATATATATATATATATATATATATATATATATATATATATATATGTATATATATATATATATATATAATCTACAATTAATGGATATTTAGTAGCTTATTGATATATTAAGGCTTCGATTTACCATTTATAAACAGTGTAATTACAAACGTATCTTGGGACAGACAATATTAACTTCTCAAATAGAAATGTTATCATACTCACTTATTATTGTTAATTTGCATTAATAAACAGTTAATTATTATATTACTTCAACCCACATCTCAATATTCAATTTCAGTTCAAATATTAAGGTTTATCAGATAATCAGTTAGTTGCATAAACTGAAATTGACAGTATACGCAGTATCAATTTTCATCAATAAATCTTAATTTTTAGACAATCACACTTTATAAGTATTATGAAATGACTTAAAGAAAAAAATATTTAAAAATATATCATTATTCTTCGATTATAATGAGTAAACCATGTTCTTAAAATAGTAATAGGAGAAATCTTGAGAAAAATATTTTAAATTTTGAAAAAAAACACTGAAATATCTTTATAAGAAAGATTTTTTAGATGGTGACTGTAAAATGTTGTTATAATGATTGAAAATGATTCAATCATTTATTTGTGTTTCAAATTATTCATCTGTAACTATTGTTTACTTAAGGTTTAAGTAAATCTTAAGTAAACAATAGATATTTTAAAATGGTATTTGGACTGAAGCCAATTTCAGCAGTTGTAATACACACATTTATATATATATATATATATATATATATATATATATATATATATATATATATAACAGATGTATACATTTGTATAAATAAAATTAATTGATATAAATATGAATAAATGATACTTGTGTAAAATAAAAAACAGGCAATAACAGCAAAACATATGTTTTGTATGTTTTTTTTTTAATAAAAGAAATAAAAATGACATTTATTTTTATAGTATGATTATAAATATAATAAAGAAATTGACAGTATCATATGGTTCGAATATGTTTCTGCACTTTCAGTTTATCATTTATGGATCTGCATTTGTTGCCGACTTGTTGCATTTTGATTCCGATTAACGATTTATATTAACAAATCTGAATAATAATTGGACGAATTAAAATTACGGATACATTTGGTATCGCGTGACGCTAATAGACTGTGATTATTTCATATCCTGAATCGTTATAATCGCCGTATTATTAGAAACGCGAAATGTGTCATGACTGTAATTTAACAAAATTATTCCATTTTCAAAAGTCTGCATTTCTATTTTCGAGAGCTTTTTCAAACGAGATGAATTTCTTTCATGGTTTTAAGCATAAAATCATATCTTTTTTTTAAAAAAACAATAAACCTGAACTGGAAATAAAATCATTTAGCACAAAGTGATTTTATCTATAAATACATTTTTTTGTCTTTGTATAATGAATTCCATTACAACTCCACAAAGAAACAACGTTTTTAAACAAATGTTATTTTATTATTAACAATACAGAGATCATATAAAATCAAAATAACACATTTGAATACCATCATTAGGAATTGATCTAAACGAATACATCTACATATGTAGTTAATATTCATTGAAAACATTGAAAACGATTTAACAATAATGAAGAAAACAATTTCTGTATGAAATAATATAAACATTATGTTTAACATGTAAACATCTATCGAAAGTAAAACAAGTATTTATGAGTCGCATATTATTTAAATATTATAAGTGATATGCGTAATATTCCATTGCATTCTCAAGTAGAAAATTAATAGTTAAACAGTCGCTCGATCTTGTTAAGTGATTAAATATACAAAATTATTCCATGTACATGGAACGTAAGATATTAAATACCAGTGGCGTTCGTTCTATATTTAATCGGATTTATTCAGTAAACATTAGTATAGATGAAGCACAACGCATTACTAGATGTACGAATATATAAAAAAACGAATATGAACGCCATGACTAAATTACACTGCAGATATTTTTATTAAAATCATTGAAATGTCTGCAAGCGAATGAGAGGTAATATTAAAAATAATTTGGAAAGCAAGTACACGCACACACACACGCATATATATATATATATATATATATATATATATATATACATTTCTATATATGTATATATATATAAAATCAAAATTATCCACAAAAAACTCGATGACGTCGACTTATTTGTTTATGATTTTGAGGTTTCTATGGTACCCAAATGTTTATCTCATATATAAAATAACACGTTGCAATCTGTCTGCGATAATAATTATATAGACATATTAACATATATATATATATATATATATATATATATATATATAACAACACGATGCAATATATCTGCGAGATTGATTATAAAGACAAATGAGTATTAAAAAAATATGTTTATTGTTTTATTCGGTTACATGACACGCTTATAATTGATAAGCTGGCGAGAGCATCGAGCCCGGGGATTGGTGAGCGCAGCGAGAGGGGGACGAAGGCCCATAATATATATATATATATATATATATATATATATATATAATTCTCTTCCACAGTAGGCGGAAAGAGTTGGGTCCAGGAACAATAGAAATGTTAGGAACGGCTATTAAATGGAAGAAAACCGTGAAGTATCTCGGTGTCCACTTCGATAAGAAACTAAACTTTACCGAACACGTCAAGATTTGCGGTTGCAAAATTGAATGGCCTGATGGCCCGGGATTCTGGTCTAAGTGTAGACAACAAGAGATTGTTTTATACGGCGGTGGTTAGACCAGTCATCACCTATGCAGCTCTTATCTGGAAGATGACGAGTGTCGACAATATCAAAAGATTACAAACAGTACAGAACAAAATGCTGCGTAAAGCATTGAACAAGCCATGCTGCTATCTCACAGCTGAATTACATGAAGAAGCCGAGATAGAATATCTCGCGGCATACATCACCAAGATGAGTCAGAAATTATACAAAAGGCCGCATCACAAGAATGCATTGATAGACAAGCTAGACAGAGCGAACTACAAGAAGGCATGGCTTACACCGAGAACGGGGGTCAGGAAAAAGTACTTCTTGACCAGCACGTTCATTCTACCACCTGCAGCAGGTAGTAACGGCTGAGTGCTAGAAGAGCACAATAAATCACGATAGAAATTCGTACAATGCATTAATCAGGATACTTGTGACAATATAAAGACAGAAAAATAAGGTACACCACATATCAAGACGATAAGTACCGGTTATTTAAATCCAAGCGGGGCGATATGTACGAATAGTTGTATCTATGCGCAGCATGCGCACATTTACAGCGGGTAGGAGGTGGGTGAGATCTTTATTCCGCCGAATAAGGTCATCTAGGTTTTTTGAAAATTTTCCTAGGCAGCACAGTCAAGATTATGACATATGACAGCGCTACACGTCATTAGATAAAAACGTTACAGTCTAGTTTTGAAACGGAGCTAATCCCCAGGAACGACAAAACAACTACACGATTACAGAGACTCCAGACACTGTCAGCTAAACTAAAAACTGCTTAAATATATATATATATATATATATATATATATATATATATATATATATATATATATATATATAATTTTACGAAAAAAAATATCGATGTACGTACTACAAATGGAAAAAAACAAGAAAAAATTACCATATAAATGAATTATTCATGCAGAATTATTTGTTTCGCAGGATGAGGAAGTAATAAATCCAATTGTCACAAATATCTATTTGTGCATTTTTGAGTTTATCTTCTTTCTCTTACTTCAAATAAATGTATATATATATATATATATATATATATATATATATATATATATACATATACATACATACACACACACAAACAAATATACCTACTATCCACCTGTCTCTCCTTATTTCTGTATATTCTTAATTACTACATTAAAAATAAACATAATTACAAAATATTTAATCTGTTGTCAACTTTGTTTATATATGTTGTAAACTGAAAATGTTACTTGAAAAGTAAACAAGTGTTCCGAGTGATAAAGTTAAATATAAAATCTACAAATATTGAGAACTTCGTATAATACTTGACATGGTTATTACAATGTGCGTGTTTACTCCAAGTCAGATATTTTTTTTATATTTATTTATTGTCGGGAAGAATAATTACTTAGCCATATAAGCATCGAAATCAAATCAACAATTGTTTCCTAAAAACTCATATTAGTATACAATAACACGATGACTTTGATAAGGATTTTTGTTTATGCGACACTTCAGGACAATCTGCGAAAAAGTTAAGAGTTCAAATGAACGAGCGTTTTCAACGCAATGCCGCCCATGTGTTCGTACACAGTTGTTATCACGTTTACCACTGTGATCACTGCTAAATATAAATGGATGATGCGAAAGTTCGTGGTTTGTCTGACTCCCACTCTGCACTCTTAATTTTTGTTTTGATACGATTTCATCATGCGTATTTATTTGTGTATATAGTTGTAGCCGCAAATGATCGAGTAACGCGTTACATAAGCGCAGTAACTCTCGAATTGTTAATTTCACTTCCTACTTGAGTGTACGAATAAATAAGAATTAACATCTTTCATGCAAGAGATTTATTTCTACGGTGAAATTTATAAAAATGACCGAATGGCCTTGGCTAACGAACCTGTCACCGTGAAGTTAGATATTTGTGTACACACGGAATTTTATTAATCATCGTTATTGACTTGCATTACCATATATAAATGTGTAATGGAATACTAATTATGTTATAACAAAATTTCACGCACATACAAACATTCATACATAAATTATATATACATATATATATATATATATATATATATATATATATATATATATATATATATATATATATTACTTTATCTGATCTATGTATACTTCTAATATTTTGGATATCATCCCTTTATTGAACGGTTTCTATGAAACATCACATCCAGGAAAACAAAACAATATTGGATACAACAGACTTTACTTTCAAAAATTTTCAAAACTACAAAATTTTTTTTATTTTCAAATATTATCTTAATAACATATTTTAATTTATAAAAAGGTTACATAACCTGAGAGAAATATTTACTAAAAGTATAATAAAAGTGTGTAGACGGATGGTTTTCAGTTTTTAAATACCGTGCATTTTAAATTTATAGTACCTCATATACGAGGGTGGTCCCAGAAGTACCCGGCCTGACCTAGAAATGGCGGTAGTTGTTTGAAAAATATCACTGTATTAGAAAGTACATAATCTATAAAGCATATGTTTCAAGTTTGAGGACGCCACGTTGTTTAGTATTTGTTTGGCAGCCATCAATAGTGAACGTTTTCAGTGAATTTGCGAAAATGGAGAAAATCGGTCATCGTTACGTGATACAATACTTTTATTTGAAAGGCCTCAGCCCAACCAATATAAAAGCTGAACTGGATTCTACTCTGGGTGAGTCTGCTCACCCAGGTGAAGAAAATCCACAAAGCGGTACTGGATGATCGTCGACTGAAAGTGCACGAGCTAGCAGACATAGTAGGCATTTCAAAAAGTGCGGTACATTGCATATTATCTGAAAATTTGGACATGAGAAAGCTGTGTGCAAGATGGGTGCCGCGTTTGCTCACACTCGAGCAAAAACAGTGTCGTGAAGATGTTTCAACTGAGTGTTTAGCGAAGTTTCACAGCAACAAAGCAGAATTTTTGCGCCGTTTCATAACCATGGATGAAACATGGGTCCATCACTTCACACCCGAGACAAAAGAACAATCAAAACAATGGACTGAAAAGGGAGAACCGGCTCCAAAGAAGGCGAAGACCGTTTCATCTGCAGGCAAGGTCATGGCGTCGGTTTTTTGGGATGCGCGTGGGATAATTTTCATTGACTATCTTGAAAAAGGAAAAACTGTCAACGGCGAGTATTACGCGAACTTATTGCAACGTTTGAGCGAAGAAATCAAGCAAAAAACGGCCGCATTTGGCCGTGAAGAAAGTGTTGTTTCATCAAGATAATGCACCAGCTCACAAATCCGTTATTGCAATGGCCAAAATTAATGAATTAAAGTTTGAATTGCTGCCTCATGCACCCTATTCGCCAGATTTGGCTCCCTCGGATTATTTTCTGTTCCCAAACTTGAAAAAATGGCTCAGTGGTCAAAGATTTCCCAACGATGAACAAGTGATGTCGGCAGTTAATGGGTATTTTGAGGAGCAAGACAGTTCTTATTATAAAAAGGGTATCGAACTTATTGAACATCGCTGGGAAAAGTGTATAGAGTTGAAAGGAGATTATGTTGAAGAATAAATATATTTTTTTCCAAAATTTTTGTGTTTTCTTTGTTGGGTCGGGTACTTCTGGGACCACCCTCGTATATTTTACAAGATTGGTCTGTCGATGAGACGAACTCAATCGACAGCTATAAATTTGAACAGTAAAATGAACTGCGTGCTAATACAAAAATCGAAATGTGTACATAGCTAAAATATTATACATTGATAACTGTATATTTTGTATTATAGACACATCACGATATGTTTCGGTACAACTCGCTATCGACTCGCTAGCTGGGGGCTCTGGAGTACCATTTAACTGATTTCAAAAAAACCTGTTATAGATTTTAAAGGACACTGGGAGTTAATTTAAAATGTGAACCAGTAGAAAAAATATTTTAAATATATTTGAGTTAATTTATAATCAAGAAGAGATCATTTGCTAAAGAAGTTAGAAGAATAAAAAATGGTGTTGAATTAATTTGAACAAAACGCGTTAGTATTTACATATCACTTAGTATGTACATTGAGATCAGAGTTGAAAGACTGGTACGAAGGACTGACGAAAGATTTCATCGTGGAATTGATGAATTCCATGCCGCAACGGATTAAAACCGTAATAAAATCGAAATGAGGGTCGACCAAATATTAATTTATGTGCGAATTAAATATTTGTGCATACATTCGTGTAATAAAATTAAAAAAAGACGTTTGAATACTGTTTTTATTAAAAAAAAAACAATCGATCCCAAACTGACTACAAAATTCCTTTTATATTAAAATCTCCTAAAACACATTTTTTTGAATCATTTCTTAGATTACCATGACTAAATTAACAAACCATATCAAATTCCAGATAATTTCATTGAGTCCTCAAATTATAAGAAATACAATACTTACTATAAAATTTGAAAAAAAATTTGAGGTGAACCACTTTCAATAACCGCGACTGTACATATTTTTTGTGACTGAGTATTTTCTATCGATATTATCTATGAAACTGAAATATGAGTTTTGTATATCAGAATATTTGGGTGAATTCCGAAAACACTATAGGACAGATAATCTGTTAGAATTTATAAGACGAAGTAGTAAAATAATTGAATGAATACAAAAACAAATAATTATTTATTAAGATAAGAATAAACATTTTGAAATTTAAATGTATGGAATATATTATAAACAGAGAAAATAACAGAGAGATGAACAGCAGAAATTATTGATTAAAAAACAAGAAAAAAGGTAAAAAAACACTTTGAAAGAGAGTAATGAATAGGCGGAAGATAGGTATCAAAAAATATACTGAAAATGTGTGGAAAAGAAAGGCCCTTATGGTTTAAATTACAAGATATTTGAAGACACCTTTCATCAACAATGATATATTAGAGGTCGAAGAAGACAATGATATGTAATTGGAATATATATTAAGTACATTTTAAAAATATATAAGTTTTCATATTAATCTTTCAATAACTAATATTACAATGCTTTAGTCGAAAATAAAGAATATGATCTCTTTAATACAATTCTAAAATATCGAAATAAATGGCAGGAATACAAAATAAAGTCAATGTTTAACTCAAAATGGTATATATATATATATATATATATATTAAAATAAAAAAAAACATTAAATTTAGCGCAGTAATTTTTAGTAAACAGTATTTGTTTCAATTCCGTAATGTTATTATATAGTCAAAGTATACACAAATACCTATCCTGTAACACATCTGTGAATTTCGATATTGGAATGAAAGAATAAATGTTTAAAATGTAAATTAGTACTTTACTTTAACATTTATCTAAAATGAAATGTATTTAAAAAAAATAATATAATCAACGAGGACGGTTTAAAAAATGTACATCACCGAACACTTTTCCATTTCGAAATCAAATTAGCAACAGCATTTTGCTTAATAATGAGGAATTTGGTATACATGTAATGAAATCATGTTTTCCCATAAATTTTATTTATACCATATATTTTTTAATGTGTCCTAAAGTCTATTTTGAAATAGATAAGAATATTTTTAACATTTCCTTTTTTATCTATATATTTGCGCGTTATATATATATGTATATAAATGTTTATAAGTAATGACATCATCCTGTACAAATTTATAAATTTCTCTACGATAGGTCAAAATGTAGTAATCCAATTTTTTGTACAAACTGAATTTTTCACTGAAGGTTATTGTAATTAATAAAATGAGTTTATCGAAATTAAATCATGACTTAAAAGTAAAATGTTTGTATAAAAGTATTTTTTTATGTTAATGTATATATAAGTGTACGCATACTCAATAGTGTATGAGTCGATTCTCTGATTACCATTATATATTCTCAAGGAAAAAACATAAAAGTACATAATAGAATGTGGAGAAATATTGAAATGTAAGAAAATGAATAATTAATATTTTTAAGTAATGACGGTAACGGTATTTTTTTCGTACTGATGACTGAACGTGAACGTTATGTAAAAAAAGAACACTGAATGTGGAGCCAAAAATTAAAAAAACGAAAACCGATAAATGGTTTAAGGGGACCCGGTGGTCTAGAATTTTCGAAAAATCGATTTTTTTTTTTCGAAAGTATAGTATCTTAAAAATATACTGTTAAAATTTGATGACGAAATTCAGAGTATTTCAGGATCTACAGCCCATTAGAAGGTCAGGTCAGTTTCTTGAGAATATACTTGCTTGAAACTTTAAACGCGTTTATCTCGAAACTACTTTTTTTCGTCTTGCGGGGGCCAGAAAAAAAAAACTACTTGACCGATTTGTCTGAAATTTTAATATGTTATTCTGAATAGTTCTAGCTCTCGCTGGAAGTAAAACTAATAGTTTCCGTAAAATATTTATATTTTTTTTATTAACAAAACATTCAAAAATACTGGTCGTTTTTAAACTTGTACTTTTGACTACGCGCCATTTTGTCAATTTTTTTTTTTTATTCTACTTCCTGCGATAGCTATACTTATACTAATTAAAAATTCGTTAATTGTTTTATTTCAGATCAGAGGGAGAGATAAATCATCATTCACCACGCAATTCCATTTTTTTAGAGAGGGAGACTTCAGCATCATTTTTCTAATTTAAAAAAAAATTTTTTTTGTCTTTATTTTCATTTTTGTGTAGTTTATTAGTAATAAAATAAGTGTAAAAAAATTTGAAAGCATTATTCATTACCTTCATATAGAAAAAAATTTTTTAAAGTAGCTTAAATTTTAGGCCGCTAGACCACCGGGTCCCCTTAATATATATTTTTTTTATAGAAAACATTAATTTTTTATGAGGGAAAACGCAGCATTCTAATCATTCAATAAATGTCATTTGTACAAATAAAATATATATCTCTGGGAATCATTTATAGTAAGGGCGACATTGTCTTTAAAAATATCACAGGACAATATTCATTGTGTTAAATAATATTTTTTTTCATTTTCTCACTGTATAATCAATACTGTGATTTTGATATGAGATCAATTCGTTTACGTGATACTTTTTGTTAAAAAGATAAATAAGTTCTTTGAATGCTTTAATATTTTTGATACAATTTTATACTCAGTTTTATTTTACTTGATTAGTTTGGATTTTTTAATGTAATAAATAAAGTACTCACCAGCACGGAAGATTTCACCGCAGCCATCACAACGGGAAGCAAACTGTGCATCATAGCAATTTCCGCAATAAATTTTATCCAATTTAGAACCGAACTGCTTATCGACTAGCGATACGCGACACTTGGTGCACAAGAAACAGGCTTCATGCCAATGCTTATCCTTGTACGACAGATCCTAAAAAAATGAAGTTAATGGATTAAATATCCTTTTACAATAAATATTTAAAATTAACTTATACTCTAGTATGTATACATGTCTTTAATTTATTGAGTACACAGTATAATATCAAACGTGATTTATAAAATGCGTTTTTTTTTTGAGGGGTGGGGTGGGTGTGTAAGTACATTATAGATGTTCTTTTATTCTACACAGAAACGTAGATGATTTTAGTACACTGTTTCCCTCGTTTTTTAAAAAAATTGACTTGAATTTTCAAACGTAAATAAAAAAATGCTCCTCTTAATAAAACAACACCGTTATAAATTAGAATAAATAAAACAATACATATATTAATTCTAAAAATATTATAGATGCTTCCTTAGAACTGAAAGAAAGAAAAACAAGTGTTATAAACAACGCACTTTTTTTATTTGGCAATTTAACAAAACCCAAAACAATGTAAATAAGTTGGAATATTTAACACGTTGATCGCCCACCGTAGATCGGGTGTGTTTCTACAGTGTTCAAATTGATGCTGCACCGCAGCGTGACGCACTAGCAATATGTGCTTATAATTGGTTTGTTTGTTTCCTCAGCATAATTCGAACTGTTTTAAAAACAATTTATTTTCTTATTTTCAATGCTATGGAATGGTTATATCCTCAAAATATAAGAGAAGCGATTCATGATTTAAAAATTAGAAAAAACCAGTAAGGTAAAACAATCAGAAGAATGTGCGTCGTCTGTTATCAGAAAAGCAGACAAACTTTGGAACGACAAGAAGCTAGAAAAGATGTAAAAAGGACAGGAACATACTGTCCCAATTGTCCAAAAACACCGCAGCTTTGTTTGAATTGTTTCAGTGAATATCATATAAAACTAATGTAATACACATTTTTGTTAAAAAAAAATTTTTATCTGTTTGTATACATACTTATATATATGATTACTATTAAATATTTGTATTACAAATGAAAAATGTTGCAAATTATTCGTAAACACTTGCATAATTT
>CM068320.1:15326686-15381686 GCA_034766995.1 Acanthacorydalis orientalis | reverse complement strand
TATATATATTAATTGCTTTTAATGATATATTTGAACTTAAGTTACGATTTTCGAGAAAAACATTAAATAAAAAAAGCAGTAAGTCTATTTTTTTAAATAAACGTACTGGGTATAGTTTTTTGCTGGTTTTATTGCTTATAATAAAATATGATATTCATTTTGACAATTCTATTTTACAAAAAATAATTAATTATTTATTATAACATTTGTGACTATATTTCGAAATGTGTCATAACTTATAGTTTTTGTGACAATTGCTATTATACATGATGTAAAGTAATTAATTGCAACTAGTTAATGACATGATTGAATACAAGCGCACAATTATAAAATACGAATAGTTAATATGAACTAATAGAAAGTAAGATGACTTTTTTCTAATTATAAAAATGAAATAGTGCTTTATTAGAAATTGTAATTATCAAATTAATACAGCATTCATTTGCACATTAAATTTTAAAAATTAATTTAAAATTCATTTACTTTTTTACACTTATTGATATAATCGATACTAATAATAGAAATAGAAACCAAGTAGAAGAGTAAATAACTATATTTTAATTTTATAATAAAAATGAAAAAGAAAATTATGACATTTTTTCATAAGAAAAAGATAATTCAAACTGTTAAAACTGTTAAGAAAAAGTAGAAAATAGTTAGTAAAATAAGATAATATTTGTTTAATTTTAAGATTTGATTCAAATTTTATTAAGAAATTATTCTGACATTTTAAATGCTATTTGTTAAACACTTTGTGTTTTTTAATTAAAAATTATATAATTGGATATGAATGAATTACAAATCATACAGAATATTTTTTTTAATAGAATATAAAAATACTGAATAATAAAAAAAATATTTTTACCGAAATTCAAATAGAAATAAATATGTAAAAATAAGTCAGTCAAATACACTAGACGCACTAGTGTATTTAAAAGTAAAAATTAGAAAAAACTAATTACTATTAAGTTTGAAAAATACTTTCTAAAAAGATAACTATTATATACACACACGCACGCACATACACAGATATATATATATATATATATATATATATATATATATATATATATACAAACTTGAAAACACTACTTGTTCACTTGTAGATTATAAAATGTAACAAACTAATTTTAATTTAAAAATATAAAAACTGAAAACAACCATTCAAATATTATAGTAATTAATTTGTGTTACAATGGAAAGTAATGATTTATATTTATAAAATACATCAAACCGCTTCAGTGTCTTTACAAGTTTAAATCTGTGTCAACTAAATTTTACATATGTTAGATAATAAGAATATAAAAACATATTAAAAATGTCAATAACACAAGTCATTTTTTAAGACGCAGATTATATTAAATATATACACGTTAAAGACAATTTTCTTTACTCATTTGTATTTAAATGCAATGTAAAAAGTGGGTTTGAACATTAATTCAGTATCAAATGGACTGAGTTTAAGAATGTACGATATATATTTATATATATATATATATATATATATATATATATATATATATATATATATATGTAAATATGTGTGTACATGTGTTATTAACCTATGAAGTTCTATATTAATAATTATAATTATTTAAAGGAAAGCAAAACGATACTTATTAAATTGTATACTTATTTTAAAAAATAGTGTTTTTTATTAGTCTTAAATAATATAACTGTTATGATTTAGATAAATAACTAATTATATTGTCATCTATTTCTTAAACTGAAAAAGTATTTTATGTAACGACAATCTAATCAAAAGTTATGAATTTTTAAATACTATATTTAATTGCTACATTTGAATAAACATGTAATTTAATTAAACGTTTCTTAAATTTTAAATACAATGTTTTCAGTTAGATTGAACATTTATGTTGTTTATCATGTCGTTTTAATAAATAACATCATTTATCATTTTAAATATTTCAAGTAAGAAAACAAATATCATAATACTTTTTTCGAATTTATAAAGGTACCATTCATTATATTAATAACATGCTAAGAAGTTTCAATGACTATAAATAACACATTAAAATATGTCAGATAGCATGAATGAAGAAAACAACAAATTAGTTATGAATGTAAGATGTTCTGACGATATAGGTCATGTTATAAACAGAAATTTAAGTACATTAAAATAAGATATTGAGTATTAAAATGGATTTATCGCAATTTAGAATATTTAAATTTAGTTTAAGACTATATTTTTTATAAAAATTGTATATTTCTTAGTATTTTAGTCGCTGACGTACTTAGTTTAACAAAATTTATATATTTATTGACATTTTTGAATGATATTTGTTTGTTTATATATAACGCAAGAATATAAAAACGAATTGAACTCAACAAATATATCTAACGATCAGTTTGTGAACATACAGATGACATAAATTTTACATACACGATTTTGATATATTAAATAAACATTCGATATTTTATCCAATCGTGTATATATATATATATATATATATATATATATATATATATATCGCAAGAAGGGAGGACAACCGATGGACAAAAGAAATTATTGACTGGGAACCAAGGAATATGAAAAGACCCAGAAAGAGACCAATGAACAGATGGGATAAGGATTTTAAAAATTTTCTTGGAAAACTGTGGAAAAGAGAGGCACTGAATCGAACAAAATGGAAAATCATGGAAGAGGCCTTTATCCAGCAGTGGATTGACAGGGGCTGATGATGATGATGATATATATATATATATATATATATATATATATATATATATATATATATATATATGTGAAACCTATTAAATCTTCTAAGAGTATTTTGTATTAAGAGATAGTATGTATAACGGCACTATGCATTTTTACCATCTAGATAAAAAATGTTTACTCTCACACATGAAACCAAATACAGGGGATGTACCAAAAAATATATACACTTTTTAACAGTTCATAATCCTCTTAATTTCCTTTCTTTTTTAGGTAAACGTGATTCAAAATAATGCCTGATCTTAGACTAAACTTCGAAAAAAATAAATTTGTCTTGGAAGTGCTACTGGGAAGTGTGAGAACGTAATTGGAGTGGAAAGAACGTTTAGAAAGCGTCATTTAAATTAAACGGCACAATTAATCGCTACTGTTGCTAGTACTGGGTATCTAAGAATCCGGATGTTACGGAGGAATAAACTACCAGGAGTTACAGTGTGGTGTTGACTGTCAGCAAGGGGTTGAATTGGATCATTCTTTTTTGACAGCACTGTGATTGCTGCCGTTTACTTGCACCTGCTGCAGGAATTCGTCATACCACGCATTCGTGTGGTGTTTAAGGATGAGGGACTCTTTTATTTCCAACAAGTTGGTGCATCTCCCCACTATCATAGTGATGTGAGGGTGTCTATCTTGATGAACATTTCTCAAATAAATGGATTTGACGTAGAGGCAGCACTGAATACCAACCGCGCTCCCCAGACCTCACGCCGACGGAGTTTCTTAATGGAGATTTATTAAAGATAAAGTTTATGGCACAAATTCGAGAACAGTTAATGAATTGAGAGCAGACATTGAAAGAAAATGCGCTCAAATGCCAAACCAAACAATTATTCCGTTTTCAATTCCATTGCTCCACGTTGTCAACACTGCCTGAACCAGAACGGTAATCACTTTAAGCACTTGGGTTAATTAAAAAAAGTCTATATCTGTCTTCTTTAATTTGGAGTTTTAACCTTAGTTATATCTTAATAAATACTAAATTTATGATAATTCAAAGTGTGTATACATTTTTGTTTGGAATGCCTTTCTATATATGTAAGAAAATAATAGTTCTACAGAAAGTTTGATTGAGTTTTTTTTTCAAACAATTCGATGACAACTATATTTTTATTTTTATATATTTTCTTTGCTTTTATAATTTTACGGAGTATAAGTAAGTGTAAGTATGTTGTTTCTTTACTTAATTAAATGTGTCGAATTAAAACTGATTATATTAAAATAAGAATTCAACACACGTTTAAAATATTTGTAGTCATATTACATACATACATACATATATATATATATATATATATATATACACATATATGTATGTACTTGTACAATTAAATATATGTTGGTATTTGAATTAATCGATGAAAAGTGGCATTGGTAAAAATTTGTTCTTTATTCTGATTAGCTATCTAGAGTTTTCGTTTACACCATTCTCTAAACCATAAATATATACTTGTACACTATTTGTTTATTACCATTTATATTTCTTATGTACTTATCTTCTGTTAATTTTCAGTTTATCAAATTTAAAAAAATTATTCACATTTACGCAGACAGAATGAGTTCAGCAATATGTCAGTGTTATTTTTATAATAAAAATATTTCCATATAAAAATATATAAACAAAACTTTTTAAAAATATTACTGTAATTATTGTATTTAGTTTTTAATTAGGGAATTTAATAAGTTGTTTACGTTATTCATTTTTTTCAGACAATGAAAGTAAATATAAAAGTGATATATATATATATATATATATATATATATATATATATATATATAAAATAAACTAGTTGAAAATTATAAGCATAATTTATATCAGGTGCACTGCCATCATAAAACATTATTTAATTTTACAGTATTTTATATAAAAAAATGATATATCTTGTTTATTTCCTTAATAAAATTAAATTATATATATATATATATATAAATCAAACTTTTATTATTGTACAGTAAAAATAATGTCATTTTTTTATAGATATATGTTAAGAAATATAAATGGCAGTGTTACTAGCATTTATGTGGATGTTTCGAGTAGAATATATATATAAAGTGAAAACATAAAAATGAAAATATTGTAAATATATATAAAAAATTGTAATATTTGTCAAATACTACTACATAAAAACAACTACTATTGAAATGACAAAAAAACGAATATTTTATATACAGAAATTTGTTATTACAGTGTTATTATTCGTTATTGTTAACTTATTAGCTTAAAATATGTGTATACAAAATAGATTACAATACGTTGGTAAGTTTCTCAAAGCAGAGTGTGTTATGTGCTCTGTTTAACAATTCTGTACAAATACATATATTAAGAAAAAAAAATGTAAATATTAAAACCACTGAAAAATAATTATGAATCACAAGTTAAAAATGTGTACCTTTGAATTAGTCTCCGAGGTATGTACTGGTGATGTGGTGGTGTAGTGAAATAATTTTGTTCATTTATTTTGTTTGAATTTAATTTTTATCATTCTGTGCTGAGTATTACAAGTATTTACATTTTAGGTGATGTTTTTTCTTAGCTTATTTACACACAGCAATAAATAAAACAATCCATACAGACGCGGAGTTCATTATAATATTCATTTCGAATACATACATATTTTATTGAAGTCATTTACGATAAAGTTCAACCACTCAAAAAGTAATATAAACTGGAATTGTAATTTAATACTTTTAATGAAATAATTGAGGTATATCGAATTTAATACCAGAAAGTTGCTTGTCACATATATATGAGCAGTAAAAGACTTAGAAAGATACAAATGTACAGATAGCATGTAGGGATTAGCAAATATATTGGAAATTTATCGATAAACGGGGCACTGGACCGTTCAAACTGGATGGATTTAAAAGAGATATTTATTCAGTAATAATTCTTTAAAGCGAAAATGTGGAACGATACGCAGAAAAGTATTTATGATTTAACTAGTGATTTTAAACTAGAATTTGAATTAAAAACTTGTAATAATAAATTTGATAATCTATCTGCCAGATATTAAATTTATATTTTAAATATAAAAAAGTACATACGTATTCAGTTATGTATGTACTTAATGTAGAATGCTTTGAATGAAAAGGTCCAGTAAATTTACACTTCATTGATAATTAGAAATTGAAATTTTTAAAACGCATTACGAATTTTATTCAAATATTTGTTTTAAAATCTGTTAATCCGATTTATATTTCATTATTTTTCATTAAAAGTATATTTCGCGCGTTCACATTTAACTTATGGAAAATTACTGGTTCATAATATTAAATAAACTTTAAATGATGTAAAATTGTAAGTGATTATAGTTAGGAATAACCCTAATTAGTAAAAAAAATATTTAAAAATGTAGTTTGATTTTTGTTCGACGATAAACTTATAGACATAAGTGTTTACAATTGTATGTATTATCTTTTTTATTGCAGTGTCCTAATAAAAAAAAGTGTTTAAAATGATATAAAAATCAAATTTGTATTCACGTTCATTTCCTAATACTTTGAAGGGAGAACAAGGCGAATTGTTTGCACAGCACTAGTAAAGGATCACTAGTATTTAATCTTCCAAAATATAAAAAAATTACATCTAAAATATTACCTGTGTAAAAAATCTGTTAAACTATTAAAATGATTAAATTATTTGGGCACAACTTGAACAAATAATATTTGATATTCGAATGCATTGTATGTGTGCATGTTGTAAGTTTTTGTATATTTTGGTTCATTTTAATAAAAAAAATATTTAAAACTATTTTATTTCAGTCAGTTAAGGAAATTAACTAAATTTATACAATTTAAGAACATTTAAATGAAAAATTAAAAAATGTGTATTCTGTATATGTAAAAACTCTAATTGTAACGTAGATGAAAAAAAATATTTTTGTCTAAAAATACTTCGAGCAATTCTGTATATTGCATACATTTGGTAATTAAAATGTATAATAAGATTATGACCGTTCTCTATTAGTTTTTGAAATATGTATTAACTGATTACTAAAATGAGCTACATTTGAGTTACCTTCAATTAAGTAATCAAATTTTAATCTTACTAACAAAAAAACTTTTTAAAAATACATGTTTATTGGATAATATTTAGGGATAATTATATTCATGTATACAGGAATGTGTGTGTTTATAGGGGTATGTGTACTCAATATATGCATATATATATATATATATATATATATATATATATATATATATATATATATATATATATGTATGTATGTATGTGTGTGTGTGTGACATAGATATTGACGAATATCAAATTATATAACATTACAATTAATAAAAGATTAAGCCGTTCGATTTGTTAAATAAAAATAGAAGCAAATACCATTGATGTCCTAGATTGTTTTTAAGCAAATAATTAGAAAATGGATTTGAAAATAATTTTGCATAAGACAGGTCTGCAGAACGGAATGAAATAATATTTTGAAAATACACGTTTTTTACAATGAAGTTAAGTAATAATTATTTATTATCTGGAAAAGAATAGTGGTGTTATTTATGTACTGTTTGGAGGGGATTTATTGTATTGAATATCATTACTTGTAACATGTTTTAAGAAAAGATCTTATAAAAATGTTTTTTTTTTACAAAAAAATCGGATTTTCAATGACTGTAAGAGAGATGGAAGAACGCAATTCTTAAGAGTTTATTTCGATTTAATGCCAAATAGAGCGTTTACATATATGTGGAAGTGTGTAGATGAATATGTGTTCGTTGTAGAGTGCCTATGTTTCTCCCTTCTTTGAATCAAATAGAATAATGAAGTTATTCGACAGAAATAATACAAATTCATTCATTTCCTATCGCAATTCGCCATGGTGCACCTTAAAAACATTCAAAATTCACTGATTACTTTATATGAAATCACATTGTGACGAAAGAGAACATGTTTCGATCACCAAATGTCTCATTAATCGACCACACATGTTACGTAACGACGTTAGGAACGCCGTTACGTAACCACCGGCACATACCCCGGCCCAGCTTCTCCATTGTTGTAGTTGTTGGTTTCGGTGACAGTCACTTCAGACACTTGTCCGTCGTTGCTTTCCCTCCTTTTCGTGGTTTTCTTCACTTTTCTGGTCGTTTTGCGTTCAGTGATGACAAAGTTAGATTGCACATCCACATCACCCATTTCGATAGATTTGAATTTACTTTGTTAGACTAAATTGAAATGATCAAAAAATCGATTGATAATCGATCGTAACACCCCGTACACAATATGTTCTAGCGAAAGTTCGAAACTAATTGAGATAATAGAAAACGCGGGGATGATGCGTGCGTTGCCGACTGTATAAAGAACGGAACTGAAATGATGCTAGACAAGTAAAGAAGGGATTGGGTTGGAATACGTCTCTGGTTGTCGGTATGTACGTATCCAACTCCAGAGGGTTTCACACGATGTTCAGAGTTAATTTTAGCGCAAAGAAATGGAGCAGCCGCTGCGGTAACCGACAGAAGTATACGTAGACGATGGCCACCGATATTAGTGTCGGGTGCATAATTTGTGTTCTTGTGAAACGGCCGTATAGTGTCGATGCCGAGGCGGAATGAGAAGACGCGTCGAAATCGTCCAAATGTCGAGCGAGGATGCACAGTAGTTCGTACACGCCTTTACACATTTGGCGTTGACATAATAGTGTCGATTTAATTGGGTGAATGTTGATGTAATGGAAAGAATTTGATATGTTCCCGAAATCAGAATTTGGTGTAGGTACAACTATTGCTCGCGTTTTACGAGTTTCGATATTATTGTCATTTATATAAATAAAAGCGTCCAGTTGAAATTTATATGAACCGTGTGGCGGCATTGCATGCACAAAGTATTCTTTTTTTAGCGAAACAAAAAAAAAGTACAGAAGAAGCAGTACTGTATTTCGTTCACGGTTTATCTCAATTTTTGTTTCATCATTGGTTTAAACTCAACTGTCGATTGAAAAAAAACATAGAACTTTTAATTACATTATTTAATTTCATTCGTCATATATATATATATATATATATATATATATATATATATAAATACATAAATACATATCTATATCTATATATATATACATATATATATATATATATATATATATACATATATATATATAAATATATATATATACATATATATATATATATATATATATACATACATATGTATATGTGTATATATATATATATATATATGTACATATATATACATATATATATATATATATATATATATATATATATATATATATGTGTGTGTGTGTGTATAATTTTATTATCACGACACATTAAGAAAGTAAAGAATATAATGCAATTACAAAAGAGATCAAAAGTCTATAAATAAAATTTATCTCTAAATTGTATAAATTTGTTTTATATTTAACTATGACTAATGATTAAAAAAATATGAATATCGCACACTTAAATAATTCAGAATAAAAAATGTTAAATGTTTTTTTACTTAGTGAATTATTCAATTTACTTGAAAGAAATCAATTCAAACTATAGAGTTTTTAGAATGCATACACTGTGTCTCGTTTATATATCTATATATCTATATATATATATATATATATATATATATATATATATATATATATACATTAAAAAATATTTATCTATTTAAAGCTGAATTAGCCTTAAAAATGGTACTCGATTAAATTCAGTTCAATTATTATAAATATATTCTGCACGATTTAGTGAGTTAATTTTATCTAATAACACAAATTATTTATTCTGTTAATTAGAATGCGTCAAATAAAACTTGAATATTTAATTTAATGTTAGGAATATAATATTTTCATGTAAAAAATTATAAAAGTAAATACGAATTAACTAATTTCATATACTTTATAAATTATAACTGTGTTGGAATTTAATTCTTTTTATATAGTAACAGATATTTCAACTATTTTTAAACTGATAACTTATTATCGATTTGAAAATATTCAATGTTCCAAATTAAATTGTTTTTTTTTTTTGTTTTTCATACAATATCTTTCCATGTATTATTTTTGTTTGGATAATGGTTCAGTTTAAGGGCTTTTGTTAAAATGCACTTTAAATAATCTAGTTTTTGGTAAATTGATTGAGTCCAATGTAAAAAGCGATATTAAGTCGGAGGAGCAAGGATTCTGCAATAAACAATATGAAAAAAACAATAAAAAAAGTGAACGGCTGTTTGTTTTAATAATATTTAATTTATTATGTGACAGTATAATAATATATGTTTTTATATTGTTCATTGAATCGTATTTGTTTGTGAATTCTTATAGAATACTTGATAGACAGATGAAATATTTCGATTTTCTTAATCGTCGATTTTAAAATATCCAATTAAATATTCCAAATAAGAACAAATTATTTAAAAACGAAAAGATAATCTTCAATAATACTTTTTGATGGTCTTGTGTAATCAAAATATACAAAGAGAAAGATAAGAAGTGATTACTAACTTTGAGGTCGAAAAATGTATTCATAATGATTTTCAAAATAAACGGAATGTGAATGTTAATATTTTTATAACAACACCTTCATTACACAATGTGAAACTTCTTTGTTATATACTTTAAATAAAAAAAAAATAATATAAAACGAAGGATGACAATTTAAACAACTACATAATTATAGTTGTTTAATTTTTTATGTTAATATTTGAAATTAAATGTTCGAAAACGGTCCGAACAAACGATTTTGAAGTAAGTAAATAAATAATTTGTTACTAGTAAGAGAAAGATAAATGATTGTGACTAACAATTTAAATATTTAACTCAAAAACTGTTATTCGACAGAAAAAATAACAACTAAGTTTTATTTATTTTTATATTAACAAATTCATTCCAGTTTTTATTAAATAGATGACAATATGGAATTTATTTCTATTCAAAATGTTTTTTTTTTTAATTTATCAATAAAATAATTTGTTTTAACATTTGTCCATTTCATTAAAAAATATGATTTTGAAAATAAACAGAACATTAACATTTTTTTATAGTATAAATAATATCTTTAAATATAAGACTGAAAAGATATGAATTGTACATATCAAATTGAGTATAGATTTATCACTTTACAGATGAAACAAATGTATTATTGTTCTTACAAACAGGCCATAATAAAATAGCGATAATTTAATAGAACAGTTACCGAATAAATATTCGTGACAATATTAAAAAGTTGTAACTACAACATTACAATCGGAACATGTCATTTAATTTGTTTTAATACAAATCAGTTGTCTTCTGTTAGAACACCCTAGTCAACAATATAGTGGAAAATTTAATGTTCGTAGATGTCATCGTGAGATAATATTTCGCAATTCCTGGCAACGGTACATTTTGTTTTCGCATCTTATGACTATAACTCTTAAAAATAAAAGTATTCGTAAGTAAAATTAAAAGAAAGTAATAAATAGTAACGCGTGCACGATACGCAGACTACATTTTTACTGCTCTGCTAGAAACTCGAAATTCTAACACTTCAGAATTATGGTAATTGATTTTTAATTGTTTTTGGCATAAAATGAAAGCGAACTTTTAAAATTGAAGCGATACTACTAAATATCAAATGAGTATACCATAAATCCATCTCAACTGATAAGAATTCTTACCCTTATTGTATACTTAACAAAATTCTGTACTTCCAGAATTAAGATCTATATATTTTTTTAAAAAAAATTGTATGATAGATATGCATATATTGAAAATATTAAAATAAAATAAAATCAATAGAAAAAAATATTTTTTATAAGCCTATACCAGGGGCGGGCAACTTCTTCGATAATAAGAGCTATATATGACCCGTTCACAGCACAAATCGATTAATTCCACTTTTTTAATTTTTTCAAATTTAAGCTTCAAAGTACTTGATTGCGTCTCTACTTTTTATAGCTATAACATATCTCCCTAATAATAAGTATTAACATCAATTAATGGCTATTTTATTTGGCCATTGAATAATTAATAATTTATTTCAGAAGCCAACCTGATTAACTCCGTAGTCTAAATGTAAATGTAAATCGCTGCAATTATTCAAATGCAGCAGCAAGTGCTCAATGATAACGGTAAATTGGTTAGGAGTGTTTATTCAGAAATAAAGTAAAATATATTAGTAAGTTGCAGTCTGATTGCCACAGACTCAAGTCTTGTTGATAACCTACGCAGTCAAGTCATGTTGATATCCCATCCAATTCATGATTATCATGATTTAATTTTAATATTCCTAAATCCTATCGCATTCTATTCTATTCACCTCCTTCTTGTCAATCAGTACTTCCTGATACAGTGATATGAAAATTTGATAAAAAAAACAAAACAAAACCATAAATTGTGTAGCATTGTTTCATCAGAAAAAAGTACAGTCGACTCAGTCTGCCTACCGCAGAAGAATGTACTTGTAAATAAATAAACAATTATTTCAAATTAAACGTTTGTTCGTTTTAGAAAAAAATAGAAATTATACCGTTATACCAAGATGGATAAGATTAATAATAAAAATTCGGATGTGGAAAAAAGAGAATCTTATGGTTCTTCAATATGATTTAGATAGAAATAGATAATAGATTTAGATAATAGAAAGCCCGGGTCAAGAAAACGTTTATCACCTGATGATTGGTACAATGTAAAAAGAAAACGCTATTTAATATCATCCAAATGACTCATCAGGATTTTTTCTCAACAAATCCTTTAGAAAATTCAATCATTAACAGAGAAAAGTAACCGTTAGAGGGTTTACAGTAAATTGGCTTAAATGCACTGGATAAAATTAGAAAGGTCCAAACTCCACCTCATAGAATTCAAATATGACTTTAACGAAGATTCAGAATTTAATACCATTAATATAAGAAAATCTGCAGCAGGTAGACAAATAGGTCTGAAAAATGTAGACCAGCCTTTGTTGTATCCTATAGGAGGAACTGTTACAAGAGAGAAGAGGAAAGACATGATGGACCTGCTAAAATTCATTCCTCCGGTTAAACATGAATACTATAAAAACTTAAGAACAAATCGCAATGATGGGACCTCACATACAGCTGACGAAGAAGATATCGTTTATATTGGATCAATAAATAACAAATAATATATTGTAACAAAACAGTTATTATTCATTTTTACAAAAAATTTTTTTAAGAAAAAACGTATGATAAATAACTTTTTCTGTAACAAAAAGAATAATAATTTGAACACTGAGTTTAACTTTATTACTTTTTTTTCACTTGACAAATCGATTAGCTCCCCTATTCACATAAAAATTGTGAAAATAGTGGCGATTAATCTAAGGCTATTTTACCTTATTCGCTTTAAATATCGTTACATACGAGTTACATCTGCATTTATGCATTCTACAATGTTTATTTAGATTTATATTATAAATGGAATTTAAAAAAAAAACAGTTTACATTATTTCATCACATTTCTTCACTTTTTGTTTTATGGACTTAATCAATTTGTCCTGTGAGCGGTTCATATAATACTTTTCATACATTTCTGAATGTTCTTCATCCTCACCCTCACCTGTCCCAAACTTGATTTAATTGCATTCAGCAAATCTCAATTAACGAAACTGTTTAGTCTCATATCTTTTTTAAAGATTGTTCATAGCCGTAGAGCCACCTTAAACAGCAGCCTGGACACATAATGCATATGGATGTTTGAAAAAAGAATGTGAATTACCGTTTCTACATAAAATATTCTAATATTGGCACACACTATACTACTATAGATAAATTAATTTAAAAGTTTAGGAAAAATTGCAATGAAACCTAAGATTGTCTCAGGAGTAGTTTTGGGAGCCGCAGTTTGCCCACCGTTGGTCTACATCATGCACATAATACTGTATAGCTGTTTAAGATTTATTTTAAGAATATATGTTTACTCTTTTATTAACCTTGTCATAGGAAAAGGCAACGTACTTGCTGCCCAACTGATTTTTTTTCTCTATGCACTGGCTACTATATTGCCATCGCTATGTATTTCCAGTAATTTTGTTTATGTGTTGCCTGTGAAAATGTTCGAGTGGATATATTATATAAATATCGTATGATTTCAACACTACTGTTTTTAATGTAAATATTCTATTTTATCTTAATCTAAGTGGAAAATATAATATATTGCTCATTTAACAAAAAAACTCTACGTCCGTTTGCTTATACAAAGATAACACAGACACAAACAGTTTGAGTTAACTGAATATATAGAAAAACTATATATAGAATATACGCAAATGTAAATTCTAAATATATTCCAATAAAATCATTTGTTGCCAAACATTAAAGCTGCGTCAAAAATTGCTGATTCTTTTTAGAAAAGCCGACTTTAAGTTGTGACGATTTTAGGTGATTCCTATGCAAACTGTTCGTATATAATTGCACATATATTTCAATACTTTTATTGATGTAATTTACTATTTATATAATGTTCCTTTTTTGTATCTTTTAATAAATACTTTTTACACCAAACTTTCAACAGTTCCAACATATTCTCGTGTAAAATAAATGCAGAAATGAAATTCAGAACAACATTCATCATTCTATTAGGCTGGGAGGAAAACAATTCCGGTTTTTGTTTCTGAATTCTAACCTTGATTTTTTTTCAATGAAAGTGTCATTTCATCGTGTTCACATTAATATCATTTTGAAGTGATTTTTTCGGCCTGTATTTTGGGAATATCGACTTTGGATTTATTATCAATTTTGCTTCAAATTGGGCTATGAATCAAAGATGGAAAAGAAGCAAACAAAAGTAATTTGTTGTGTGAGTTCAAAACGGGTGGTAAAGCAGTAGAAACTGTTTGTGAATTAAACGAAGCTTCTGGTGTGGGTACTATTAAAGAATGGTAAGTGTACTGTGCAATGGTGGTTCTGAAAATTTCGTACTGGGGACGGGAGCCTTGAAGATGAAGAAGGTCGCGGGTGTCCTTCTTCAGTTCATAACGACCAACTGAGGGCTTTAGTTGAATCATAACCACGCATAACAATTCGAGAGCTTGCACAAAACTTAGTCGTTAGTCATTCAACAGTTTTGGGCCACTTAAAACAACTAAGAAAATCAAAAAAGAACAAAATGTATATGAATTTGAAGATTATTAACCGCAATTACTTTTTTACCGACCTAATAATAATTACTTTCATCATTACTTGTACAAAAAAAGATTATTTTATCAATAATCAATTTATATATATATATATATATATATATATATATATATATATATATATATAAGTAGGTGTCAATAAGTATGTAATCAAGTATGGTGGAAACAACGTAACATGAAGAATCACCCTCACAAAAATAACACTTCATAGGTGAAAACTACCATTGATTTGTGTATGTACTGGATTGCTAAAACTATCTACACAAATGATACTTATCGACGTGAATAATTAATGTTCTTTCGAATCAAAATATTTAAAAACAATTCAAAATAACTTTAATGATTCGTTCATAAACGACTTTATTGATTGAAATGTTTAAACCGGATTGTACGTTTTATTCATCTGAATTGTTAAAAGAGAAAAAAAAACTACTTATAATTCTTGGACGCGTTTTTCTGGCATAAAACTGATGTATTGTACTAATCAATTACGGAAAAAGTTATTTTTCAGTGCAGGCGGTTGTATTTATAAACTAAAATTGTATGTCATATGTAAATGTGTAAAAAGTTATTTCCAACACTACATGTTGGTCGTCAAATAATTTTTTTAGATCACATGTGAGTAATGCTATTTAAGTTTAATTTATCCAATTAATCATATAACACATACGCATATATATATATATATATATATATATATATATATATATATATGTGTGTGTGTGTGTGTGTGTATAAATATATTACATAATTCAAATTTAAAATGTGTACAATACAATTTATATATTCTTTAAAAAGGCTAAGCTGGTTGGGAAACATCATTTTTATAATATTTATTTTTAAAGAAGACACAGAAATACGTTTTTGTAAATAGACGAATTGCGCATTGAATGATGATCATTTTCGTTATACATTTATATATATATATATATATATATATATATATATATATATATATATATATATATATATATATTAAATAAGTTATTATTACTTGGATTATATTAGTTACTGTAAAGAATTAAACAATAAGAAAATGGAAATTTTCTTTGGTATTTTAACTATTCAAGTATTATTTAAGTACAATTAAAACACTGAATGTATTTTTGTAACTGATACAAAAAAATAAAAACATGTATTTTTTTAAATATTTGCTGAAATAATCTAATTGAATTTATTTAAAATTATCTGAAATTCTGTAATAAAATTGGTAAATTTTAAATACAATTACTGAAATTTTAATAATGTTCTGAATTTTTTTAAAAAAATAGAAGACTTTCCTAACATTAAATAACCGACATTAACATTGCTCTATAAAATCAATTAATTAAGATATCTAACTAGTAAAGTACTTTAAGGAAAAAATCAATCTTGAAGAAATCACGAACATAAAGAGCCGTTCCGTTATCGTTTCTAACAGATAAATTTTCGAAGTGAGTTCAATTTATTTAACCTTATCGACATTCAGACATATATTTAATTAACAAAGACAACATCTGCGCAAAATGTTCACGACCTAAGTAATTGAGACATCAATAATACACATTTGAATGAAATTGATACAATCACTAAGAAATAAAATCATACTGGAATAGTTTTTGGCAATAAATGTAATAATAATTATATATATATATATATATATATATATATATATATGTGTGTGTGTGTGTGTTTATTCAAACTAAATCATTATCAAGGATGGGTTATTTGTTAAGAAAATTACTACGATAATAAAAACAGGACGACAGGCCTCTTAATGTTTAAAATAATTTTGTTACAAATTACTCGGTCAATGTATTTTATTTGTTTTTATTCAACGAGAGCACATAAATACACACAGGAACTTGAATAATAATATAAATCAGTGAATTCAGACAGAACAGAGAACTTTTTTAGGATCCTGATATGTTTTTATAAATTTATTTTAATGGAGTATTTTTTTGATTTTACATTTAAACAAATCTGGCACTTAAACAAAATTCAATACATCTTTATTATTAAAATATATGTTTTTTTATTCTTCCTTATCCATAGCTAAATTCAAGTGATACATATACTCTTCTTAAGTGTAAAAAATGTGAATTTTGAGACATTTCGGGCTCTATAGGAAAATGGATATCATAACGATTTAAAATAAAATACTGTTCTTTAGTTTTTTTTGATTAAATTACAAATGAATTTTAATTCGCGTTTAAATTTTTACGGTTTGATATTTTGACAGTTTCGTGGTACAGTAAGACAGTTTATTATGCTTTTTAGATAAAATATCGTGTTCAAAGTCAACAATTGTGTAAGATTTTTTTAAAAAATAAACGACTAAACGATATGAAAAAAATGTTCTGTTCTTGTGAAATAAATTTGATAGAGATACATTTTTTTTAATTTTGTGATTTAGAAATACTTTGATGATTTGTTCATGAAAGTAACACATCGAACTGAATACATTAAAAAAATTATCATGTACTTCATACTAATACAGTACACGTAAATCTGTAAACATACGTGGACTTTACAATGGAGTATAATTTAATAAAAACGATGAAATTTGAAATGAAATACAACTATAGCAAGTAGTTTCCGTTAGAAATGTTTAACTTTAACCTTTGAACATATTAGTTTTTTTTTTTTGATAAACTAAAAATAACATATGAGTAATACAAGTGAATATATGAATTTGTCAAAATATAGACTGTAACAAATAAAAGAAACTACTTTATTTTTGATTTTTACTTCGACCAATGCAGGCAAATTATATAATTTGAAATCGAAACGTATATGCAAGTTTTCTTTCCTAATTAATTTCAATACAGAATTACAAAAGGCAATTATACATTATAGCTCTGATAAAATACATAAGTAACAAATTTTGAAGCAATGAAAGTTTGTATATATATATATATATATATATATATATATATATATATATATATATATATATATATATATATAATATATATATATATATATATATATATATATATATATATATATATGAACATAAATAATAGCATCGCGATTAGAACTGAAACAAGAAAATAATTTGCAAAACTTCTGTTTAAATTGGCATAAACAAGTATAAATGTCCTCAAAATAGATATTAGGAGTAGTTTGTCTGCCACCTGGCAACAAATTTGATAAAAAACGATATTTAAATTACAACGTTCTTGTTCTCGTATCTCACTGTCATAGTGTTTTGAAAATTTGAACCACTGATAAAGTATAAAGCAGAACGATTTATCGTTGCCAATTTTTTGATAGTGTGTGGTACATTGTTTGATGTTAAAGAATATAAGTTAAGACACATTGACATCGGTAAATGTATATAATATGTAAGTAAATAAACAACTACTATCCTTTTTTAATAACACAAAGTTTGACTTTTTCTGTTTAATAATGTGAAATATATAAAAAAAATATTCAGTGACAGCAGAAAGAAAAAGAAAAGAACAATGAACCACGCTCTATTTTACAATTTTTTTCGGAAATATTTTTGACAGTATTATTTAAAAACATTTAGTTACATATTATAAAATTTATTTTGATTTTTTTTTAATGATTAACACTATGGATATTTTTTTAACTTTATGAATTTACATTACAAATAATTCAGTAACAATTTTATAGAAAAATATATAATCGAGTTCGTAAGCACACATTATTAAAATGTTTGAATTAAAAAATCATGGTATGCTTTAATGCTCGAAATAAAAATAATTCCATTCAATAAATATGTTAACACATAAATTAAATATTTATCATCGTATAAAGATAAAAAATAGACATATTAATATTATTCAGTGAATTAAATTAGATGTGAAACTGAAGTGAAATAAAAAAATATTTATATAAAAGAAAATTATATAAAAAAATAATAAAATTATTACTAAAAAATTAAAATTAAGTTCGTGTATTTTTTGTAATTAATTGTAGGCGAATCGCCTGAAATAAATTTTATTAAGTTGACGAATTAGAAAAAATACCTACTAATATATGTAATAAGTAAATAACAGTGGAATGAAATTAAGAAAAAAAAAACAGAATTGATAATCTCAAATTTCTCGAACTTCATCATCTCAAGAACAGAAAGTATACACACACATAGAGAAGTTTGATATAAGAAGGTAAGCCGCTTGAAATGGAAATGGATGATATATTTTGTAAAAACAGAGGATGATAGAAGTGACTGATTAAGAGGCTATTAGAATAATCTAAAAAGAAACTAATTAATAAGTGGAATGAAATATGATTATCAGAAAATATATTATTTTAATTTAATAAAAATAGGCGTATGATATTACCTTTCTACTTATAAAAAGACAAAACCAAAAAAATAAGTACATCAAAAGAAAATATGAAGTTTTTTACTGATTGGTTGGTTATTGGGATTTCCGAGCGCTTCGACAGCTAAGGTCATTAGTGCCCGAACACAAAAATTAATAAAAAACACAGTCCGATTGCGCACTTGTGAAATCACCTCTTAATTCGAACGCTAAATTATGAGTGCCAAACGTTTAAGAGTATTCCATAAAAATATTTGTGAGAGATTAAAAAAACATATAAAAGAAATGAACTGGTAAAACACCTAATCTTAATTGGGCAATGCATACAAATATAATAAAAAAAGATGAAACTCTTGAAGACAACAAAACATTTAAAATATTGTGATCTGGGTATTACGATTCACAGGGTTTTTCGTGAAAAACACGGAAGAATAAGCCTGAGGGCTTCATATGTATGAGGACACAACAAGTACTGTTTTACTCTTCTTGGGTATAATATATGTATGTGTATGTACACATATACATACACACATACATAAACACACACATACATACATACATACCTACATGCATGCATGCATGCATACATACATACATATATATATATATATATATATATATATATATATATACATACACTCATACACACATACATACACACATATATACATACATACATACACACATACATTCATACACACATACACACACATAAATACACACATACATACACACATCCATACATACATATACACACACATACATACATACATATATATATATATATACACATACATACATACACACATATATACATTTGAACAGTACAATTTACAATTATGTTAAAATTGAATATCAAAACATTTAATCATAAACTGTAACATGAAAATTACAAGACGCACATTGAGCTATTGGAATTCGAGTAAACATCTAGAAACAACAAAAAAACATCTGATTCATTTAAGTCGAAAAAAACAAGCAAATAATGTTCATTTTTTGCTTGTTGTACATTATCGGGATTCGGATAAATTCTAAGATTTCTTTAAGATCTTACCTTGTTGCCAACTTTAAATACAATTCAACGTATTTGATCGTTTGTCATCGAGTTTAAGTGTATATTGATTCAATGTTAAATAATGGAAGTAATCTACTCTAAAAAAGTACTTTAATCATTTCATCACAACGTTAAACTTTTCAAATATTTTAGTAATGCCGTCTTATTTATTTGTTTTGTGAATTGTCTAAATACTGTGTCTAATAAGAAGTTTAATACAATTAGATTCGTCAGTAAAAAATGAAAAACATTTCCGTTTTCCTCAAATTAACATTATTAACGATGCCTTTCATTAAAAATAAATATTAATTAAAGCATTCACAGACTGCAATATATAACAACATGTGATAATTTTAAAAGAATTGATCGCTTTTAATAAATAACTGAATTATTTAGTAATATTTAACAGAAAGTAGTAATTGGGTGTTGATATTTTAAGACAATGTTTCACCTTAAATCCACATAGAACAAATTAGTATCTTTGCTAGTAATAAATAATCGTATTTTATTAATACTACCACCAGTTAATATTGTGTAAGAGTTATATAACAAGAGTTCGTTTTGAAACTGCATTTAAAAACATTTCCTTAGTATATTTGTATGTATGAATGTATAAATGCCTCCACACACATACATACATACATATATATATATATATATATATATATATATATATATATATATATATATATATATATATATATATATATGTATACACCACGTTTTCAACATACGTTCTTTAGTACTAATTTATTTGCTCTAAGAAACACAGAATTGTATTTATGTATTGTAATAAAATGCATGATGAATATATTATGTTCTTTTATTTTATTTATAAAAATTAGAATTATAATATAATATTATATTTAACTTTTTATAACCGTTTTATTGTTCTATTGACGCTTTAAAATCGAATCTAATTGTTGCCAATGTTTTTATGTTTCTGTTTATTTCAATGATATGCGTAGTTCGATTACAAATATATTCTCAGTAGTGACGTGTGTGTACATACATCATACCTATCCTTAAATAATGTACATGTATATATATATATATATATATATATATATATATATATATATATATATATATAATATGTATATGCAAGTGTTGATTTTATATAGAATTCAATTAATTACAATAAAGATTGTTCTCGAAACGTAATATTTCAATTGATTAAACAGAGGTACGTGGTGATGTAAACTCTAAAGTGCTTATGGAACATAAGACAAAAATAGAATACATTCTTTGGATTGGCGCCAACGAAAACTCTGAAGTCAAATTTCTGTCTATACAAAAAGTACATTATTATTATTTAAAACTACACGATTTTTTGTTAAATGACAGACCGACAAAAAAGAATATAAAGTATTGGAATACTCTAAATTTAAAAAAAACCTGTAAATCTGAATACGACGACGGATTTACGTACTTATGTACAAAAAAATATAATTGAATTTATTGTGTGCATATATATATATATATATATATATATATATATATATATATATATATATATATAAATATATATATAAATATATATATATTTAAAATATTAATGCACGTCAATATAATATTTACAGTTTGTCAAATCAAATCTGTATATTTTCATATAAAAATATTTTTATTTGTGTGAAAGAATCGAAAATATTTTTTATATACAAGAATATAAAGTTTTAGTCTGAGTATAATTATTTAAAGAGAACAACATATTTTTTAATAATCAAAAGGTTCCTTTCGATTACTTAAATAAATTAAAAAAAGAAAAAATAACATCCGTTTTAGTATTATTCAAAGAAAACTTATTCAAAAAATACTAGAGCAGGCACGATGAACCTATGTGCCAGAGGTGGCACGTGAATGATTTACAGATATCGTTTTTATTTTTTGCTTTTCGGAAAAAATGTAATTTTCCTAAATAACATCCGTGTAACAGATGTCGATATTACACTCCTAAAACTTGATACAATATCAGAGACACACTCACTGTACCGATTCAATAGAAATATATCTTGTCTCTATTTTCAGATTAGTGCATGAAGGACAAATACATACAATGATTTATTAGATAGAAAATATAGAATTGTCGACGAACATTCAGATAGGGATACTTCCCAAGTTATTTCCGGATTCGTGTTTAGTTTGTTCTAGTGAAGAAAAATTTTATTATTTCTTCGAAAATTGACAAGTGAAACCATAAAGAACCTCTTGCAGCTTCTACTCGTGTCGTGCAAGTGATTTTCAGGAATAAATAATAAATATGCATTATTCAACAAAGTGTGTGTAATAGCCATCCTCGAAACTTTCAATTGTTTAAAAAAAATTAGCGACGGCCATATTACCAACTTTTCTCCTCTACATATATATATACTTGTAAGTCATTATTTTCCGAAACGAATTTTATGAAAGACAGTTCAGAAAATAGAATGACTGATGAATCAAGTTGGGCATGAATATTATTTAAAAGTGGCGAAATATGAACCAGATATTAAAGCATTTGGCATCCAGTGTACAACAGTAAAAATCTCATTAATCGATATCGATTTTTGTACAAGTTATGTGTTCATTTTTTATGAAATTCTGTTAATTTTCTAACTTAATAGAATTTTACAGTATTTAATTTTCTATAATTTTTTCCCCTTTCAATGACTGCCCGGCATGTCACTAACTCGATAAATATTATTTGAAAACTTTTGGCACGCGCACATAAAAATGTTCGCCATCACTGCACTGGAGTCAAATGAATCAGCGTTGGCCGGGTTGCAGAATACTATTATGCACAATCTTAGCTGGAAAAAATTAAATAAAGACAAACCCGAAGCTACGAATGATTTCATTTATTGAATGCCTAATATCGACGTTTGATCAACTGGCTGATCTACCCACCTACCCCAATTCTCTTTTATTGGTACAGATTATGTCAAATGTATAAATAGGAATTATTATATATATAAAAAATATAGACATACACTTGAATAATAATTATTGTCATAAGAGCTACGATTGTAAATTAAAAATAGTAAATTTTGTGATCAATTCCTTAATGAAAATTGTATATATGCCAATACATACATACATACATACATACATACATACATACATATATATATACACATTTATATATTATATTATATTATATATATATATATATATATATATATATATACACACATTTATATATATTATATATATATATATATATATTCGTCAGTTACCTGACAGATGGAGCAAAGTTATATAAAATAATGGGGAAGATTTTGAGGATTGAAAAGTATTCATTTTCCTATAAACATTCATTTTTTACAAAAAAGGCACCGAATTAATTTGTACACCTAATATATATATATATATATATATATATATATATATATATATATATATATATATATATATATATATATATATATATATACATATATATATATATATATATATGTATATATATATATTTGGTGTGCAAATTAATATGGTGCTTATAACGACTGAAGAACATATATATTTTTTCAACTTGATAGCAAAATATTTGGAGCTGTTAAAATGTGAAATAGTTTAGTGTTATAACAATTGTATTTAAATATTTTGTTTAGAACACACTGTCTTAAGATCGGTTTACATAGTTTAATAGTATAACGAATCATAAGTCACTATATAACAGATTTAGCATAATGTTGGGAATAGTTTATAGTTATACAAAAATATACAAGACAATGATTCATTTTCAATAATTTAAGGTGATTAAATGTACATTAAATTATTATTAACTAGTTATAAAGAATCTTTTAATAAATCTAAAAGTTTTTAAGAATGAAAATTATATTTTTGTCAAGCACTAAAGAATTACACGAGAAAAAATAATTGCGGATTTATGTTCATTTATATATATATATACATATACATATATATATATATATATATATATATATATATATATATATATATATATATATATATATATATATATATATATATATATATACATACATACATACACACACATATCTACATATATTATTACCTAAATTCAAGAACTTAACTTACCTTTTCTGTTTTTTTACATAAATTAACTTTTTCAGAATAGCATTTTCTTTATTAATTAAAGAATGAACGTTATCTTTTTAATTCTGTATAGTTTGTTGTTTTTTGTACTTTGCATCATTTTTCTTAAATATATAAAAAACACTATTCCTATTTTAATTGTCTAATATTCCAGATGAATGTTGATGATCTCAGAAAAAATATTAGCTATATATATATATATATATATATATATATATATATATATATATATATATATATATATATAAGATGAAAACATATTTAGAATTAAAAGTGACCAAAATTATTTTAGCGTATACGTATTTTAAATCAAATATTGAGTATGTCTTTATTATCAAATAATATTAGAGTAGAAAAAAATTTTCATTTAAAATCAGCGATTATATATTATCATACAATAAAATATTTGTCTTTAAGACGTTAATGTGTCAAAAAAGTAATTTTCGAAAAATATAATCGACATTTAATTCCGAAAAGAAATGTTAACTGTCAATTAGTCTGTACAAAACGCTGTTCCGCAAATAAACACGTTTGTTCGCTGATTTTTGCGTTGTTTGTGATTCATTAAATAATATTTAATAGCTGACATTATATGCCACACATAAACATACGTTTTTGTCATTTATAATGAATGTTGAATTTAAGAAAATATTAACAATTCATATATTTGTACTGTGATATATTTTATAACAAACATATGTAAAAAGTCTATTCATAATACTATTATATTCACTGACATAGACACATTTTCGAAATTGTTTCACGTTGAAAAATCAACAAAAAACAGACCAAGACTTAGTTGTAAGTCTTGGTTAGTAAAAAATAAATCAAAAATCACACATATCTATTTTAAACGAATTCCCAGCATGCCTTAACGAACAGGAATACAAAGACCTGTGCGAACGCAATGAAGTACAAGTTCGCTAACCACCACATTTCACATAAAGAAGGTAAATTTATTTCGTAATAAGTGCGTATAACATGCAATATACATATATGATAATAATAAATGGCATTATTTTAATCGTATTTTTAAGATTTCATTTCGACTTTTTTATTACAAAAAGTTAAATTGTGTAAATAGACTGGATTATGTATTTCAATCGACATATATATATATATATATATATATATATATATATATATATATATATATATATATATATATACATAATTATTTAAATTCAAATAATAATCCCTCCAATTATTCATAGGTGACCAATCATAAAAAAAATTAAACTACTACTGTCCAAAACATATAACGAATTCGGATGTTACAAGTATGAACATACCATTAGTCTGTAGTACTATTATACTTTAATTAGAATGACATCATTGCGTTCACTAAAAAGGGAGTTCTAGAATTTATTTTATGTAGAAATAAAATCAAAAACAGTTTATAGAATTGTTTATTGTATTAAAGCTCGAAAGCAGCATTTCATTACAATAACACAAAGATATAATGAGGAAATCACACAGTTCTATATTATAAAAATGTCGAGAAAGAAGAAAACATCGTACATACCCTAAAATAACATTCATATTCAGGTTTTTAAAGATATGCCTGTATAAAATGTGTGTATTTACGTTATTAAATACTTAAATATAACTTAAATAATTCAGATTTTGTCTCCGATGAAAGCATTAATATTATTTTAATAACTGAATTCACTCTTCAAATGTTATTCTATATATATATATATATATATATATATATATATATATATATATATATATATATATATATATATATATATATATAAACACAAACATTCTATATAATAAAAACATCTTGAAACAATACACTTCTTACACTTTTTTTGTTAACTGTTAGTTTTATTTCCACTCATGAATTAAAGACAAGAAAACAGACCATTGCCATGTTCTTTCTGTTCGATAAAATAAAGAATTAAGAAACATATATAAGAATACTAGATACTATGATTTCACACTTTGTAGAAATATTAAATTTTTAATGCAGAATACTCTATTTACTTCTGATACAGTATTAGTTACTAGAAAGCTTAGTTATATACACACACACTTATCTATCTATATATATATATATATATATATATATATATATATATATATATATATGTATATATATATATATATATATATATATATATATGTATGTATGTATTTTATTTTCACACAGATTGAACGTTTATTCTCTTAAGAAATACGCATGTACATAACAGCGTTTAAATGATTTGAAGCTAATATATTTGTTAAAGAATAGACAGAAATGAAAAATACATTCAGTTTAATGGTATGATAAATGTACTTAAGAATTTGAACAAAAAGTTTTATAATAGTTCAAGTGTTCGAAAATACTTTTCTTTATATTTTGACATGAAAATCAAGTTTATATATATATATATATATATATATATATATATATATATATCATCAGAATTAGCCAAGTACATATTTGCGTATGTACTTCTGTCATTCTAAAATGAATTCAATGATTTATGTTGTTTATAAAAGTTCTCAATTAAAACAAAAAATAAAGAAGAAAAGTATAATTCTATTGCATTTTTTTTTTTAAAAAAATGTTGAACATAAATATGTAATTTTTAATATGTGTGTAATTATGTATGTTAATTCATAAAGTATGAATTTATTATCGTTTAGGTTTTAATGATCCTAGAATAGACACACTCATATAAATATATATATATATATATATATATATATATATATATATATATATATATATATATGTGTGTGTGTGTGTGTGTGTGTGTAATAGTTCTCTTAAGAAAATCAAACAAACGTATAGAGACTTTTAATAGCCTAATTTATAGTCACATTTATTACTTTCAAGGATTTTTCAATAAAATCTAATATTATTTTGCTTGTGGAAAATGATCTTTTTAATCAAGAATACAATTACTTATGAATTCAAAACAATAAAAGCTTTCTGTTAGTGTAAACATTAACTTGCACAAAGATATGTAAAAAAACAACGACAAACTGTTCATATTTGTAAGTTATAAACAATGTGTAGAGAGAAAATATGTTTCAATACGACGATGAATACGATAATGAACAAAATTCAATTAATAATGGTCTTATGTTTTAGTAATAAAAAGAATTTATTTACAACAGAGCAGTATGTGCGAATAAATGTTATTAAGTAAATCACGATAAATTATTCAAGTGCTTCCAGTTACTTTTTTGTTTATTTTTTTTCGATTTTTTACAGACGTTAATCGGCAATTTTATGCGAGCGTGTTACATTGATGGAAAATAGCTAATGCATTTCTGTTTGTGCAATTATCTGACAATACTTAAGCAACATGATAACTTTATAAAGTACGAAAAGAAGTGTAAAAAGTGAATGCCAAGAGATCTCATACAGATATTTAAGTCAAATGTTATTTTATTATTGTATTGGAAATAAATATTTAAGAGGATTTCAACTATCAAATACATTTTTCTTCATTCTCGATATGAAAATAACTTCTACGTTGAAGTGTTTTTTTTTTTAATTACGGTCTTTTGAGTAATATAAACAATCAGATTTCAGCACTGAATAGAAGTTATTTTATACATAAAGATGTACGAATTTAAATTCTAACAGTGAATAGAATATGAGTGTATATACGATATTCATTAACTTTTTTAAAATGTAAAAAAAATTAAAGCTTGAATGGAAGACTGTTTGGTTAAAAAAAATATTAAAAAATATCTTCTAGATACTTTAATAATTTTTATTTTCTTGAAAAATGACATTAAAATTAATTCAGATTCCGTATTACACTAAAACAGTGGTGTCAAACACGTGGTCCGTGGCCAGAAACTTGAAGTTGGCTTTATTAGAATTGTAATACGGTATTTTTAAAAAAATATATAATACATTTTTCAAACATTACAAATTAAGATATTTTGTTGAAATGCGTATGTTTGCAGCAAGAATCTTTACAATGTTTCGTAGTACATACCTATGCGAACAACTATCTTCCCTTTTAAAGACTAACAAGACTTCACACAGGTCGAGAGATTGACAAATGAACATTTAACATCTATAGTAAAAATATCATTATCACAAAAAATTACACCCGATACTGATAAAATAGTTTCTACCAAAAGATGCCAAGTTTTTAGTAAAATATGTTATTTTTTTTAATTTCTCTACTTTAAAATTCTGTTATAACATTTGATAATAATACCAAAAATTAATGTATTTTTTTAAAAAAATTTTATAAATTCATTAAAGAAAAAATAAAAGTTAAAAAGTCCTTTTTTCCCTTGCTCAATTTTTTTGGGTGACTTTTTTTGTCTGCGGCCCGCAAACTTTCCCAAACTGAATTTGGCGGCCCATGTTCATATATGAGTTTAACACCACTGCTCTAAGAGACTATAATTTTATAAATGATATTCACTGATAGTTAAAAATTCATTTGCAAATAATTTACATTCCTATATATATATATTTGGTATATATCACAGCATATGCGTTTACATATGCCTATAAAGACTTGACGGTTACATTTATTAAAAAAATCAAATATATTTTCAAATACTACATTATGAGTGTTAAAGTATGATTCATTGATGATAATGATATTTAAACGATCAGAAATCATAACAATGAAAATCAAGATAAACAAATCACAACCCAAATTACAAATTATTTACCCAAAAGGCTTGATTACTAGAACGACTACTTCTCTCTTCAGAAGTCGGTACACTTGCATTGCCGGCATCAGGTTTATTTTCACTCTTTGTACTGTCGCTTTGCGGATTTATGTTCTGAAGAGACGAAGATGCCGATTCTTCTGCATTTTTACTAGTTACGGCATCATCGTCTTTTTTCAAAGAAAGCGTCCTGGGAAGTATTTCTTGATGCTGGCCTTCGGAAGCATCTTCGAAAGAGGCGATTTTAGAAAGGGTTCGCATTTGTTTCCTTTTCTCGTATGACGCGTGGGCTTGTTCTATTTCGATTCGTTCTAAAGCTTCCTCGTCGTTTAAAATATCACTCGAAGGGATCGGCGCGCTTTCGGACATTTCAGAGAGTAAATTAGAAGCGTCTGATTCGGCAGATTTTACTATCACACTTTCTGAATTGTCATCGTTTATCACAGTTTCTTCACTAATAATATCAATATTCGAAGCTACTCTCTGACTGCAGTCGACTGCGGCAACCTTTTGAGGTTCCGCCTGAACCGCATTATCTTTTTCTGTTTGTTTTCCTTTTCCAGATTTATGTTTTCGTCTACGGCGATGCGGAGTTGTTTTCTCTTCACTAACAGCCGTAGTTTCAGATTTAGATTTATTATCGGCGCTAATATTTTCTTTCATAGATTCGTACGTGACGCCTTGTTCGGTCTCCTCTAATGACGTTAACATTTTTAATTCATCGTCACGCGACGTTCTAGACGACGATTTGCTCGAGTTCGAGGACAGACTGCGACGATTTCGAAAATTTTTTCGTCTCCACGAGCCACTATCTCTCGATAAAGTGTTCGTTTTGATTCCGTCCAAAGAGTTTAAGAACTCTTCATTATATTCCGTTATATCATCCAAATCGTCACGTTGCGGAAGAATTGGCTCCGAATCAAATCGTTTGATTTCATTATTTTGATCTTGCTTATATCTTTTTATAATACCTTCACGGCTACTCTGTATTATATTTTCAACGAAATAAACATTTTCGTCGATTATTTCGTCGTTAATCTCGGAGGCTATATTTTCTTTAATTGATTCAGTGTTAAGGACACCCTCTAATTGTGATGTTTTTGATTCGGGTTGTACTTGTGTCACTGCAGAGTCTTCAGATTTATTAATATCCGGTTTGTCATTCGATGTTTCAACAGGTGCGATTGCTTTAAGTTCTTCCTCGAGTAAATCTTCGGATATTTTTTTATCCAATAATCCATCGTTATTGTTTGAATTGCTTAGTTCTGTATTTTCAATTACAAGTTCACTACTATTTTCTTTGTTCAATGGAACGGCATTACTGCTTACATCACTTTTTCCTGTATCTTCAACCGTAGACTCGCCTCTATTTACACATATTTCATTATTTAATGTTTCTTCAGACAGACTACACTCATCCAACTGTTTATTTTGAATACTTATAGAATTTTGTACAACACGTGTATCAAATTCCGATAGTTCTGAATCACCTCTAGATAACTGCGATTCCAAACTCACTGCATTAACAGAACTTAATGTAATTTGATTAGATTTTGTGTGCGGATCATCAGTCAATTCATGTGTTTGGCACTGTTGGATGTTTATGTGTGATGATGGAGATTTTGATCTGTTTTCTTCGTCTTTGTTAACAATTAATGAAACATTATCCACTTTGATTTCATCAAAAGAATTTAATTTCGTTTGTTCCGATTTAGTGGCTATAATGTTTTGTTCCTGATTATCTTCTTTCACATCGGCTATGTCAAAAATTATATCTTCACTGGCTTGAGTTAAGAAATCGTACGATAAGTGCTGATCTCGTCCTTTTACCGATTCTTCTACGTTTTCCAAAACATACGGTTCAACATACAAAGGAGACGTCTCCCTTTCAAATACATTATCGGTTTCTGCAATGTCTTCAGTTTCAGTACAAATTTCTCTTTTGTTAGGATCTACAAGCATTTCTTGAGCGGTCATTTCCTTTAAAGCCGCAATAATTTCCTCTGTTGTTGAAATTACACCACCGCCGACTAGAACACTGTCGTTGTTAATAACTCCTTCCGTTGCTACATCGACACTATCTTCATTTTCAATTTCCTCCACGTTCAATTGCCCTAAAAGTGTTTCAACATTTTGATTTTCAATTATAGGTTCATCTTCAAGAGAATCTCTCTCATACTCTTCTGTTTGTACATAATCTTGAAAAGACACACGCTTACCTTTCGGTTTATCGGCAACTTCCTCGTCCATCGATTTGTTTGAATCGGTCTCGTATAATGATTCGGGAATTTTCAATTCATTGCGTGTCAAGGAAATTTCTACATCCGGAAACGGAGAAGGTGGTCTATAGAAAACTGAATCTGGATTATATAGACAGGATCGAGACAATCTCTCGTCGATTTCAGGATTGATATCGTAAGAGTAGACATCGCCTACACCGCCATCGTAATCTTCGTGTATGATTTCAATCAATGATCCCGATTCTGGATGATAGTATAACGTTGTTGGCATCATTCCGACTTCTGGACCGCTGTTGGCGAGGTCAGTGTCCGTAAACATGCTCAGTTCTGAAATTTCATCTGTTGTTTGTTCTTCAGAATATTCACTGGGGTGTATACGGGCACCCGTGTTCCTAAAAACAGGAAGATCATACACGACAACTCCAAAATCGTTTGAAATACTGCCAACGTCATTATGGTCATGATGATCTTCTTCTGTTTGAGGAAGTATAACATCAACGACATATTCCGCTTGAATATTTGGATCTGACTGACTTGTATCCGGTTCTGGTATGATTTGAAAGTGGCCACGAAGTTCCCCTATACCGTTCACAATACGGGTTTGGCCGTTCATTGGGACAGTTGGTCGAGATTCATGTTCATTTATATTGTCCTCATTGTCAACAGATTCAATTTGTTCTTCTTGCGCATTATTAACTGCTTCTTCAGCAAATGGAATACTTTCTATACCTTCGAGAGTTTCGGAAGAACGAGCTTCTTGCGCAGCTAATACTTCGACTTCTCTCAAAACAGCTACTTCCTCAACAGATTCGAAAGGTCCAGAAATTACATTACTAAAAGGAATTTCACTTTCAGAAATTCGATCTACGGCAGATGATGGAATTTGAGATATTTCCTCAGCGCTGCTCTCTGCAGAAATTATATTCACTTGATTCACTACAATATTATTAGACGATACAATGTCTGCATTTTCGGAAACGATTACTCTACTTAAAGGTTCTGCGAGAGAAATTTGATCTAAATCTGAATTTTCTTGAACACTATCAATTACGTTATCATTCGTTTGAATTTGTTCTCTCTGGCGGTCTGTTGTATTTTCCTCGCCCGCATCTTCGTTTTGTAGAATTTCAGTGTCTGATACAATTTCAGAAACAACATTATGTTGTTCAATTTTTTCTACTTCTGATGGTCTCTCTAAGATTTTATTCAAATCTTCTTCAGTCGCTTTTATACTTAATTGACTATCTTTATTATCACTGAAGGTTATTTGTGTACTCACAAATTCGTCAATAGTTTCGTTTTCGTTCGGGCGAAGTACTTTTTCGGGTACGGTTTCGTTCAATGATTTTATTTCATATCGGTCGCATTGTGAATTACTAGTGTCATCTTTGAAGTCAGCGATATATTGATTACTTTCGATATTTGATAAATCGGATATCAAGTAATCATGACAGTCTGTTGCGACGCTATTTACAGATTCATAAATATTAACGTCAGCAACAACATTTTTATTTTCTTCTGTTATTATATTTGAATGTATTTCGGTTTGATTAGAAGTAACATCTTCGGACGCCTCTATATCGCGAGTTGATTCACTTGAAGAAATCTGTTTATCAGATTCGATTAACTCCTTTCGTAAGTTCTGTTTGATTTTCGATAATTCTGGTTTTGGCTCATCGAGTGCATGTTGTAATCCGTAAGACAGATGTTGATAACATGCTATTACTTCTAAAACACCTACACACTCAATTAACACTGACAACATTAGCCCCATTTTTGGAAGTATTTATATACGAAAATATTTTAATTTAAATGTTTTTTTCTCATTTAACAATATATATTTCAAAAATTAAAATAATGTTCAAACTAAAAAAAAAAAAACTTAAAAACAAAATGATAAACTTTCAATTTTAGATGTACAACGATTTAAAACATGGCGCTAAAATTATTCATGACGTCATGAACATGTTAGAAACAAGTCAAAAATAGAACATCGAATGCCGGATGTAACCAGTCACTGCTCTATTAATAAACGTTTTATTTTTATTATTTTTAAAGAAGAACCTGTCGGATTAATTTCACAACTTATTTGACATTCATTATTTGCAATTATGTTGATGCAGAATGCACACTTTCTTGTTTTTACAATACAATTCTAAACAGTTTTTAAAACGATGTTTAGTTATCTTGGCATATGTAACCATATTCACAACTTAACGAAACGCCTACAACAAAATGGCGACGCACGTCATCATAACCTCATAAAATGGCGACGTTACCAATAGCAACAACACATTATTGATATTATGCACTGGACACGTACACGCACAAGATTTACATTTAATTTATTCGAGTATGCACAAAATGTCTTTTTTTTCGTTAAAAAATCCGATTATTGCAAAAATCTAAAATTGAAAGAATAAAATCATGTTATAAACAGCGTTGGTAAAGCGAGATAAGTAAATACGTATGCGGCGTAAAGATGTTGGCGCTCATCACGAAAACTAAAATTAGGTTGAGCTCCGTTCTGGGACACTGTTGTCGCAAAATACTTGTAGTAGGTCAACATCTTAGCTGCTGAAGTGTTACTCAATCAATGGCCAACTGGTTGGCGAGAAAATGTATTAATTAGATCGAAATTAAAATGCAGTAGGTTGAATTTTTCCTGTTATATATATATATATATATATATATATATATATATATATATATATATATATATATATAAATATATAAATATTTGATATGGATTTTTATCCACTTGTACTCTTGCATTTGTATGCACAAATATTTACATATATATTTACGAATAAATGTTTTTATGTATATATACATGCACACACACACACATATATGCATATATATATATATATATATATATATATATATATATATATATCACGTCTTTTCAGTAAATAGATTAGTAGTTCAATAGGAATAGATGCACTCAATTCTTAAAATAACTCTATTTCAGTTAAGATTCGAATACACATATTTTTAAAAAATTTTAACATCTCGAAAAGTAACTTTCTTTTTAATGAACATTGGGAACAAAGTTTCATGAAGGTTATTTTTTGCGAAAATATTTAAGATAATTATATATATATATATATATATATATATATATATATATATATATATATATATTAACATTATAGACTTTCTTTTTGGTTAATAGAATAAATATTGATGGGACAAAATTTATTTACCAGTATTGAGAAACTGTGTATTGCAATAATTTAAATTTTGTTAAATAAAACAATTTATCATATTCAAACAGTATCTAGATTGCAAAAGTTCGTACTTTTTTCACTTCTATTTATATCATAGAAACTTTAATTTACAATATATCTGAATTATTACTTTAAGTCAGTGATATTACCCATCCTTATTTATAAGGATTATTCACGTTTATATGATAAATGAGACGACGAATGATCAAATTCATCATACAAATCTTTTGAAAACAGTCGATACTTTATGAAACTAAAAATAAATATATTTTTAAAAAAAACACCTCTCTTAGAGAAATATTTTTAATATCAGCTTAAATAAAATAACGAATTTACTGGATTAACATTTTAGTCAAAGATGATATATATATATATATATATATATATATATATATATATATATATATATATATATAAATAAATCTATATATATGTGTGTATATATAAATATATATATATATAAATAAATATATATATGTGTGTATATATAAATATATATATATATATATATATATATATATATATATATATATATATATATATATATATATATATATATATATATATATAATCAAAATAATCCATAAAAAATTAGATGACGTCTACTTATTTAATTATGACGTCGAGGTTTCTTCGTCGAGGTTCCAAATATGTTATTATCTCATATACAAAATAAGACGTTGCAATTTATCTGCGATAATGATATTATACATACATACATATATATATATATATATATATATCAAACAACACGTTGCAATATATCTACGAGAATGATTATATAGACATAAATGAGTTTTAAAAAAATATATTTATTGCTTCATTTGGTTTCATGATATGCTAATAATTGACTTAATGGGTGAGTGCAGCGAGCAGAGGGCAAAACCCCTTAATATACATACATACATATATATATATATATATATATATATATATATATTCGTATTTATATAATCATTAATTTTATCTTTAGTTTTCACCAATTCATTGCCGAATAAACAACTCTTCTAAACAAATGATCCAGTTTCTCCTCTTTCATCATGTAATATCTTCATACTTTTCATTGATAATGTTTAAAATATTGTATACATCGTTTATGATTTTTAGTTAACACTTTCTAATACAAACTGCTGTTTCCTCTTCTAAAAGTAGCCTGCACCTCTTGTATTTACCTTTTTTACTTTTTTTAATACATTTCCGAATCCTGTTTGTTTTCACTTTCATTCTATTCTTCTTATTTTGTTTATTATTTCTCTTAAAAAATCATGTCAAAGCAAGAAGTATCCAATTAATATTCGAAATTAATTAAATAAAATTGATCAGTACCATTAAATTAAATAGTCGATATTATTCAAACTCATATTTGAGATAATAGAAGTCGATAGATTTGGAATAAAAGGCAAATAATAAGTTTCAATAAATGCTTGGAAAATATTTTCATTTTGTTTCTATTATAAGAATCAACTTATTATTTTTAATTTATTATGTCTATCTATCTCTCCCCGCCCCTCTCTCTCTCTCTCTATATATATATATATATATATATATATGTATATATATTATGTGCGTAGTTTACTAAAAAAAATATTGGATATAAATGTAAATAAAGAAGAAAATAAAGGAAATTTAAATGAAAGTTGTTACTATCGCTTAGACAAAAAACAAGCTGTTTCTTGTATTTTATTAAAAACATGTTAGTTGTACTGAAAGTTGTATGTTTTTTGTTTTCACAAACAATACAGAGTAATGGACGGTTTGAGCCAAAAATTTGTCCTCGTTCCCACGTATTTATTTAAAACGCATTCACTTATACTATTTTTAAGAGAGCTATATTTTAGCAGAGGGAAGCTACAGCCATATCATTAATTCGAATCATTATTCTATGAAAATAAATGCTAACAGAACGCGATACTAATGACCCATACGTAGAGGAATGATATAAATAGTGATTTTTCAAGTGAATATATTGCTCGAAAAACAACGTTTGATTGTTTTTCTAATATGTTGACAGCATGAATTTGACTGTTATCACGCGAAGAGAGATAATTTATTGTAATTTTACATAATTCAAAACAGAGGAAGATAATTAATTGTAACAGCGAAAAGAAAGAATCTTTACAAAAAGTATTCGATAAGGTCAATGTTACAAATCGATTCGGATAGTTGGTAGAGGGAATGGCAATTATGACGGCGTAACTTTTGGTCGGATCTAGCGATCAAAGTCTATTGATAACGAAATGATGAAGACGTAGTATCATTGCGTATTTGACGATGTATGACGGTGTCTGGCACCTGTTCAACATCCTCAACTCACCTGCGCTGTTAGTGATTATGTACACAAGGTGGTTTCTCTAGACGATTTAAAGGTCTACAGATCGATATCGCATTTATTCGACTATAATCCGTGAATCAAAAGTATTAATTTCATTATAGCAATCGGATAGTGAAAGTTGAACTTTTGTAGTCAACATCTGATAAATTTATATCTGTAATAACCGTTGTTATTTATAGAAATGATATAAAATACATGCTGATAAATATTGCTCAGTGCTCCTAGATATGTTGAGTAATTTGGCGGACAAATAACATTACTACAACAGTCCATATTAATAGTTTTATTTTTATAATTCGCACTGAATATTTTTGAATCCGGTATTAAATAATTTTAAATTATTCATAAACAATAATTGTATTTTTTTTATAGTAATTATGAAAATAAATAATGAAAAAGATTATACTTTTTGATACAACATATAATTATAGTTGGAAGAAATTTTAGACACATTATCATCTTTTTCCTTAAAACTGTTTATATATATATATATATATATATATATATATATATATACTTAGAAATAAAATTAATTATTCAATTTCGTATTATCCAAAATACAGTTTTAAGATTTATCCCATTAGCGACATTTAGATAATGTTATTAATTTTTCAATGGCAAAAAAATACTAATAAAAAAAATACAAAAATATAAAAATACTAATGTTCACACAAACATTAAACTTAAACAATTTTAAATCAAATATGTCCGAATCTTACAATGCAGGAAACATCCGTGATTACTTATAAAAGAGAAATAGGTAAAAAAAACAACTTGTATTTTATTTTGTTCGACTAAACGAAACCGTAACGCTAGAACATTATTTACTTTTAAATGTAGTAAATTTATCTTTTTGTATGAACATACACACTTATTTATGCAATTAGAACGGTAACAAAATTATATAAAACAATGGATGATAAAATAAGCGTTGAAAAAATATCTTGGAAAGTATAAAGGAATCACAAAAAATATAGGGTCTCGTTTCAAACATTAACAATTAACATTCAACAAGAACTTTGAATTTACTTCCGACAGTTAGAACTTTCCTCTACAGAGATGTAAAAAAAGTTTTTTTGAAATGATTGGTACACACTAAAGAAGGAAAGGCATGTCAATAAAAAAGGTACAATATGCTATAGACGAATTCTCTCTATATATATATATATACACACACACATAATAATTAGGTACATTTACTAGAATTCCTCGATAGCTCATTATACATATTTTCATGCAATAAATATCTAATCAAATTGTAAAAAAACATTTAGTTTCATTAATTTCCAATAACACATTAAATTAAATATGGGACTATTCAAAAATGTATTTAAAAACATATAGTAGGCTATGAGACATTTTCAAATTAACACATAAATTAATTAAAGGAAGTTCATGAATAAAATATACTACTTACATTTAAAACTTAAATATTCATAAATACCTAACTTTGTAATTGCCTACGTCACATCTAATATATATATATATATATATATATATATATATATATATATATATATATATATATATATATATATATATATATATATATATATATATATATATATATATTTAGATGTGAAGATATTTTCAGCTAGTAGTGACATTCCGAAAAAATGCAATAATATATTTTTGTATGCGATTCGTTTCTCTTTTAATTTTTATTTGGCGCTTAAAATGAAACTATTCAAGAAGAGATTCTTATACAAAAATAGTTTTGTCTGACAGTTCCATTAATTCTTAGACTTATTTCATTTAAAAATTTACATTTAATACACACACACACACACTCCTATGCATAAAAATCCGAATCTGCGGATAAACAAACCGAAGATTTGCTGCTTATGGGCGTAAAATGGGATGAAGAGTTCTTTAAAAGCAGTTAAAAATTTATAACTTTTAGTTATTTTTTTTTTCAGTAAGCGAGGGGAGAAATATATATATATATATATATATATATATATATATATATATATATATATATATATATATATATATAGATAGATAGATAGAGAGAGAGACACTTATGAATATATCAAGTGTTATATAAACATTTAATACTTAATACAGAGATATTGTTCTTGGTACATAGTTATTATTTATATTTATAATTTTCTTGTGATCAAAAAGACTGTTTTTGTGTCTAAAAACTATTATTTTGACAAGGCAATGGATTACTGTAAAATAATGATCTCACTTCTAAAATCATGCCATGGTCACTCGAGAAAAAGCAAATCGTGATTGTGTGTAACTATTTCTATTAAAAAAAAGTACGGTATAGAAATTTGAAATATTTTTTATATAGTAAACAGTACTAAAAACATTCTACTTCATTTCTTCTTTAAATAATTAATATAAATAATAAACTCTAATAACTGTTAACAGCAATTACATTATGAATAAAGATATATATATATATATATATATATATATATATATATATATATATATATATATATATATATAATATGTGTGTATGTATAAAAATATTTATATACAATACAATCTATTTAGGTTTTACTTTTCACTGAAATGTTTAATAAGTAAAGAAAAGTACAACTTCAGATTTATTTTTAATGAATGCATCTAAGAATAATTTCACAAGAGAGTTTATGGCATCACAAAATGTGACCTATAACTAGAAATAAATTGGCTAACACATAGTTTCATATGTACTCTACTTGAATGGATGTACCGATATTAATACGTTTCCCGTTGTGAAGTCACATTTGGTGGCGCTAAAAACGTTCATGAAATCATTCCAATATATTCGATTTCAATTAGGAACACTATTACCATAAACTAATATGGAATTGTTCGTGATCGCTTTATTAATCAAATTTATAGATTTAATTTTTCCGTACAAACTACAAAACAAATTGGTTTATTCGACTAGAAGAACTTAATAGCTATTTATTAATAAAATCTATTGTATCACAGAAAAAAATCAAATTTTGTAAGATTGATATTTTCAAAAAAAAATAATTAATTAAACTATATTAAATAATAAAAAAAATAAAAATAATTTAATACAGTGAAATTACGGTACTGGGAGTATTTCTAGTTATATAAATAATGAGATACACTGAAATTATAAAAATATTTATAATATGCAGCATTTTTTTCATGTTTTTACCATCAGATATAAATACACATTCACATACGAATTCTTTTTTCATTCTACAAGCCACAAAACGTTTTTCTGATTAAAAATAGTCAATTAATGATTATTGAGTCTTTTTGATGCTGTTAATGCACGTTTCGACGGCCATCGAAACCATCATCTTTAGAGTGGCAAGGTACAGAAAAAATTTGAAGAAAAAAATATTTTGAGTATAAATATTTGTATTCCATTTTTTTAATGCTTTGCTGTATTGAGGATATTGGCATCACAAATAAAATGTGCATAAGCAAGAATGAGAGATGACGATTAATCATTTATTGAAGGCAGGGAGGGAAAATCGTGCTAAAATTTTTTAACAATTTTTTTCGATTAATTGGACATTTTTTTATCGCAAACAAAATAAAAAATACAAATTTGTCGGTTACAAGAAAAAATATGTTAATTCAGATTAGCGATTAAAAAAATCCACATCTATCTGATATATAGTGGAAAATCGTTGATAATATTCCGGGAAACATCAATCTTTTGATTGGAAACTTGACTGGAAGCGTAAAAATTGATTACAAATAAAAATTTGCAGAAATGACATTACTGTCGAGTAGAAAAATTTTCAAACAAGCAAATATGCACATAACGGTTTCACATCGGACATATCTTGTACTCTAACATTATTTAATTACACTGTTAAATACAGATCGGAGAATTATTTTGCATTATTTTTTTTAAAAAAAACCGCACATATTACAACAAAAGAATAATCATTGGCATAATCATTATTTTTTTTTTAGAAAAATACTACTTTACAATAAAAACAATAAATGTCACTTATTTTTATCTTGATGGTCATTTGAATTATTTAAAGAGGACAAACGTTTTCGCTCTAATTATCATCTATATATATTTATATATAGTTACACACACACACACACACACACATATATATATATATATATATATATATATATATATATATATATATATATATATGCCAATAGGTGATTATAGCGTGAGACATAAAACAAATATTTAAATGATGTTAAATTTTGTCAAATCTATTAACATTGACCTCATATTTCTATGACAAATCACTTTCTAGATTATATTAAAATATAATTGTTCGGCGTATCCACATTATAAACTGTATCATGTTAATTGACTTTCGAATGTTATACAATATTCGTACAAAAAATTGAAATGATAGTCGTTTTAAAAACGTTCTTAGAGCCAAGTCTTTATCAGACAAGTGTTTTAATATTCCGAAATAGTATTTGATGTCAACTTCATAGCCTCATTTGTATTTATCTGTATTTTTTTTTATAAAAGCTCAGATTGTTTTGTAGTACATGTATTTCTCATTACTAATCATAATTTTCATACATGTATTATGATTATATACTAGATATATATATATATATATATATATATATATATATATATATAATATTCAGTAATAATAACTATTTATTGTTAAAAAAATATTCTTAGAAGACACACCTCTTTTTTTAGATATTATCGTGTTATTAATAGTGGTTGGTTGGTAATTGGGATTTTAGGGCGCTTCGACAGCTAAAGTTGATAGTCTAAATTATTAAGTCTAATAAAATATGAAGATATACTAGTAAATATGTACTACATAATTAACGTTTTTAATTATACTACTTTTTTAAATAATCTTAGATTAAATAATGTAAATATAACGCCTTTGATTATAGATTTTAAGTTTAGTGATTTAAAGATATATTCTTTTTGTATAAAAGATGTAGTCGATATAAGAATTTTATATAGCACATTAAATCAAAATTCTATTAATTTTATTCCATTATTTAACTGATATACGTTTTGAGTTCAGTACTGTAGGTTTTTGTAAAATTTAAAATTGTAGGAATTGAAATACTATAATAAAATAAAATCAATAGAAATTGCGCTGCTCTTGTTATTCTCAAAATATACATTATTTGATTTGAACAACAATTGCGAACAAAATATATCTTGTGATAGAATTTGATCTCAAACTGAAATTGACACATTTACAATTTTTTTTCCTATTTTATGGATTTCGATGAAAATCGAATTGAATGTATCAAGCATAGAAATCTACTGTAAATCGACATAACTTTTAGATTATTTTTTCACGAATAAATAAGATATATTATCTACCTTTCAAATTCACTATTATGTTATGGTATTATTGAAATTCACCATTATTTTTTCATACCTTTAATAAAATAGATATTCTTTTTTACTCGTGCTTTTAAATGTCTGAAAGGTATTATTATAAAGTTAAGATAAAATATGAGTAAACCATGAATAATTCTTATCCTGTAATAGGATATTAATACGAAGGTTGTCCACATTGACCTCAAATTTTATGTGATATGTATCACTTTCAGTATTTAACTATATATATATATATATATATATATATATATATATATATATATATATATATATATATATATATATATTACATTTTTGTATATGATATATAGAGGTAATATAAACATTAATTATATTTATTATGTCTGTTTCGATCGATTCAATTAAAAATTACGCGCATATCATTAATATAAATGAACAAAAAAATTGTGTAAAATATTCAATATTAAAATCAATAGTGAAATTTATGAATTTTCAAGGCACTGATCACGCCCACCGCATTTATGAAAATGATTTCAATTGGCGCAAGGATGAAAGAGACGCTTGAAAGGCATAATCGAATTCGCTAATTGATATTCAACGGGGTTAGAACCCGTGACTATGATAGACAACGTAAATCGAGACAGGGACAGGAAACTTCATTTCGGCGTCACATTGTAAATACAACCTGCCCACGGCGTTCAGACCCGGACGGAGGTGCAATACGATCTGTTACGTCACTCGGCCGCGATCCATTTTTGGACACACACACTTGATCGGCAACACCCGTCCAACGGAGTGCTAGACGTCGTCGTGTAATAGAAAAATATGCTAAATTTAAACTGGTCGACTGGAAAGAACCACCGACGTCGTAGCACAACAACGTATGGATTTGCAGTAGAACTAAGATAGACGGAGCATGTCATATGTAGATCGGTTATTTGCTCTTCGTAATGTGGTGTCGTGTGCAATAATCATTTCTTGTGTCTGAATGTGTAAATGTGAACATCCATGTGTTGCGTAGATGCAAAGTGGTGGTAGTAGTGGTTGTTATGAAAATGGTAGGATGGAGTCCGTTCATTGATCATTTTTCGGCGTTTTTTTTCTTATTCTGTCCGTGTCATTCAACTTTCCTGTATGGAATCCAATGAGAAAAATCATATCGATGACTCAAGTTGAAAATAACTTGATATATTGCCTTCAAGAGTTTATGGTGCATGCCATAAACTATGAAAATCGATTGAACAAACAATTAGGGTACGTTTTTCTTAATATGTCAAGGTGCTTTAAAATAGAATTGGTTTTAAATTACAGTCGAATCGTTAAGAGTTCATTGGTTTTGAATATAAATCTATTTAGTAGATTTTATCACTACGACAATAATGAATTCCATTAAACACTATAAATAAGACACGACAAAAAGGTAACCAATAGAAATAAACATAATATTATATAAATAAAAAACTTTTTTAACGTCCGAAATAAAAATTAAATATAGAAATTAAAATTTATTTTTTTTATAATTTTATTTTGTATTGTCCTATAAAAATTAAGAAAAAAAATGATTTTAACTAAATCATCGATTACCATTGAAAAAAATATTATTGCTCAATTAAATATTTTACTGTTCGAATACAAAAACAAATGTACTAAGTATTTTACTTCTATCTGTTGTAATTACCATGTTTTACCAATGATTAATCTGTTCGTCGTATTACTGAATTGGCCACTGCGGCTTAACAAAAATAAAAAAAAAACGTTTTTATAAAAAAATATGTATTATTGAAGAATCTATAAGTTTTATAACACTGACGATGACCATAAACTATTAACAATCAATGACAAATTTAAGTGTATCTAATAATAAGTATGTTGTTAAATTAAATCAATGAAAATAATTGCCATTTGTATTCAACCAAACAGTCTGAATATTTCCAATATATTTGAAAATATACATGCATAAACATATGTAATTATATTTAAGTTATATTACACAGCATCTGATCAATGTTTTGCTAAAAATTTGATATTACGCACATGATACTCATATAAACATTAACTCCTTTAAATACTGAATCTGAATAACGGTAATCAATCAATATTTTTATAAAAAAAAACTATAACTTTCATATATTATAAAAAGTGCTAGTTATAGATATTTTCAGTCTTTTAAATGATATAATATATACATTTCTTGGATGAAAATTTATTCACATACATACATATATATATATATATATATATATATATATATATATATATGTATATATATGTATATGTATATATATATATATATGTATATGTATATATATATGTATATATATATACAGCAATTTTATTCAGAACTGCTTCCAAACAAATATGAACATTCATTATTTGTTTTAAAACAGGACAAAAAACAAGTACACTAAATATTTTTTTTTACTTTAGAAATTTAATTTTCTACTTCAGTATTTGCTTAAATATACTTTTATTTAATAATTTGCCTTTGTTATTCATCCTTATTTTTATTTGTGTTATGGATACATTTTTTATACTACACGTCTTAAAGAGAAGTATATTTAATTACAGATAAGAGAAAAATGATCCGATTATAAAATATAACATATAAAAAATTAGATATTTTTAAATGATTCAGTAATTATTAGTCATATATATATATATATATATATATATATATATATATATATATATATATATATACACATATATATATATACAAATATATACATATATATACATATATATATATATATATATATATATATATATATATATATATATGTGTGTGTGGGTGTGTGAGTATGTGTATGTGTGTGTGTGTAGGAGACATGTTTTAATTTTAAATTTATTTTCTCCTTTTTATGACACTTAACGCAAATAAAATTCTCAGAACGTTATAATCATTATACAGTTACTATATTGTTCTAATGATAAAAATAGTTTTCTATGACCATGTGTACAGTATACAGCGAACAAAGAATGGAGTAAAGAAAAGAGAAAAGCGTTTGAAAGGAAATAAATGCACGTTATAATTTTTATAGTGACAGGTTGAGTAAATGTATAGAAGAATTAAAACAGTATCGGCCAGTAAAACTTTGAATTCGGTCAAGTTTGATTCCCCTGTTTGTTTATTATTTGCTCGTCTTTCAATTACATATATAGATTAATAAAAAAATTACCTTGATAATACTACAAAACATACAGCTATATTTAATTTACGAAATGTTCACAGATGCAAATTCAATAAACATAGGTGAAAAATAAGAAGAGAAAAAATTCAAACGTATATTTAAAATATTGCTGTCAAAAAATCACCATGTACTGTAAATAGAACCAATGCCAATATAACAACAGTTGAGCTGTTAATAAACCATAAAACACTTAACTTTTCGCATCGTAAAAACAAGGAAATTACCTAATAAAAAGATGTCAAACGTTTATATATATATATATATATATATATATATATATATATATATATATATATAAATGTATATATATATACATATTGAATACGTTTATAATCGTTTAAATTGCGAATTACTATTTATAACAGTTGACATAAGACAAAAAAATGTTTAAAAACTTGATGATCATTCAAGTAAATTTATATATATATATATATATATATATATATATATATATATATATATATATCAATGATGTCGACTTATTTATTTGATATATTTATTGTTTCATTCGGTTACATGTACATGCTTATAATTGGGAAGTGGGTGAGCGTATCGAACCCGGGGTTTGGTGAACGCAGCGAGCAGGGAGCAAAGCCCCCTAGTATATATATATAATATATATATATATATATATACAGACACACCTATGTACATGAGTGTATGTAAAATTATTTATAAGTAGATTTTCAAACTATTTACTTGTTTGTGAAACAAAAACATTTTATTTCGTATTTAAATAAACTTCTAGATATCTTCTATAGTAAAGTATAAGTAGAATATCAGTGATTCTTTATTAGTTTAGTTTTTTTTATTTAAAATTTACTTCATTTCATTAATTTTAACATATATTGTGAATTAACAATTAATTTAATAATGAGTTTAATGACGTTCAAAAAATATTCATTCCTATACTTCAATGTCGTGTTAATTGAGATATGAATAACATAAAATTTAATTTATTATTTTTTGAAATACTTACATCTGAGTATACTAATACATTATTTTTGCAAAATTATTTTTCAAAAACTGTCTTAAGAGCTCAAGTACTATATAATCACATACTTATACAACCTATTAATTTATGAAGCAAAAAAGCGTTACTAAACATGAACAAAACAAATGAATGATAATAAATATACTCATTTTTTTTTATAAACCATGTTTGTTTTTTAAAACCGAACGTAAAACTATTAGATCACTGATTGGAACATATCGTTTCATTGATTCTGTTCTTTCATAAAATTTTAAAATCAAGGCGATGAATAGCATGGTGACTACAGTTGACGCGTATTTATTTTCATAAAATTTCAATAAAGCAAACAAATGTACGCGTTTACTTGTTATTTATAATAATAAATACTATTTTAAAATAGAGATTACGATTATACTTTTTTTTAAAAAAAAAAAAAATTATTTCAATGTCTATAAAACGTTACAAAAAAAAATATTTTTTTATGATTTTTGTATCAAAATATATAATTTTATCTGGTTGTATCCACAGAATATGAATATATGTATGAATTTAATTATATTTATATACATATATATATATATATATATATATATATATATATATGTATGTATATATATATATATATATATATACATATATGTATGTATGTATGTACGTATATATCAAGTTTATATATATATATATATATATATATATATATATATATATATACATTATATATATATATATACAAATATATATATATATATATATATATATATATATATATATATATATATATAGATAGATAGATAGATAGGTAGATAGATACATGGATAGATAATATAGAAATGTACAGTCTACGTTTCTCAAGTGTTTAATTACTTTCACAAGATTACATAATTTAACTTCTTCAAATAAACATAAAAATATGATTATTTTGGCAACGATCATTTTTTCTTAAAATTGATAAATGTCAAAAACACTATAAAAATACGTATAGACACCTGGTGCGACTCATCAAACAACACTATGATGCGCATAGTGAGCAGCTGTTTGGAAAAAATTTCGAAGTATAAATACGAATTTCTTCTGAAATTTTAAGCATTCTATATCGCGATATTGTTTTAGACAGAACAACAATAATAATAACATATATATATATATATATATATATATATATATATATATATATATATATAAATATATAAAATGGCAGTGCATATTGAAATTTTCTTACAAAAATCATTGTCGGCATTAAAATATAATCGGGTTATTTTCGTGCATTTATTAAAATTCGATGTTTATTTTATTAATAATCAAATACGCACTAGTCATTTCACTTCTGTAAACATATTAACTTAATTTAAACAGAACGAATTTGAACGCGTACATAATACATCGATTTCGTTTAAATATTTATGAAAACGACAATTGCGGAAACATTAAATAAATACTAAACTGCTTTTTAAGAAACTAATTTCAAACCGTTATTGAACGATAACTATTCAGAACATGACTAAAAATGGTAACACTGAAACATGATTCATACCATTCGAACTACTTAAAATCTACATAATGATATATTCACATGCGTACAATTCCAAGACACTTACCAACGAAAATAAACGAAAAAAAATTGAAAATGAATAGCTTTTAGAGAGATTATCGCTGATACGATTATTACTGTTGGCTGATCGTTTCGTATTTCGAATATGTTATTCGTCAAAAGCAACTGTCGTTATTTTATCACAGTGTTTTTCTTTAGAAATGAAATCGAAATAAGAGCTACTAGAAAATATCTATGCAGTTCCGTCCCCTTATGACTGTATAGACAACGACCTAAATATTAGTTCATTTCAGGAATAGATACTTAATAAGAAACGTCATACGTAAAACGCAAAACTAACTTCTGCAGGGTTCGACATTTCAAAATAGAATATCTAGCAAGAAGTAGGGATGCATTAATATTTTGGCAGATTTGATTCGCGTGAATATAAAAATTACCACACATCATACAAAAATAGATATTTTTGATTTGTAAATGTACAAACAAATTGTTGGTTGACTGATTTACATGAACGACAATGATTTCAGTTTGACGAAATATGTTTAAAAATAGCATTTCTTTTTGGCAAAATAAACGAAATTGAAGAATTATAATTTTAAAACGATAAACAGTAAAAACGCATGAATAATTCCGACACTATTTTTGGAAATTTATAGATAACATTTTTAGATATAATACTGCAATTTTAAATTTCATTAAACTTTATGGTGAAAAAACGTAGTCATATATTTTCAACTTTTATTTTATATATTTATTTATAAGTTGTCGCTGTCCAATGACAGATCAATCAATCCGCGTTTATGTAAATATTTTCGAGTTCTTTGTTATTTAACGACATTACCTGGTTTTTGTAATATAATTCTGTCCGTTTAAATTAAAACACTTTCTCGTCGTTTTAGGATTTTGAAATGCCAACCTTAACATTTGAAAACACAGTATATCTTGGCCAAGCAGTTCGCATAACCTCACAAAATAGAAATAAATACGATGGCGTCCGATTACACACTTTTCGCGTTCGAGTTGGAAAAAGGTACCGAAACTGCAAAAATGATTTGTTCAGTTTTGGAGAAAGGTGTTGTGACGCATAAAATGGTAACATAGAGGAAGAAATCTGAAATTGGATTACGACTTTATCGACTCAAAGCCACCATCGTTTTTCAATAAACGATTTGTTAGTTACTTAACAGATAAAGCAAAGTTAAACAAAACAATGAGGGTTATTTTGAAGATTTAAATGTATTGCATTTTCCCGTAAACATACATTTTATATAAAAAATAGGGTACCGAATTAATTTGTACGCCCAATATATACTGACAAAAGAAAATGACAACTGACAAACTGCATAAATAATAACTCATTATCTTAAAAAGATATGTTTAAAAATTTAGAATAAATAAATATTTTTTTTCTCAAATCAAGTTGCTAGCCTGTCAAGTCACTGGTCATCATATTATCAAATAATCCTTCCTGCTAATTTTTAGTTTTCGACGAAGTCTACAGCTGTAGTAGTTTTGAAGAAAAGTGTAATGAAAATTATAAAAGTCGAACTCGTAAAATTGCGTTCAAATTAAAATTAAATTTGAACCAATAATTGAAAAAAATTTCATTTTTTAAAACATGTAAAAACAGTTGTTTAAAACCAGGTAACTGGGTAATTATTTCATCTCAAAATTGGTCGAAGAAACCATTGGAAGATAAGTGATTTTTTTGATCTTTTTAATTAACTTTGCCTCGGAAGTCTTCTTAGTTTCCTCCAGGACAATATTGATATTATATTAATAGTTATAGCTCGAGAAATCACATATCAGTTTTCAAAATTGTTATTAATCTATACAGTATTTTATCTTATTCAGTTTATACTAAAAAGTACAGTAAGTTTACACATTGAAGTAAGTAGTAGTCTATACAAAAATAAATTAAATTTAAAACAAAGGTACTTGATATATATAAATATGTATATATATATATATATATATATATATATATATATATATATATATATATTATCCTCATCACCATCAGTCTCTGTCAATTCACTGATGGATAAAGGCTTCTTCCATGATATATATATATATAGCTGTTATTTTTAATATTAAGTTAAGCATTTTAAGTTGTTATATTCATCTTAAATTTTACTATTATTAGCATAGGCATGTCATTTCTTAAAACAATATTTAAAAAAGAAGGTAAAAGACAAAATTTATAATAATTTTCTAATGTTTATGTAGTCATAATTTTTCTAGAAATTTCATTAACCACACATTAATAAAAAAATATTATGTCTTACTATAAAAAAATACATTTGTCTTTTTCGAACAAAAAGAAAATGTTACAATTAAACTTAATATTACAATAGAATACACTATCTAACTATATATAAATATATATATATATATATATATATATATATATATATATATATACATACATAAATAATTTATAAGTAAAAATATGAGAGAAAAAGTTATACGTTTATAACATTTACTCATGTTATACATTTTATTAAATATACTGCTTAAGCTCTTTTATTTAATCATGTCATTTTTTTACTACCTTGAATAAATAAAAGTTTACTAAAAAACATAGGTCTAATAATGGATCTTATAATTAATAAGACACCGATACATATATTTTGTAATTTAAAAGACTTGACATTATATTAAATTTTTAATTTTTAAGAATAAATTCAAGATAAAACACTAATCAATAAAATTAAAAAGTATAGTACTTCAAAAATATGATACTTCATTTCATTAATGTTACAATGGAAATAAATAAAGTAAACTAATTACAACAGAATATGCGATTTTGTGGAAAATGGTTTCTACAAATATAATGAGATTTTCAGCAGATAGTCTTACTGTTATTTTCTTAACAACTTAAATATATGAATTTATTGATAACAAAGTGTAATTATAAACTTTAAAAAGCATGTATGTAATATTACTAAAAAATAGTTTGTCCAGCTAATAACAAATTATTTTACTTTAGTGTCTAAATATGATAGTAAAAAAATAATAATGGTGTTATTGTTACAGTACAGAACTAAATATATATGAATTATATTATTTTTTTTTAATTTTGTTATTAACAGTCAACATTATTATTTCAATTTGATAGAAAGTAAATTATTTTTATGTTCCTATTGATTATTAATATAAAATAGTTGTAATTACCTAAATTTTAGTATTTTTAAATCGTGTAATTTTTTTATTATCGAGGTAATAAAAATAATTTCAACATTAGCACAAAACTATAAATTATCTTTCAAAATGCGAAAAATCACGTACCTCATCACAGGCAGCACAGCGTGGCTTCAACAATTCTGCATAATGTCGTTCACAATAAACAGATCTATCATATACGCAGTGTGCCAAATCGACTAGTGGTTCATTGCATTTTTCACATACAAAACAAGCTGGATGCCAGAACCGAGGCAGCATTTGATATGGTCTGTAACAATTTCAATTTAAAAATAATTAAAACAATACAACGTTTTGCACAGAGATATAATTTTAAACTGGTACCATATACCAAATTATTAAATTAAATTTTAGAAATTATTTCATTAAATTACTGTCTCTTACAGTTTTTGATAAAATTAAATTAAAATAAATACATTTTAAATAGAAAATTAAAAAATTAAAAAGAAAAAAAATAAAACTTTTAATCTGCGAATTAAAATGTACAGTATACTGATGTCAAATATATAAAAAAGATGAAAATTACTTTTTTTTCAAGTGTTATACTTTTTAAATTTACCTTTCTTCTTCTCTGTCTGAAGTTTCATATCCACCAAAACGATGTGAAGTAACACTTAGCGAGCCAGGTGAAATAGGTTTATTACAAGTATGGCAAATATTTTTTCCTTTTGGTGCTTCTACAACATAGCCTGTAAAATAAATATTAAAAATAATAAAGTTAAAAAAGTATATAAAAAAAATTCCAACAGATAGTTTTTTCACCTATAATATAGATATTTTTGAGTAGGCAACCAAACTCTCATTATTATATATCATCGTACATTATATATTTGTTGTATCATTAAAAACTTTCGTTATTTATTTTTTTATAAAAATAATTTCAGACGTACATTTGAAACATAAATAATTTAATTAATATAAAAATAATTAAAAATCTAAAAACATGTATACTATTTTTATACAAAAAGCTTATAACAATAGCAACAAAATACGAATTTTAAGATAGAGAAAATTAACGAATGGATAAAAGTGAAAAAAATGTTTCATTATCCCATTAAAACAGTTATTCTGCTTTTCTGATAATAACCTAAATATATACTTACAAAATTTGAAATGTAAATGAAAATGTTTAACATGTCAATGACTAAATTTTATTATACTTAAATATTCAGTTAATTTCAAGCATATATATATATATATATATATATATATATATATATATATATATATATATATAAGCTTGAAATTAATATAAATTATATATATATATATAATAATAATAATAATTTATTCACACAACAATGTAAAATATATTAAAACGGTAAATAACCTCAAAAATTTATAACATCAAAAACGATCATTTAACGTACCTATATCCAACGCAATTTCATTACGAGCAGCAACGAAATCTTCATAACTTGAATGATACTGTGATGGAACATGTTTACAATAAGTTAAGGCTAAATCTTGTTTGGGAAGTTGTAGAAGTAGCTGTTTATCGCGATATCGTTCACCAGGAGTTCCTAGCAACGGTACTTTATCAGGTGGAAAAGTTTTGAAGAAATCTTCAATTTTCGACAAGTTTGTAAGACCGGGTGGTACCTGCAATATGAAATCATTTTTAATTGATCTTGCATATTTCTAAAATTAAGCAATTAATTTCACTACAGAGAATTAATTCTAAAATATAATTGAGTTCAGAAAATGAGTTAATTTTTTTATTTCTAGTTCTTATTTCATATTTTCAATATTGGTTATATTGTTGTAAATGTGCTAAAAATAAAAAAAAATGTATATATAACAAATCTGACTATGTTTATAGTTTGTTACAATTGAATATTTAAAGTAGTTTGTTGAGACATGTTACAAAAAAAATAACGAATTAAAATTTGATGTTAACTAAATACAATGTACTATGTACTTGTTAGTTTCTCTGTTTGATATTTTATTATATTTCTTAAGCATATGAACAAAATAACACAAAACTTCCAAGCAGTAAAACTTTTTTAACTATGTATTTACTCCATTTCAAATTTGACATGTTAATACCGATATTTTGTTTAAATTTATGTTCAAAAATAAATAAATATGACATTTTGTTAAACATAACGGACTTTTCAGAAGTTTCCATTAGGCGATACATCGTGGTATCCAAAAAGGTATGTCCCATTCGAAGGAATTCCTCAATGGTTCCAGGTTTCATATTTTCTGAATTTTTAATAATTTACACATCATTTTACAAATTTTTGAAACTATGTAATAACAAAATAAAATAAAATTGAGAGATCTGATATTATTTCTAAATATTTTTACTAATCACATGTTTCCAGGTCATTAGACTAAGATGAATTATAGCTATTTTTGTTTACAAAACGAATAAAAGTAATCCTGTTGACATTCATTATCATCCCATAACGTGAATCTTTATCCAGTTAAAAATTCGATTTATACTATTTTGAAGACTGATCCATCTACAATGTACAGGAGTTTATACTTAATTTGATTAAATAAGTAAGGCTTTTTGTAAACAAAGTAAAAATAGGTATCCATTTCGCTGTCTTGCGATACCCCTAACTTAAAAATTAATTAGTATATTAAACAATGTTAAATGTTCTAAAAATTATATTGTTTTAATTAAACAACTGAAAATAAAAATAGTAAAAATACATGTAATAAAAAAAATTATTAGACATCTTGTTATACTTTGTATAAAAACATTATGTATATAAACAGTGTGATAAACACAGTAAATTATTAATATACGTTATTACATATCAAGTTACAAAAAATACTACTGTGGACAAGTTTCTATTTTTTAATAATAAAAAGCAATAAACAGAATAACTGAATTACACCTACCCAGGCATAATTGAAAGTTTGCGCTTCTACATTGTTCGGCACACCAGCTGCTCCTCCTCTGCTTACATCAGACTTGAACCCAAGTCTTTCGCTTACGTTCTGAAACTCGTCATGATAGATGGCATGAGCTTCACGTGGGCATTTGCAACCGCTGCATGTTTTCCTGCAATAAAAATTCGAATTAAAACGTGTAGTGGAAAACTGAACGGATACGTCAATCTCGATCTACCTCCAAATACATAAACAATATTCAATGATAAGAATTTCATAATACTCTTTTCCTTACACATTTTTTTATGTGTAAAATTTTTATGCTATACTATAATATTATACAATTATAATACCTCTACACGTGCTTCTTTTTTAATATATACACACACATATACATGTATGTGTATATATATATACATATTAAAAATTCCTCAACCTTCTTGTTCGCTGTTATTATTGATTTTTATTGTTTCAACATACCTTATGCCACCTTATATAAATTCATTGTTGACATTTTCTTATAATCGCGAAAAATTAAATTTCAATCGTCTGATTATACTTATCGAAATTTACCTAAAGACGACAGATACGTCAAAATACATTGTAGTGATATTCAAAAAGAGTAGAGGTCGAACAGGAAATCAATAAGAACAATAGTTACATTAAATTTACAGGTACTGACATCACTAAAACCATTTTTCTTATCGACACGCTTCAATTTCACAAATGAATTATTTTTTCAAACCACAAAAAAATGTCAAAATATTCAATAAATGATTATTGATCATTTTTGATTGTAGCTTATGTACATTTCGATGGTGATGTCATCATCTGCAAAGCGCTAAGGTACATAATAATAATTACTATTGGACGAAAATATGCTTTTTTTAAATTTTTCAAACATTTAAATGTCCATTTATTGAGTTAAAAGTTGGTTCGATCAAAAAATCATTTAAAATTCTTATAAAATATACTTCTTTTTATTGGAATTATGATTTTTCATTTATGACACAATAGCTCGCAATTTCTTAGTTACAAGTCAAATTCTCTTCCACACAATCAGTTTTATAAAATAAAGAAAATTAGCTTAGACCTACTTTGAATTATATCAAATTGAAAAACGTTGTTACTTTTATAAATTGAAAAACATTATTATTTTTATCATGTTCTTATTTTCATTAATAAAAAAATAATTTACATTGTTTACAATACAATAATTTATCAATTCCAATTAACAAAGCAGTTTGATAATTTTTATATGATTATAATGAATAAGCTCTTCTTTTCTATTTGCTTTGAGT
>CM068320.1:15309186-15324186 GCA_034766995.1 Acanthacorydalis orientalis | reverse complement strand
AAAAATAAATAGTAAAATTATTTTAATAAAACTGAAATCTATATGAACTATTTTCAAAACTAATGACAGTAATGGAAATAATATATAATATTACATTACATGGTCCTTACTTCAGCACCGTTCAAATTCTCTGGATGAAGATATTAGCATATTTTATTATAATATTCTTTTGATACTGTGGGTAAATTTACTTTCACGAATGAATTTTTCACTCAGCCACAAACTGTTGATCAAAAATATTAGATAATGCTTTTTTGATAGTTCGAACTGATGTTTGAGTTCGAAGAATCACCATCACTTCTTATCTTCAAAATACAAGTGTGTATATATATATATATATATATATATATATATATATATATATATATATATATATGTACCTATTTTTTATTCAATATACGAATTAAAATGTATGGCTTTAACAAAATATTTAAAAGATGTGAAAATTACACATTCTTACTGAATAAATAATATCAAAATAATAATCGAAGTTGCGAAAATAGAATAGAATAAATATTTGGATAGCTTAAGAGTAATATTTAATTTTATATGCAGTGCACTTATAAAAATGTTAGTATAACTGAAAACAAACACAAAAAATGCTCATTACAAGTCAAAAACAATCCGACATGTTTGGTTATAAAAAATATACAGTGCTTTTAATGAATTCATTAAATAGGGACAAACACAAAAGATCACGTTATTCATATTGTATACAAACACATACATACATACAAACACATATATATATATATATATATATATATATATATATATATATATATATTACATAAACAAAACAATAATATATAGTTTCAAACTGAATTAAACCAGTAAAACAAATACTAATTTAAGAAACCCATACAGTAATTGTATAGCTGAAATTAACTTAACAGTGACAAAATGCACACATTTACTAAAAATAATTACAACTTAATTATTTTACTTAGAAATAAATACATGTGCGTTAGCATATTTATTTATGTAGTTAAATGAAAATTCCACGCATGAATCATTTAAGATTGCGTTCGTGTCAAGACAAGAATAATTTGTAGAACTCGAAGATAATTTTAAGACAAGATTTATGATACTGTTAAATGAATTAAACAACAATAACTAACCTAATGTTTGATGATATGTACATCTATTTAATTATTTTTGAAGTTTTATCTGATAGTTTAGTTGGTACCTATGCGTTTTTAACACTTAAAAAATACTTTTTATATTAAATTAAAAGTACCTGGAATTTGTACTGAAATTAATTGTATTTCATAGCTATATTTTTTAACAGTTTCAGGCATGAATTTCAAGTCATTCATTTCATCAATATTTTCAGTAATGTGATCACTGAAAATATTGAGTGATCAAGTATCAAGTACATCAAGTATTGTGATTTTATTATAAACTATTTATATATATATATATATATATATATATATATATATATAGAGAGAGAGAGAAATATAAAGGAAACAGGCACGTAACACTTGCTTAAATTAATAATTAGTTGATGTTTGATCCAGCATGTTTGGACGTTAATTATAAAAAAAAATGAAATAAACCTTTTCTCACGGATATAGAAGAACTATTTTAAGATGATTCATATCGAGACTACTCAGGAATGTGAAGATCAGAAACAGATTTTTCTTGTACAGAAGAAAATATTAACTGACCATTGCTTAAAGACGGAATACAACAAAATCTGACGTAGTGAAAACTATTTTCTTTTAATTATTTATAATAATTTTCATATACGGATGTTTATTGTAAGACTGATTAACAAATTTACTTTTTCAATTTAAACGTATAAAATGTTATATTGATTCTTCAAAATATGCCGTAATAAAGTAAAAAAAATCATCAAATTTACGGAAAAAAAAATTATATTGATATACTATAACTGTCTATGCCAGTGTTTCCCGAAATTTTCCTACAACGGAACACTTCATAAATCTTAAAAAAATTTAACGGAACACCTTGATTATTTTGTAGGGTAGATAGATATAAATAATAAATAAAATAAATGAGTGAATCAGCGTTAAGAAAAAAATAAATATTTATTCTCAAATGTTAATTAGTTAAAATAAAACACATAAAAATAATAAAATAAAGTAGCATTTATATATATATATATATATATATATATATATATATATATATATATATATATATATATAATAAAATTGCGTTCTTAATGACTTCAGTATTTTTGGGTCTTTGAATTACAAATTATTTTGATATCAGGCAGAATATTAGAAAGTTGAGTAAGTTCCTAGGCTTTGGCTTTATGAGAATCTTGCCGCGCATAAATATGTCGTTGTAAAAGGAAGTAAAACAAGAATAGCTAGTTTTGATACACTGGAGTACTCTTCTGTTAAATTTGTCCAGAAATCATTTGATGGAAGTTCCTTGTGTTTTTGTTTTAAATCGGAGTCATTAAGCAAGTCAATTAGATTTTCATAATCACTTGCGCCGAAGCCTGCTAACTTAATCGTCACTGTAAATGGCTTCCGAACCTAGGTATTATCCTCACGGGATTTTGGAAAATACTGCAAAAGGACTGATTGTAAGTCATGCAAGTGTTCCGGCGTAATTTTTGTTAAAATTACGCCGGAAACTTCTTCGCCTAATCTAAAAATTATTTCAGTCAAAAATTCGTGCAAGACGGGAGAACAATCAAAATTATTCAATTCAACTGTAGAAATCCATAATTGTAACTTTCTATCGAAAGATCCAATCTTATCTCTTGTATTGAGATTGTATTAAAATTGAAACTGTCGCAGCGTTTAAAACCATTTCAGGCTCATATTCATTTTGACAATTTTACACGGAACACATATTCACTCTTCGCAGAACACAATTTGAGAAACGCTAGCCTATGCATAAAAGAATCAATGAAGTGGTGTTGTTCTAGTGAAACGCGAACAAAAAATATCAAGTCTTACCGACAATGAAAAAAAAATAATAATTTTAGTACTGTAATAATATTCTTTTGATTAATTTAAAAAAAAATGAAACATAATAGTAAACACAACACATAGGTATACTTTATACAATTTATTGCAAACATTGTGTCATCAAAAAAAGAAAAAAATCTTTCCTGTTCAATTAGCCGACGAATTTGTTTAGTATACTAATGTTTAAAATCCTTACAAAAGCCGGTATTCACTAAGAAGATCAACACAAATAATCCATCCTCCTTCTCCCCTAAGTCCAACCTCAAATGACTTATATTTGGTAAGAAATTTGATGAAGATATAAATCAAGTCCGATTTTTGAACAGATTACATGGGAAGACTTTCGAATGTTTTTATAATACAAATATATTGAAAATTAAAAAAAACTTACATTTTTGTTTATATATATATCTCGTATATATATATATATATATATATATATATATGTGTGTGTGTGTGTGTGTGTTCATGCTATTTCTATTCATAAAACGAAATCGTCGAAAATACACAGGAAATATTAAAAATGATGTACAGTACGTATTAAAAGTTAAAATCGTTTTTTCCTTAAAAAAAGCAAGATTCGCCCATTACTTACTATCTTGAAACACTTTTTAATTCAATATGTTGACGACTGATAGATATATTTATTTATCTATTTTAGTATGTTCAAAATCACATTAATGACATGGTAATTCCAGTTTTCAGAATTAATTTATTCTGAAAAAGTATGGAAAACCCTGTCTCCTTATTCAAAAGGGTCAGGTTCATTAGGTTACATCATTATTCAGTATCAAATAATCCCAGTGACATCTTAATTTATTGTATTGTAAAGTGATGGCTTTGGATCTTAGTATTAAACTGTATATTACTTGGAATTACAATTACTATACCTCCCGAAATCACATATAAACCGGTCCCGCTATGCGATAGATAAGTCATGAAGTCACAAGCAAGTCGTTAAGTCACAAGTCAGTATCCAGATCACAAAATTATTTTTAAGTCATAACCCTTGTATTCGCAGTCAAAATAAACGTGAAATCACAAAAAATACACTTCTTTTCATTAATTTAAAAAGGAGTCCATCTCATTCCCTAGTGCATCACAAAGTGGTAGTGACGACTCCCATAAACAACACAATACAAACTATTCTACAATTAACGATTTTACAGATAATATTGAAATAGATTTTTTTTAGAATAAACCAAATTGTATAAATAACTATAATTATATATATATATATATATATATATATATATATATATATATATATATATATATATATACCAAATATATTGTATATATAATTATATTTATATATTATATATATACGAGGTCAAACAATTAAGTAATGCGACCGATTTTTTTCTCGGCCTGTGGTAACACTGCGAACCTGTAACTCTGCCACCGTAATAGCAGATCCCTACTCTCTCGATTGAGACCTTGACCACCCTCGTACAATCATTTCTTCGCCAGCTGTTTAGTGTTTTGTAACAACGCGCGAGTAGTGCATGTCACGAAAATGGAACAGAGAAAGATTGTCAAGATTGCTCAAGATTGTCTCGAGCAGGTTGAAAGTGATCCTACTCTTCTCGATCGAGTTATTACTGGTGATGAAAGTTGGTTCTTTCAATATGACCCCGAAACTAAACGACAAAGCCAACAGTGGCTGTCCCCTGGAGCACCAAGGCCAAAGAAGGCGAGAATGAGCAAGTCCAAAGTGAAAACCATGTTGATTTGCTTCTTCGACAGCAAAGGGGTGGTTCACAAAGAGTTCGTACCACCTGGACAAACCGTAAATCAAGTATTCTACCGCAATGTGCTCGAAAAATTACGAAAAAGGGTGCTCAGAGTGCGTCCAGAGATCGCGAAGACTTGGGTTCTGCATCACGACAATGCTCCCTGTCACAGTGCGTTCAGTGTCTCTCAGTTTTTGGCGTCTAAAGGCATCGCAACGTTACCACAACCGCCCTATTCACCGGACATGTCACCTTGCGACTTTTTCCTATTCCCCCATATGAAAAAATTCGTCAAAGGTCGACATTTTGACTCCGTTGAAGATATCCAAGAATCTGTGACGAGGGTACTCGGAGAGGTCCCACAAGAACAGTTAAATACATACTAGTTTATCTAAACTTTAAAAAATGACATAAAATAGTAAGAAAACAATTTTACGAAAAGAAATAACATTGAATTACGATCTACAAGTTTTACCTCGTCATCATAAAACTTCTGGATACACTTCAATCCCATAAACTCTGCATTAATGTTATTTAAAGAGCGTCTTTATTATCAACTGTGGTAATATAATTATAAGTTAAATGTATAAATCGATGAACAACAAACATGACTAAAACATTTCAATAAGTATGAAAATAAAATAATTACGAAATGAAGAGAGTACACGGACAGAAATAAAGTCTTTGCGAATTTTTTGACAAAACTTAAAGTTATTTATTTAACGGTAATAGAAATAGATGTTTAGATTAGTTTAAAAACAAACGATGACATAAAGTTTTCGTCGATTGTCGTGTCTGAGTAAAGAATAGCGCTGCAATCTATATTAATCGTATCTTAATTTAAACAATTAGTAAATATATAAATACAATTGGACTATTTTTTTAAGATCTTCGATAATTGTTCATAATCAGAAAATAAACAACACAATGAAAACGTCATTTTTGAATATGATAATAAAGACATTTTTATACAATTCACATATTGGTGATTGTATTTCGAAACTTTTGATGTTTATGAGTTATATAATAAAAGATCAATGACGGATGTTAAACTGAATGATGTGATATTTTATGATTTTAACTTGGGATATGTCATTAAAAATGATTGCAAAATTATTCATTTCGTTAGAATAAGATCAAAAGTACTTTATCATCACAGTGGGTAAAAATAGTAAGCATTCGTTTGGAGTTCTGCATGACACACGGCTATTAAATCAGAACTGTACACGTCGTTTAAATTATTATGTATTTAATTTAGAATATTATTTTCAAAAAATACATTCGAAATACATGTAAATGTACACACACACACACACACACATATATATATATATATATATATATATATATATATATATAGCTATAATAATTAAATTTTTTTTTTATTAATAAAATTTTATCAACTGATCTACACCAAGTAATAAACTATTTTCTAGGACATTCAAAATTTTTTAGCAGCTTCTGTACAGTCGAGAAAATAGGATCTTAAATTCTACAGTTTCAAAATATGTCCATATGGCAACACATGGAATGTTAAATTTTTAATCATAAAATTTCATCTGAATTTACTGCAATAAACGTATTTATGTCTACTTAGTTGTTCATTCAAATTATTGGTTACTTTACGACTTGTTAGTATTGAAGATATTATTAATACACAATAAAAGAAAATAATGTTCAAGTAGCATTAATAAATAAGATATAAAATATTGGAAGAGATCGAGACTAGTCAGGACTTTCTTCAACTGACTATAGTTTTGTCTTTTGTTAATACAAGACAAGAATGAATAGTTCAAGTCATCAAAGTACAAAGCATAAAACCAACAGAATATACAATTTTAGTACAAAAAAAAATTATTCATTATTTTTTATCTTTCATTAACTGACGCGGTAGATGATTAAAAAACATTCTTAATAAATTTGTTTTTATCTTTTGAACATTGCAAATATATTTATTGATCATATTTTCACATCATTAACATATATAAGTAATAATGGAGACTATTATTAAATCATTTAATAACTTTTTAAGTTTAAAAAAACTTTGTATAATAAAGATAATATAACAAACATTAATCTTCTTTCAGATAATTAAACAGTAACAACTTTAAATATTGGGTCATCTCATAAATAAGTAGTTTTTTTAAAAAATAAATTTTGAAACAGTGAACAAAAATTGATATTTTAATTTTGATCCAAAATATGTTTTACATTATTATTTACAACTTCTTTCCAGGTTAAGCTTACATTTTCAACACCCTGAAGATAAAGCTTTTTGGGGTTTGAATTAAACAAAGATTCGAGGTCCCTTCGGACAACACTCTTTGTATTAAGCCATTTTCCTTTCATGTGATTTTGGAGGCTGTATCAGATGATGATGCGATGGTGCTAGATCCGAGGAATATAGTGCTGAGTCATAATTTAGCATTCAAATTACCTCAGTTTTTGAAACGTTTCGTGTGTCATGTGAGGTTGCGTGTTGTCGTGGTGAAAAATTTAAAAAATCCCCCTTTTCCGTTGGCTAATGCTGGTCGTTTTTCATCAATGGATTGTATCAGTCGTACCAGTTGTTCACAACACAACTTCTTTGTAATGGTTCGAGTCTATAGTAAAAGCTCGTAATGGGTATTCCTTTCCATATCTCAGCAAAAAGACAACATAACCTTTTTTGGATGAAGACCTCCTTTCGCAGTTAATGTTGGCGTTTTGTTGAGGTCAACCCATTGTATTTGATATTGTTATAAACAATCCATTTTTCATCACCGATAACAATTCTACTCAGAAACGGATCATTTTGCAATCGGCATAGATGAAAAGTGCAAATGTTCAAACGTTTTTTTTTAAAAAAAATAATGGCCTATAACTCGTGCGGAACCCACTGACTGCTTAGAAATATAACCGATCATTCTCAAGAGCCGATGAATAGTCGAAGCGTTGATTTGAGCTTCTAGCTACTTCTTCTACCGTTGAAGTAGGATGTTGTTCCACTAATGTTCGCAAGATCTCAGCATCAAATTCTTGTCGACGTTCTGATATTTTCTCATCTTCAAGGCTGTGATTCCTGGACCGAAATCGTTGAAACCATCTTTGTTATTGGTTAATACTAATAATGTCTGAACCATACTTTTCTACAATTTTTTTATTACAGTTGTAGCATTGTTGCACTGACGAAACCCCCAAAGCAAAATATGCTCTTTTGGCACTTGCATGATAACTAATATTTTTTCTTGTAAATTTGCTTGATCACTGTGAATCTTCCACGATAAGACCGAGAAAACATCATGTACAATTGAGCAGCATATGCATCTGATACGTTATTACAATAATTGCAAAGTACCATATCAACTATTTTCACCTATATTAAAATACCGTAATACTTATGGAACGACACAATATATTCAGTATGTATTATTTAAGCGTAACATTTAAGAAATAAATATTAGAGACATTTAAGCATAACATTAACACCAATGAATAGTTGTTTCATATTACGAATAAAAATAAAAACGTTATCTTACGTCATTTTCCACTTATTTGCACTATTATCTATGTTGATTTATATATACATACATACATATATATATATATATATATATATATATATATATATATACATATATACATATATACATATAATTGTAATTACATTGTTATTTGCTTTATCTAAATCATTTTTACGCTGAAGAACAATGAATTGTTCAGGAAACGTGATTATTATGTACTTAGACATTATGTTTTGTGATGACTAAGTTTTAAATTTTTATTCTAAGTAAGAATTTTGTAAATTTCATGAAACAAAAAATTATTATTACTTGTTTATTTTGGTCTTCATTTACTCATTATGATAAAATAATTTGTGAACTCTAGTCTTGTACTTTTAAAAATGTTACATATGTTCAATAAACATTTTTTGTTGTTTTTTCATCAACACTAATTTTAGATAAAAACATTTTCGGTTACTACTACGGGACTCCGAACTGAATTCGTTGCGGTCGCCAATCACCCGAGGAGCATCGCCACTCGCTTGCTCCCCCCTAACAAATACCAGAAATTAACAGATTATACACACAAATAATCAGAACAGATACCATGTGACCGATATCAACCAATCAGAGAATGAATAAAACGCACGCATAGCGGCGGGACCAGTTTTTTAAGAGATGACTTGAAACTGACTTAACAATCATTGTTTAAAAAATAGTATAAGAACAAATGTTCAACATATATACATATATATATATATATATATATAGATAGATATATATATATATATATATATATATATTCCTATGCCCATAATATAATAGTAATCAGAGGACCTAAATGAGGTCAAGCAGATTAGAACGTAACTCTTTAATAATTATGTATTAAATAAAATAATAAGATAACACCCACTTTAAATTACAAATTTGGTATCAAGTATTACTAGTTTGTGAATATAAATTAGAAATATTAGATATTATATACATATATATATATATAGAGAGAGAGAGAGAGAGGGACAGATAGAGAGAGAGAGAGCGCTAGTTTGATTACTGGTTACTTTGAGGTAGCCAGTATTTTGACAGGTTTAGTTTGATTTTTCTCCTTGTAGTTTTATCTCAAGTAATTTGCCAAAACACCGAAATCTTGTTTTGATTATTAAAACATACACCGCAACATAAATAAGTAAACTGTACTTATTTTCTTCGTATATACACATGTTTTCTGCCTATCGTTGAAAATATATAAAAATGTAAAACGATAAATATCAAAACAAATACAATTTTTTAATACATGTTTTTGAATAATTAATATATATATATACACACACACACACACACACACACATATATATATATATATATATATATATATATATATATATATATATATATTAAAGTAAAGAAATATAAATGTGCATGCTAACTTTTATCAGTTAATTAAAAAAAGTACGTACATAAAATTTAATAAATTAACAAATTAATATAATTAATCTAGATACATTTTCATACTTTATAAATTTAAAACATGTTCAATTTTACAAGACTGGTGTAATTAATATGTAAAACAATTATGACCTTACAGTTTAATGTAAATGCATAATTAACTACATTCCACACAAACAAGAGAAGAAACAGAAATTAAAATGAGTTTAAGCACAATAGTAGTAGTAATAGAAAAATATTAATAAGACAGTCCAATAAATATTAAATTCTGGTATGTTTTCATCTATAGATTTTTAAAAACATTTCAAATTCATTACCAAATTATGGGTGATATTTCAACTCAAAAATGTTGTCGATGCGCCCTAAATCCCCAATAACCATCAACTCAAAAATTTAAAGTGCGTATAAAACATATATTAAGAGCTCTTAACAAATATTTACAAAAATTATACATCGAATGTCAGTGAAACTACATGAAGTAAAAATGGAGATTCGAAATTAGTTTTAAAAAAATCATTGCTGCAACCATAGACAAAAACATTCGACTTAGAAGATAAAGGTGTAAACTTTAAAGACAAAAGACTAAATCACCTTCGTCATTAATTACATTATAATTTTTTTAAACAATCCAAAAGAGTTGAAAGAAATAATTTAAAAATTAGACAAAGTCAATTTAAATAAGTCTCAATATGAACCATAACAAAAAAAGTTATGCTATTGAGTTTAACTGAAAATAATTAACATAAAAGGAACATAAATCTAATAAAAACGATATTTACTTGAACAATTTTATTACCAGAAATGGTTCATTTCTTGACTAAGTTATCAAATAAAAACAATTGGGAACAAATTAATTAAAACGACGCTGTTCACTATTTAAAACGAAGATTTAATTTTATTCAAAGAAACAAATATTTGACTAATTTATTTTAACAGCCACTGCACACCAAAGTAAAATATGGTTTTGAATACCAAAATAATACAGACAAGACAAAGAAACATGGAATATATTGACTAAGAAAAGCGAGAAAAGGTATAAAATTAATAAGTAAAATAAAAATGACAGAAAGTTTATTGTAAGTTTGTGGAAAGAAGATCCACTGGAACTTTCAAATTAGAAGAAATTATAAAAATTATGTAAACAGAAGTGGATCGTTAGATTTAAAATAAATTACACACATGCATATATATATATATATATATATATATATATATATATATATATATAAACAATTATGTAAGTGCGTTTCGATTTGTTTTTAAAACACACATCTTTTGACTTCAATTAGGATATTTAATACATAAAAAGGAGATAAAATATGTTAACACAAAGAAAGAATGAGTAATTTCATAGTTTGCAATTAAATAAAAAAATAAAAATGACAGTTTTGACACTGGCTAAATTTACTTTCACAAATGAATTCTTTTTTCACTCTACAAGTCAACAAATTTTTCGTTCAAAATATTCTCTCTCTCTTTCGCTCTCTCTCTTCCTCTCTCTCTCTCTCTATATATATATATATTCAATATTATTATTGTCTCTTTTCTCTTGTTATTGCTTGTTGTATTAGCTAATTGTCGCTTATGAGCATTTTCATTATACTTACAGTGCAAAGTTACCGAGAATGTTAATATCAGTTTTTTTTGGTAACTTGGTCCTCTGAGGATGACGGAGTTGTCATCTAAACGTACATAAGCGACAATCGCAAACAGTCAATAATAATTTATTGAATATTCTTGATCGAAAATTGTTGTGCCTTCTAGGATACAAAAAGAATTCATTTGCGAAAATCAATAAAATATCTCATTCAATACACGTGCCAAATTCATAAAACTAACATACTAGTTATGTGTATATAGAAATCATTTAACATAAAAACAGGTAATATTTGAATAAAAATTATGACAGAATTTGAAAATTTTACAAAATAATATTTTAAAAAAGTGAAAACTTTGGAACAAAATTATAATTTCTATAGAAATATGTATTGCATATAACCCGAAAATAAAACCGACAACTAGCTTTCACTGCGATGTTTTGTATTCAATGAATTATTCATGAAATGTGGATTCCACTTTAGACAAAGGATACAATGAATTACTTTTGTAATAACGGGATAGAATACAGGATATTAGAGTATCCTAAACGTGAATATTTTTCAACTAAAAGTAATTTTTTTTAATAATTTTCTTTCACACACATACACACATTTATATATATATATATATATATATATATATATATATATATATATATATACAAAATAAATTTAACACAAATTTTTCAATACGAAATAAATTTCATCAATATTCACATTTTTAAATATTGTTTTGAAAATAAAATAATGAATTATCATTACTTATTTCATAAAAAAAATCTATTACTCGTACCATAAGCTTTTAAACAGACCATTATATACAACTCAATTACTATTATTGCTAATGTCCTAATTTGTATGATTTGATACCAAACTTAAATAAATATTAATGATTTTGTACTTAAGCGTACATTTATCGATAATTTGTCAAAAAGATTCTTTGTTATTAAATCAAAAATATTGTTAGTTATATACAGCGCAATTAATATTTATGCACATTGCATTCAATATAAAAATGTTTAGTATCAGAAATGCAAGTTACTTAATTTTAAAACTGTAAATATTGACTATTTATATATATATATACATAAATAAATACTCAATATTTACAATTTTAAAATTAAGTAACTTGCATTTCTGATACTATATATATGATTATATATATATATATATATATATATATATATATATATATATATATATATATATATATATATATATATATATATGAGAACTGATCCATAGAAATATTTAAATAATTAATATTTATTTAACAATAAAAGAAATCTCCTAACATTTTATTTAAAATATTATTAAAAAACATTATTAATTATTTGTAAACAGATACGATTGAAAATCAAATCTTAAAATTGTTATACATTTTTGTTATGATTTTTATATATCATTAAATCACAAAAAATTTACACATATTGAATAATATCTTAAATTATTGACAGTAAATACCATTCAGGATTACGAAATATGTTATAAAAATATACTCAAAATTAGAAAATAAATTATATATATATATATATATATATATATATATATACATATATAGTCTTAACACATTTTTGTTTGCAAACGTGTATAATACACAACAAACAAATCCTAGTTCTATAATATCATCATATAATATAAGCACTAACTGTTTGAAGTGCACTGAGATAATTTATAGAAAGCTTGTTATTTTTGGCAGCAGGTGTGACATATCGAGGCGATTTCTAACTGCAACTTATAGCTTATTAAATTTAATTGGACAGCTCTGAAGAGTCTCACTGGGAAATCAACTGGAATCAAGTGACAAATTATGGCTTCAGCTTCGGAAGAATGAGAATTTTTTATGGACTCACACACACAAACTCTTACGTATATACCGTATATACATATATATATATATATATATATATATACATAAATTAAGCACAAAATAATCAATATAGAAAAAAAATATGATTTAAATCATTTGAACTATACTCTAAGGACTTTTCATTATTTTTAATTTATTATTTAATTCATTATTTCTCATTAATACCAATTTTTATAAATGAATATAAAATGTAATTACACCATTTAACTATAATACATCAAAAAATCAAGAACTGTTCACCAGAAAGTATTCTTATTACAATTCATAAGATTTTTTTTTATTTATCTACATAGTTCTTACTCAATCCAATGTATTTGATTTATAGTTTAACAATGTAAGTCCATATAGGTTAAATTAACGACACTTTTTTGAAAAAGTATTTTTGTTTTTGATATATATTCGTAAATAGTGCATTAAACATTTATTATTAATGCTAAATGTGTAAGAAATATTTATAAAATAATATGTTTTACATTGAAACACGAAAATTTAAATTTAATTTGTTCAATGTTTACACAAAAAATAATAAACAAAAACAATTTAATGCCATTGATAATACACAATTTGTGATCAGATTAAAAACAAAATGCTTAATATTTAGAACTGAACATTTAATTTTTGTTAAATTTGGCGAAGAGAAATTGTTTTATCCATCTTCATACATATATTTATATATATATATATATATATATATATATATATATATATATATATATGTATATATTTTTGAAAACTTTATGTAAATTAATAACGAAATAAAAAATGAATTTTCTTTTTTTATGAATATTTTAACATTTAACAAATGAAATTAAAGGAAATATCGTCCGTGTACAAAAAAGTTATATAAGTTATAAATGTTTCCGATTTGATATTGAAAAGTATTTTCTACTGTAAATATTTTTACACAAAAAAAGTTATAATAGTAATTTGCAATCACAAAAACAATCAAGTTGTTTATATTTTCTAACCAATTAAATTGAGAAATACAAAAAAATGTTTAAATTTACTGTTAAAAATGTTATGGATTTGTCATTTTTTTAGCATTATTGATACATTATTTAATAAAATGTATTGTTGTGTATAAAATAATTTACTTAGCTATAAAATTGATCGCAATAAATTATTCATAAATGGGTTAAAAACACTTTTAGTGAAGTCAATATTTCCATATCATATATATATATATATATATATATATATATATATATATATATATATATATATATATATATATATATATGTTACGTTTCAATTACATAAATTATTCATTTACTAATAACAATATCAATTAAATATTATAGAATCAAAATAACTGACACATTGTACGAGCCTATAATTTCCTGAACTCCGTGAACAAAGCTTTTATCGAGTATGAATTTCCCGTTTCAATCAATTACTGAAAGCTTCTACAGGAATAAGTAATAATATTACAAACTAAGAATGCTGTTTATTCGAGAATCTAGTACATTTACTAAATGTTATTCTTAATCAATATTTAGTAAATGTTTATAAACGTGTCTTACTTGTTAAGTTACACTTAATTGAATTATGAAAAAATAGAGCGGTGTTTCGCAAATGAATTCTATTTTCAGTCGACAAGATACGAACCGTTTTTTAGTCGGAAAAAAGTGTACATGAAAATCTTTCTGAAAAGAGATTTTTCTGTAACTGGCCGTTCTGAAGATGATGGAAACCCCATGAAAATTCGAGTAAGAAATAATTATACATAATTTATTGATAAATTTTTACCAGAAATTTTTTTTTGGTTTGTGACATGAAAAAAGGATTCATTTGTGAAATCGAATTTAGTTACAGTGACATAACTATATTAAGAACTAGCACAATTCTCTGATTTAAATTTTTTTTAGCTTGACTCTATTAATGACTTATATAGATAAAATTATAAATAGC
>CM068320.1:15294186-15301686 GCA_034766995.1 Acanthacorydalis orientalis | reverse complement strand
TAATATTCAAGAGTATGAAACGAAAATAATTATTTAAAAGTCTTCTTAAAACGATCGAAATATCGTTAGTTATAATTTACACTTCGTCACATTTAAATTTACATACAAGAAACACTTTTATTAAATATTTGGTCCGCTTAATAAACTTCTTCCCGTTTCGAACTATTAAAAAGAATGATTTTCAAGATAAAAACTTTTTATGTATTTAAATGTTATCAGTAAAAGGTATTTTTTTCATTGGCACAGTTGTATTTATTTTCCCGTAGATGGACAGAGCACTTAAAATACGGCGGGTTCTCTCGAAATATGAACAAGAACTAAATTAAAGTTAGCGAAATAAAACTGAAGTATTTTATCAAAACCACAGCACTGTGGAAAGTGTATTGTACTATATTATCTATTAGAAATGTACACAATATGAATAATTAGTCATGTCCTGTATTTAACATTTTAAAACTGATTAACTTAAAATAATCGCCATTTAATACAAACGATACTATATTAACATATCCGTCTACGAACTTGTTTAGTTAAATAAAGTTGAAGAACAATAAAAAAAAATCTTACAGAAATCATTTAACACTGACAATAAATACAGTTTAAAGCATGTTTTTATTCCGATAAAAAATATCCGATAAATAAAAATAACAATTTACATATATCTTTTCTTCAACCGTTTAATATTTTTTTGGAAAATCAAATAAGAAAGCCCATCTAAGAATGTTCATTAAAGAGTTTTTAAGTCCTCATCAAAATTTGATAAGAATCAATAAATAATATAATTAAAAAAAAAAAAACCTAAAAATATCATTAATTCAACTGTCAGTTTACATAAAATATCTACCCACATCTTTTTTACTATTATTCAAATAAGATTTTAAAATTAGATCAATTCAATTAATATCCGATTTAAAAAACTGTACATGTATAATAATTTAGAATAAAAAGCTGCCTTGTTTGTTTGTGGCTTGTTAAATTGAGCCAAAGTTATATGGACAGAAATTAAACGCAATATATTAAAGAGCAAAATGTCTTTCCAAATAGAACGCACGGTTGTTAGTACATGTCTGTTCCACTACATTTAAATAAAAGCCAATTAAATTTATAAGTTCTGGTTTTGTTTAAAACGAGATTTAGTAGGATACAAGAAATTATATTTCAATAATTAAAAAATATATATACTTATATTTTTTATTTAGTATTTTAGTTCAATTTAATACTAAAATACAATTGAATTAAAATACTAAATGGGGGCTAACATGTTTTTTTTTAATTTTTGAGTTTTTTCAGTACTGTGTGGAAGTCTAGGTCGAATCATCCTATATATGCATTTATAAGTTTCAAAAAAAATATACACACATTTTGTACAGTCCATCAACACATAGGCATAATATTCGACAGTACTGTATATATCAACATAAATAATATACAATCATTTTAAATAATATGTGCCGTTATTTTCCATGCACAAATTCTCCTCTTCAGTATACTCACTTAAATTAAATTAAACTGAATTATTCAGCAGCGACCGGTAATCCGGCATGTTAATCAAATTGAAATTAAACAATCACAGGAATATAAATTCAATATTTTTAAAAGTAATACTATAAGCTAGTACCTTTATGGAATTCATAGTGAACACAACCAGATATTCCAGACAGTAGTAAAAAAAAAAGAAAAATTGTTTTTTTTTTAAAAAAAACAAGAGAGACAAAGATTTGTAAGACAATATATCTGCAGATTCACTTTTTGACTGTATTTTAATCAATCTTTGGTTATATACAAATATTAATCTTATGTTGAAACTGCTTCTCAATAAATATGACATAAATAAATAGCACAGTTAAGTAATATATACACATTAAAAACTATTTCAATAACAGTTTTGGCACTGTGGCTAAATCTGCTTTCAACAATTAATTAACTCCTCCACAAACCACATAAAACTTTTTTGATAAAAATGCCAATAATTGATTGCTGATCGTTTAGATTATTATTTATGTGTATTTTGATGAAAATGTCATCATCTTTAGAGCGTTACGGTATAAAAGTCTCTTGTTTAACAACTGTTGTTATAAAATGTTTGTGTAGTTTGTGAAGAAGTAGAAAATTAATTTGCGGAATAAAAGTCAAAGACTGTACTGATATAAAAAGTATTAACAATCGTACAATACTTAAAGTCTAAACCCTTCATATTAGACATCTACTTCACGTTTACAATCAAGCAATTTTTCACTTACACGATTCCGACACAAGGTATATTATCCACTTAAGTTTAAACAACTGCACAACGATGCGTTTTATTATTCTCTGTTGGATATTAAATTAATATTTTAGCAATTTTTGTTTCCTGCTATAAAATAAATATATATTACTTGTGTATTTTTTAATTAAAAATTAATTACTGAGTTAACATATCTATCACTATCTCTCCTTCTATCTATCTAACTATTATATATATATATATATATATATATATATATATATATATATATATATATATATATATATATATGTGTGAATCAAAAAATATCAATATCAAACCAAATACTAACTGATGTGAATATGCAGCATAAAAAGTGTACCTATACAATAATTAAAACAAAATAAATTATATATCAAACATTTACACATACCATACGTGGTAATGATTTAAACAAAATCATTAAAACTGAATTAGCATTAATCGAATAACGATGCGAAACAGAAGCTCCCTTGTAAGGAGAATATCTTATGTCCGAATCCAAAATCGATTGCTAATTTACACATTTAACCTTGAAAAAAAACTTGTCTAACCGGCGAAAAAAGAATTCATTTGTGAAATACATCACTTCACTTAATTGTCGAAAAGTGTGATATATTGTTTCGAAATATTAAATTATAAAAGTATTGATTAAAAAATGATCAGTTTTTCAAAAAATTGCTGTGAACTATATTTGAAATTTGAATAAATTGACGTAAATTATAGTCAAATAATCATTCTTCTGTATGGCAGGGAGACATTTCGCCATCGCCGTCCTTATACACACCGAACGAGTATTGAGCACCCTGACATAACTTGGATGTCCTAGTGGTATCATGGGTCGGGGGGTTACCTCTAAGTTGTGGAGTATTTTCATGACTCCTAAATATTTTAATAGAAAAACAAACATATTAACCCTTTTAGTTCAACGGAGATCAACTATAAGCAGAGATCGACAGAGTCGACTAGTGTTCTTACGGCTGTGCGAACTTAGATGGAAACATTTGCAGTACAACATAGTTATATTAACCCTTAACAGACGACAATTTTTTTATACTGTCCACCTAAAAGACAACAGAATATAAGTCAAATTTATATAAAAAAAACATTAATAATAATTAAAACAACAAGAACGCGTATGAAACTAGTTAACTTAGTTGAAAATATAAAAAAAATGATGTACATCGATGTGTACATTTCTGAAATAAAAATTAATTTTTATAAGTGTACAAAATATGGTACTCTGCAAAACAATCCCAAGGTGTAGCGATGGATTCTCTGTGCATGTTGGAATCTGATTATCGGTAAATGTGATTCCATAAAAAGGAATATAACTCATTTCATTAGTATGGTGTGGTGAGGATATTGCTATACAGTGGCTTAAAAAAGTATTTTTCCATTTATTGAAAATATAATTCGTTAGCATTTTTTTATGAATACTAATAAGAATTATTTTTTTGAGGTACACACATATACAGAAATGCATGAAATAAACTTTCAAATGGTATGAGGTGATAGAACATTTATTTTGTAAAAATAATTAATTAAATTACTTATGAGCTAGATAAATACTTTTTTAAGTCACTGTATATTTCTTACATCGGATAATATTATCCCCAAACGAAAATAAATTGATATGTAAACAAAATTCTCCATATTTCTCCGTAATGGAGCCTTTCGTTTTCTATTGCATAAGTGTGAAGTCCCCGCAGTGGAGCTTTTTCGACCGTTAAGGGTTAAATTATAGACTATACAATAGTCTATATTAAAATAGGACTATGAAAATTAATAATACATAAGTACGCTATTCATACCTAATGGGTTAAGTATACTTTTGTGATTCTACAAATATATGAACTTTATATAAATATTAATATAAATATAAATATAAATATATATATATATATATATATATATATATATATATATATATATACATAATGCCACTTAAAGACTATTAATTAATATTTAATAATAAATGTTATTTTATTTTCGAACAAAAAGATGTAAGTACACGATACAAAACGCAGGAAATTAAAAACCGCTGATTCATAACTGTCATACGAAAAACAGTGTTATGAAATACCGTAAATAAAATAATGAATATATTTAAATATGATTCAATTCATAACGACCCGTAAACACATATTAAATCATACTGTGACCGGACGTTTTCGTTGCTTCAATTTATAAATTCACGAACGCAATTAGAATACACTGAGTATATAATTTTAAAAGCATTTATTTAAAACACAAAGATATATATGCATGCGTATACTTATATCACAGTGGTGAGAATTTGAGAAATAGAAGTAAAAATACAACATTCGATTTTATATTATTTCTATTACTGACAAATATTTCCATTTTAATTTCTTAATATATTCTAAATTCAATTTAATAAACAAACAAAATAAAAACAATGTATGATAAAAGCCCATTAGTAAAATAAACGATCTTGAATTTCGACATTACTTACTATAAAAAGTAAAACAATGAAACCTTTTACAAAATCAACAATAAAGTTGTTAAAAAGTTTATTTATAGAAAATGTCAGTTAATTTAAAAAAAATAAATAGATGTTAATTTACTTTAACACTGTTAGGATATCATTTTTTATAAACCAACCATGAACGCAATAAACATATACGTGTTATATATATATATATATAACATGAATGCAATGAAAGATTTCATTTGACTATTACGCTATTGCAACTACCTATAAAACAGCCATTAAAATTTATACGACACTAAACATGTACTAAAAAGAAATCTTATCAGAATTCATTAAAGGAAAAGCATTTTATAGACAAAAAAAATATACTTTCATTTTTATTGTTTGAAAACTTAATAAAATATAGTTTTTCTGTTCAGTATCAGCAACAAAAATGAACATATAAGCTTTTAGAAATTATATAAAATTAGATGATTATATTTTTAGCTACAGTACAATCTACAGTAATTAATTTTTAACTTAGATTATGCGCCGATGATTGAAATCTCGTAAAAATACGATTAACAAACGCATGTTTAAACAAAAAATAATTATTGCATCTATTTTTGATTCAGGCATATGTTCTAAATATTTAACTGATTACGGAGCGTCGAAAGTTTCATAATTAGGTACTAAAATAGCACATCGACTAATGATAGATTCTGATATTAAAGAAAAAAAAATACTAAGAGTAATAAAAAGATTGTTAATCAGACATACAGATACATTATACACAATGTATGTGTGTATATATATATATATATATATACACACAATATATATATATATATATATATATATATATATTATACTATACATACATACGTATATTCAAAAATAACAATAGCATTTATATTAGGCTGGTAGAAAAATAATTGCGATTTATAACCTTCAAATTCATATCTATTTTTCTCTTTTTTGATTTTCCTAACTGTTTTAAGTGGTTCAGAACTTGACTTACGCACGCCTAATTTTTGTACAAGCTCTTGAATTGTAGGTGGTTCTGATTCAACTAACGCCTTTAGTTGATCGTTATAAACTGAAGAAGGACTCCCGCCACCTTCTTCATCTTCAAGACTCTTGTCCCCAACACAAAATTTTTGGTACTACCATTGCACCGTACAATCCACATAATACCATAATACCACACAAAATACCCACCCAAAATATAATACCCACATAATACATAATACCCACACAAAAACATAGTTTAGTTTACAAGCAGTTTCTACTGCTTTACCGCCCGTTTGGAACTCATACAAAAAAGTTGTTCTTATTTGCTTCTTTTCCAACTTTAATTCGATAGCCCAATTTGAAGCAAAATTAAAAATAAAATGTCGATGGTATCAAAATTATAGACCGGAAAAATGCACTTTAAATGATATTAGAATGAAAACGATGAAATGATACGTTCATTGAAAAAATTAAGATTAGAATTCAGAAAACAAAAACCGCAATTATTTTCCTACAGGTCTAATAATTAATTTTAACTCACTTCATGTTACTGAAATTAAATATCTCTTGTTTGGTTACACATTTTGAAACCTAATTTCAAAATCATTAATTGTTTGTTAATTTTTAGAGATTTATTTTAGAAAATAAACCATATTGAGTTTCTTCATCTTTTATTGATAACGTTTTAAAAAAGATTTTCGAGTTAAATAATAATCATATCTAAAATAAGTAGTAGTGAAATATGAATTTCAAGATTCACCATACAAACATCTTCCATTATGTTGCTACAATCGGTGAAGTAAATAAGTATTTCATAAATTTACGAAAAAGCGTAAATTAAAAATATAGAATGTAAACTTTTCTGTACATATACAAAACTGAAATCTTTTTCTAGGCCGAATCGTAGCTTTGTAATGAAAATGAGTTCTATGTGATGACAGAACAGAACTGCACAAGTTGACAAAATATGTCTTCTGTTTATAATTTCAAAGCCATCGCTAGATTCATAAAATTATTGATTACAGAGTGATGGATTGCATTCACTGTAGTACGTTATCGTTTTTTAAGGTCTGTTATAAAATTTTCTGTAAAAAAGCACTGCTAGACCATGTAAATGTACCAGAAGTTATTGGGATAATAATCAGCATTGTTTAATTGACATTTATATTGTTCCTTGATAATTCTCCATGTTAAAATACAAAAATGATTGTCACGAAGCTGAAGAAACTAATAAAATTTTTGCCAAATCCTGTTTACTCATTGGCAGTGGCGGATTAAGGGGGATCGGACCGGGCGGTTGCACGGGGCTCCGTTGAAGATCTCAAAAATAACAGCAAACTTAAAATATTATATAAAATACGTCAACATATTTTCGGCGAATTTTTGTAATAAAGTTATCCATTTCATGAATTTCAGTTTGGATGTTTAGACATTGAATAAATACTCTAAAAGTCTCTAATACTCTACTAAGTTTCAAGCTGGAACAAATTTATGGAACAGATGTATGAATAGATAGAACAAATATATGGAAGAGCACACAATGTCAGTGCGAATATCGGACCTGGTGGCCCCCAAAAAGTCCCAGGTTCGGAAGGGACCCCGAGCTCGGGGAAAAATTAATCATTACATAAAGAAACGAAGCTTACATTTCAACGTTTTAGCTGATAATCATAAATTTGAGTGAAAAATGCAAAGTGATATTGATATTATGTATTTTGATGATGAACTGGAACAATCCCTGCTCTTTATATGTAAAGATAAAAATAAATTCAATACTGCAAAAATTACCAGGCAGCAAATGAAATAC
>CM068320.1:15279186-15289186 GCA_034766995.1 Acanthacorydalis orientalis | reverse complement strand
AACAACAACGAATCGATGATTCTAAGGAGTGTTTGGAGCTGTTTAACCGTAATAAATCCGAATTTTTGCGTCGATATGTGACAATGGATGAAACATGGCTCCATCATTTCACACCGGAGTCCAATCGACAGTCGGCCGAGTGGACTGCACGTGATGAACCGACTCCAAAGCGTGGAAAGACGCAAAAGTCGGCTGGCAAGGTTCTGGCATCAGTATTCTGGGATACTCATGGTATAATATTCATTGACTATCTTAAAAAGGGAAAAACCATAAACAGCGACTATTACGTAGCGTTATTGGAGCGTTTAAAAGACGAAATCGCGAAAAAGCGGCCTCATTTGAAGAAGAAGAAAATGCTGTTTCATCAAGACAATGCACCGTGTCACAAATCAATGAAATCGATGGCGAAATTGCAAGAATTGGGCTTCGAATTGCTTCCGCATCCACCGTACTCTCCAGATCTGGCCCCCAGCGACTTTTTTCTGTTCTCAGACCTCAAGAGGATGCTCGCTGGACGGAAATTTTGCTCCGATGAAGAGGTAATCGCCGAAACTGAAGCCTATTTTGAGGCTCAAGACAAATCGTATTATAAAAATGGTATCGAAAAATTGTATGACCGCTATAATCATTGTATCGCCCTCGAAGGGAACTATATTGAATAATAAAATCAAATTCTATCAAATAAAAATTTTTTCTATGCAAGCCTACGAACTTTTCAGCCCACCTGTTATATATATATATATATATATATATATATATATATATATATATATACATTGACGTATTAATTTTCTATAAGTGGTTTAAATAGTTAAAATTAGTAGTATATACAGATTTGTATTCGAAAACTTACCGATGTTTAAAAAGAAATCGTAACGCTTTTCTTCAATTTATTACAAACGATTAGGTAAAAAAAAATCGCAACATCAAGTTTGTAGAATACATTCGTTAGTACTATTTTTAAATAAAACACCGAATCAATTTTGGCACTTGTCCGAGACGTCACAAAAATCTAATGAATGAAATTTCTAGCGTATGTGTGCGTACGTATGTTAATATTCACATATTTATCGTGTGGGTGACACAGGAATTATTTATCTCATGACGGTGGAAATTTATGACACGAAATTAAAGATAAACATCTTTCGTTCATTTCATATCAAAAGATAAAATACTCTATTTGGTATGATATGAAATAACAATATTCATTTCTTTTTCTAACCTGTCATTTTCATATATATTTGAAGCGATGTTTATATTTAATCCTTACCGGTCGGTTTGCTTTCACAGAGAATTTCTGCTAGGTCTGAGTGTTTTTAACAGTTTAACAGCTTTTTAATATTTGTTATTTTCATTATAAACTTCGATGAAAAACCACTCATTTTTACATAAATACTTAAGAATTGTTTACTGGGTGTTTGCTTCGTTATTTTTTATAATCAGATAATGTATGATGTCGTGAAAAACATTCTCCAACATGTAACCCTGGGTGGTCATCGTAAGTTTGACAAAAACAAACTAATTAGTTTTCTTCCACTGGGAACAGATCTCTTCGAGCAAACAACACAATTATTTTTCTTACCACAGGATAGTTGGTTAAGTTCATGAAATTTTCCATTCAATCGTTGCTGAGGAGTGGAAGTTGCAGGTTGCCGTCCAACAGTTGTAGGTGAATGAAAATCACCAACAAGTTATTTTACTACTTATTTGAAAAATTGCAAATGAAACATTGGTTTATCATCTTTTCTTTCTTCATACAGTTTATATAAAATGTACGCATTTGTAGCACTGGCTTCTAGACCCCAGAAAATAGCACAAAAAATCCATACAATAAAATTCTTATTAATTAAAAAATATTATCTGAGTTATCGGATACTTGATCAACATGATTCTTGTGTGACGACATACGAATAGAAATCCTGCTACTATTAGTTCTTGTATGGCTAGATCCGACCGATAAGGGCTAACTTAAAGATTTTATAATAATCCAAAATCATAATAGTTGAATGTAATTCTTGTAAAAATTAACAAATTATACATTATTTTATTTAATAATTAAAATTATTTATAACATATGTAACTATTCCTCTAAAGCAACGGTGTCAAACACGCGGCCCACAAGACTCTAGAATGCGACCCGCGACCCAAAGCTTGAAGTTGATTTTATTAAAATAATAAAATGGAATTTAAAAAAAAAAATAAAACACATTTTTAAAACATTGCAAATGAAGATATTTTATTGAACCGTGTGTTTGCAGCAACAATCTTGGCAATTTTTGGTAGTACGTACCTATGCGAAAAAATATTTTCCATTTTAAAGACTAATAAAATTTCACACAGGTCAAGATTGACAAATGAACATTTAACATCTATAGTAAAAATATTATCACAAAAAATTACACCCGATATTGATAAAATAGCTTTTGTCAAATGATGCCAAGTTTCTAGTAAAAATATCAATTTTCTTAATTTCTCTAATTTAAAATTTTGTTATGACATTTGATAATAATACCTAAAAACTAATGCATTTTTTTTAATTTTTATAAATTCATTAAAGGAAAAATAAATGTAAAATTTAAATGAGTTATTTTCGAATATAAATAAAAGACCTTTTTCGCTCGCTTAATTTTTTTTTGAGTGACTTTTTTTGTCTGCGGCTCGCAAGACTTTCTTCGACTGAATTTGGTGGACCATATTTAAAATGAATTTGACACCATTGCTGTAAAGTAATCAAAGAAAAGCACTACTTTACTAATAATGTACAAGCTAAATTAAAAACTTTATATAATTCATTGTTGTATTGAATGAAAAAAAAAATATCAATAATAAAATAACTGACTTAATAAACTAATAAATCTGTAATAAATGCTATCTTCTGACAACTTAATAAATGATAAGAAGAAAGTAAAACATGCTTAATTGATTTTCTCTTGTTTTGCATTTGAGTCAATATAAGATCATTTATGTTAAATTAATTAAATAACATTTAAAAAAATAATTACTGAAAGATACATAAGACACATTTTAATAACTCTTATCGACAAATCAAACATAAATTGTAGAACTGTATGAAATTTAATTACAATAACATCAAATGAAATCTTGAGAAAATACAGTGCAGATTTTTATCGTCTAAAAATAGCGACGTTCGAAATGAGTAATGAATAAGTTTTCGTGATAAATGAACATTCTTGTCATTTGGCATTATACGAAAAACAAAACAAGTAAGTACTTTAGAATAACATCAACCTCTGCAATTAATATATGAAGCTTAATTACTTGTTCTACAAAAGTCTCTTAAATTTTTTTTGTAAATTATATACATAAGATACATGTTGACACATTAAACATATCACTTTCATCTAAAACATTTTTATTGGCTTTAACCGCGTGTTGATCTAATAGCTAATGTGTTATTTTTGTAATATAACACTGTGTTTGTGAACGACTTTGTAAAAATATTTTTAATGGCTGATGTGATACACTTATTAAATCACAGAGTTGTACATACACGACAATTATTTCAAATAACGAGAGTACATACATTAAGTGAAAATGCCTTTGCGTATACATATGTATTTATGTACACAAAATTACATACATTTACTTCATTATAAATGTGAATGTATTAATTATGTATACGAATGTGTATCTTACTTTTAATGACTTAATAGAATAAACATTTTCAATTAAATCATTAATTTGATATACATATGCGTAAATAAACTTCGTTCGGTGTTTTAATCAATATTATATCGTTATAGCATGTTTTTCTTGAAACAAAAAATATTTAATGAAAAAAATTAAAAGTAGATACAATTGAAAATACACTTTAAATTCTGATGAAATATTTTGAATTAAGTAAAATTTCTGTGATAAAATTGAAAATATTATATCCTTCCATACTTTTATACTGAATTGTTCAACAAAATAATATTACAGTACGTTCTTAATACATTTTCATGACTTTTTTAACTATGTAAATAAATCTCTTGTTTAAATAAATAAATATTTGAAACTTAAATATATTACCGATATAAATTTTCCAAAACAATCGATATTAATTTCACTAGAACCTGACAACTTATCACTGAATAAATTTTTTCTCGATCTGAAAAATCAAATGCCTCTCTTTTTTAAACATTTCTAATACATTTTCTGATATACTTATTACATTTATTCAGTTCATTATTTAATAATAATTAATTGATTCATAACTTAATCAAAAATATTTTTCTTCTCTTCTTAACTCTTTACTTTTTGTGTCTTACACTTGTTTTTTTTGTACCTATTTTATGCTTCGCCTATGTCTTCTAATTATTATCAACATAGTTTATTATACTTCGTTGCATTCACTAATATTGTTAAATTATTTAAACACTACTGATCTACACTCCATTTTCACTTTTCCTCTCAAACAGAATAGTCTCGCCAAATTAAAAACTATGGCGTTTTATCCCACACAAATCTATATCTTTTATTCTCTTAGAAAATGCAATAGATAAATGATCCATTCTTGATAACTAATTGATAAATATAAAAAAATACGCAATTTTTCGATTACTGTTGTACTTTATTTTATTTTTTTCGGATAAATTTTTTTTTTAAATATAGCACTACACTCCATGATACATTTTTTTACTGTCTTTATTTAATTCTAAAATCATATTTTTATGATCCGAAAATAACCATGTTCATTTTTATTCTTTTCTTTCCAATGGAAGGTGTATATATACATACATACATATATATATATATACATATATATATATATACATACATACATATATATATATATACATATATATATATATATGTATATATATATATATATATGTATATGTTTATATATATATATATATATCCTAATTAAATACAATGACATCTTTCTAAAAACATTCGTATATCATTTAGAATCATATATGGACAATTCAATTAAAAAAAAACAGTCAAGCATTCAGTAAGTAATTCATACAAGTAAATATTAATTATACACATTGATTAAATTAATCTTCGAAATAATTCATATTTCTCTGGTGAATAATTTATATATATATGTATATATGTATATGAATATGTAAGTTGCATCTGCGTTCATAAGACCTAATTAAAGAATTAAACCAGATCTTAAGATAGTCGTTTGACGACTAGATAAATGATAAACAACAATTTCAAAAACAATACTTATAAAACAGACATCAGATAATTAATAAAAGTCTTCGTTTAAGTTGCAACTCACTTCAGGCACTCACACGTCAATTAAGTATTTCTTAATTAGCCTATTTATGACTTTTATGTTTTACCGTCAATCATTTGTAGCAATGAGACATACAGCAGTGCACTTGCGACAAAACCTGAATGAGCATTATGTAATTTATGTAAAAATACACATAACTGCTTATATATATATATATATATATTGAAGAAGTATAAAGAGAAATAGAAATAGGATGGAAAGCATTTGGCCGAAACGCCTTGAAATTTAAAACAATATTCCCACTCTGGAGAAAAACGTATTTGATCAAAATCCAGTCCTTACCTACGGTAGCGAAACAGGTGCTTAACGGCAAAATCATTCAAAGACTCCAATAGAGACAATACAGAGAAGTATGGAAAAATGCATACTAGGAATAACAAGAGATACCAAAGAACAGAACGGATACGAAAATAGATAAGAGTCCCATATGTAATAAGAAGAGTAAAGAGTTTGAAATAGAAATGGTTAGGGCATGTTATAAGAAGAGAAGACAACTGATGGACAACAGAAATTATTAACTGGGAACCAAAGAATATAAAAAGACCAAGGAAGAAACCGATGAACAGGTGGGATAAGGAAATTATTTTTTTTATTGGAAATCAGTGGAAAAAAGAGGCATTCAATCGTATAAAATAGAAAATCATGGAAGAGGCCTTTATCCATCTGTGGTTTGACAGAAGTTGATAATGATATGAACATAGTTAAATATGTTTGTACATTAATTACATATATATATATATATATATATATATATATATATATATATATATATATATATATATATATTGGGTTATAATGTTTTGTCATTTTAAAATTATATACCTTGCCTGATCACAAATAAAAAGAAATGCAATAATCAATAAATTCAAGAATTACTCACTTATTAAATAAACATGGGTTATAGTTTAAAATAGAAAATATACTAATAGTAATTATTTATTTGCAGTGAGTTTAGCAGTAACAACGGTTTATTTACTTTTAACTGAAAACTAAAGAAGATAAGATATGAATTTTAATGGGTATATTGTTATTATTTAGCGAATAGTTTCAAATACTTATAGAATATATTTCTTTACAATTCAGAGCCACATTAGTTTTAGTACGTTTTAAGAACTTGAATCTTGAATATAACATTTATATTTAAAAAATATAACTTTACACGCATATAAAATATTAATAAACAGAATAAATATAAATTATAATATGAATAATTAATAGTGATCATACATTGAATCGAAAATAAAAAAAATAATTAATGTATGCTACTAAAGACAACATTTTCGAAAGATAGAATTTTCATTTTAGAAACATAATAGTGAATACTACAATGCGTATATTATGAACTTTTGTTAGTTTTTTAGTGATGGTTATTTCAATAATGAATAGTTCAAAATTATTTTTCTTACATCTGATATAGTTATTTTTGATAGATATTAAAATATAAAATTAAATACTATTTATTAATATTACAATAAATAATACCTTGTTTATACAAATACAAATCTCAGTTAAATATAATTTAAATACAATATTCAACAATAATTTTCAATGATAAAATACTGAAATTTTATTGTCTAAATATATATGTATATAAACTATAAGAATGCAAAAAAATAGTATCGAAATCAATTTACTTATTAAAAAATAAATTGCAAATATTTATTAAATAATATTCGAATCATAGCTTAATAAAATATATTTTATTATAACCGTTACAAAAATGAAACAAAAGTACGTACATATATATATATATATATATATATATATATATATATATATATATACTCTGCTAGAACGTTCTTGAAGAATCTGAATTTGACATTATAGATAATATAATGCGAATCCATTAAAAAAAATATGAGTTTTATTACAAACGTAAATTAATCTATATAAAACATCGTAACAATCCCAGGCAAGGAACTAACAAAGGATGATATTACAAGCACTTCCTTTGTAAAAATAAAAGACATTTATAACGCGCTCAATCATTGTGTGAACATTTACTTAATTGCTCGTTTTACATAAATGCCAGATATTAACCTTTAAATACGTCAATAAATGAACCATATAGGCGTCCATAAATTCTATATTACATGTGTGTGTATATATATATATATATACATATATATATATATATATATATATATATATATATATATATATATATATATATATATATGAACAAATAAATATAAAGGGCAGATACATGATCAAAACTATTACCGATGATCATTAAATTTTAATGTACTTAAAGCATATCTTTTTCCTGTTTGCATATAGTAAGAACAGAAAAATCTCATAAATATTAATCAAAATAAGTAGTATTCTGTAAATAAACACTAATAAATATATTGAAACAGTAAATTGGACGTTTCTATTAATTAAAATAGAAGCAAAATACTATTAAAGTATACTACAATTAAATTTTGTTATTCATTGACACATGTCAAATATTTAAAAATTATAAAAATAGTAATAAATAAAATACACAAGAATCAAAAAAGCTGACAAATAATATCAGACACTATAGTTGTTACTAACAGGCTATTTTGTAAGCAATATCCTTTTACTAGCCCGTCAAAATTGACGGGAAAATAGAAAGAAATAAAAAAAAACAGTTTATTGGTTTTTACAACATAATATATTCAAACATAAAAAATACCTAAGAACGAAAGTTAATGAATAAAATTTGAAACCTATGAGCTGACAAAATAAAACATTTTTCGTCACCATAGATACTCACACTCTGTCCTGCGGACAAAGTGACGAGAAATGTGATTTTTTATTATACAGAAAATGTTATTTATATTAAGTAAAAACTCTTTACAATATTTCAGTTGATATTATGACTAAATCTAACTGGTAAAAAGTAATCAATACATCTAATACCTAAAATAAATCATTACACATGCTCTTGCACCATAGACAAAGAGGTCTCTTTACTGTGTGTGTTTTATGGACACCATTGGTAATATATAAAACAAAATGAGATATATATATATATATATATATATATATATATATATATATATATATATATATATATACAATAAAAATCTTAAAGTACTTTAAAAAAGAATATAATTTAAATCATTCACATGCCATTTATTAAAGTTAATATTATTAATGTTCAAAAACAATTAAGAGTTATTCTACTTGCGACGTTTATCATAGCTTTCTTTAAATAACAAGCTTAAAATTTATAGCTCTTTTTCCATTATTTTTCAAACGATTCACTTCATTTTAATATATTATACTAATTTCGGCTCCGACGTTCACAAAAATCAATTTATTAAAAAACGAAACTGATTTATTTAAAATAGTATATTTCACAACTATGATCTATTGTACATTCTGTACATGTCTTCAAAAAAATCTGTACATCTGCATATTAAAATATTATAATTAAAATGTACAACGATCCTTCTATAAATTTTTTTAAAAAGCTGTAAATTCTATTTTTGAATACATTTGGGGTAAAGTCTTAAGATGAATGTTTGATGAGTATAAATTAAGGCCTAATGCAATCTTTTAAAAAGGCATTGTTTATAAATATTTTATTTTAATAAAACCATTGTAAACAACATAATTTACACAATACTAAAATAATAATCATAAACAAAAAAAAAAACCTAATAGTATTCGAATTTTTTAAAGCAGAAAAACAGATTTTTCAATTTATTTTTACAGTAAAAAAAAATATTCTTTGTGAACGCAATATTTTGAATTGTTCTCTTATTAAATAAATTCTTTACAAAATTTTATGAAAATATTTTTTAATAATACATATGTGGGTATGCGTTTATGTGTACACATACATACATACATACATATATTCATATATATATATATATATATATATATATATATATATATATATATATATATATTCGCGTATGTGTATGGGTTTGTATATATATTGTGTACATATTTATGCATGTTTGATTAAGACAATGCATTTCCAAACATATCGACGACAAGATAACAATACAGTACACATATCCTTTGGAATTGGTGTCATGGTTGATTTAACAGTGACATTAAAATCATTTAGTGTGACGTAAAGTATAACGACAAAGAGTATGCTATTTCGTGAACAGGGTGATAACCAGTGGGATGATTTTCTCATAACATTGCTTTCGTTCAATTCACGCAAACTGCATGGTAAATTTGAGCAGGATCTTTTCATTTATTGTGTGTAATATTGTACTACGTTCTAGTTGAATGTCGTCTAATGAAACGTCGAGAGTACATTGATCGTTTTATGTTCGTGTTATTTTCAATTTTATCCGAAAAACTGTAATAAATAATTAATCTTTGTTCGACTTGTAGTTTTCTAACTTGTTTTTCTTTAATAATACAAGTGGGCACAAAAATTAATTTATGCATTTATATATGAACAAACGAATATTACTAGCATGCCATGATAAACATATATCATGAGAGAAACACATCTTTTAACATATATAAAATCAAAATTGCCACACAATCAACTTTATAAAACACACATTGCAAAAATAACCTATGTGAGAGAATGTTTATATACACATACTAACATATATTATATATATATATATATATATATATAAATCCATGACATCACTTATTTATTTGCGACGTTTCTATATCTAAATATGTTTATTGTTTCGTTCGGTTACATGGCATGCTTATAATTGATAAATGGGCGAGCGCAATGAATCCGGGGGTTGAAGAGCTTAACGAGCAGGGGGAGAAAACCCTAGT
>CM068320.1:15251686-15274186 GCA_034766995.1 Acanthacorydalis orientalis | reverse complement strand
AATAATAATATTTGTAATTTAGTTATTCTGTATTCGTATAACAAAATTAATTATGAATATTAAAATATACAGTTCTATTTCAAACCAAATCAACGTAATGATTTATGAAAGAAATGCATTGCTGTTTCTCTTGTAGTTATGTAACTGTAAATTACAGAAATACCCGTCTCAAAAAAATATTTTTGTAAAAGATGAAACAGTTCATAACACTGACTTCATAATTTATTGATACGACCATATGGTGCAAATTTTTATTAATGCTTATACAATTTAATTTAAATTCAGTTTAATTTATTCAAAAGCATGATGTGCTGTTTTATGTTTTAGGAAATTTCTCAATACAATATGTTTGTTACTTCTATATGTGTCATGCGTGACTACACAATGCAGGCGTCAAATACAATCTTCATTAGAACAAGTAACAATTTATTTTCTATATATGGAATTTTCTAGCAAGGTACTGATGTTAGTCATAGCTGTACTACAATAAATTAAGATTTATGAAGTTTATGAATGTTCCATGTCTTTACATATGTGTAAACTGGACGGAACTGTGAAACAAAACTAATGTATGTTGTTAGCAAAATAAGTTTAAAAGCGTTTTGCATATTTGTTTTGTCTAGAAACGTGTACAAACATAAATATTTTCTTTCAGAGTACAGTACAAAACTGCTAAAAAAGAATCAATTGCATATGTATTTTTTATTATATTAAAAAAATCATTGTTGGAAAATAAAGCCGTTATGAAAAAAGTAATATTCATTGTTTATAAACACATTAAAGTATAAACAGAATAAAAAATAACGATTATATTAAAAAAAATGTTTTCTAAACATCTTTATTCAAAATATTCCAGCTTTTAATCACACACGTTATAATAATTACTACCAAGAAACTCCTGTCATAAATTTATATTTTAAGTATATGCACAGTCATATAAAAAATATCTTTATAAATTTTCAAAGCAAATAAATCTTATCAAAAAAATTATTTGTTTACATTTTTCATTATGATTAAAGTTTTGATAGCACACAAATCAAAATAAATTCATACTTTCATATAACATTTTTATAAAAGACATTTTACACAATGTGAGTGAATTTGGATACATAAATCAGTTTAATTAAATGCATAACTTTAATTTACTTAAAAAATTAACATTTTACTACCAAAATTCAAATTACGTTTCATGAATAACAGCGTTTTCATAAAATTCTAAATTAAAACGAATATAAAACGGTACATGTAAATTTTAAGTGTCATATAAATAAAATGTATATGCAGTTAAATTTGTGTCAAACTATATATACGGGTAAGATACAGGTATAATTATTATAACCCTGACACAAATAAATTTGATCACATTTCACATGGTTTGGGTACATAATTAATATTACATTTAATTAATATATTGTATACATTATCAATAAAATGTATCAGCGAAATATGATATGCTTCCGCGCATATAATGTTGCTAAATGAGCACTCAAGTACGCAATAAATAACAATGATGGGTTAGGTATGTAAATAATTTAAACTGAATTATTTCAATTAATTACCTCATAATATTAATTGCAAATAAATATATTTAAATTATCATATATATATATATATATATATATATATATATATATATATATATATATATATATATATATATATATACATATATACATATATACATATATACATACATACAAACATACATACATATAAAGTTAAGTATGTTAATGATATCGCATATAAGTATCATTAAAAATATTTTTTATGCAAGGAAAGAAGTGTATGTACCGAGTGTATAGTTTATATGATACCGTAACTGTATTTTTTAAAATGTTAATGGACCTTCATTAAATAACATTTAATTCTTTGCCTTTTCAGTTATTTCGAGACAACTAAATTATAAATAATGACCAATTTGTTTATGTTAAACATTTAATTTACGGTAGATATTACTTTTACTATAAAGACATTTGCTTTAAACGTTTAATACGCTTAAAACATTATAAAATTTTGAAACAAACCCACATCGTAACAAAAAAAGTTTAAAATTTTCATAATTCGAATAATGTTTTATAACAGTCACACATTGTTTTCTGTCAATCAATTTCTAGATACAATCAGTAATTAACAATACTACTTACATTAATATCTGAGATGGTTATAACTATACTATTAATTATCAAGTAAATTCAAGTACTTTTTTATAAATGTACTTTGGTACCTACATGCTAACAGCGACATTTGTGTAGAAAAGATCTTTAAAAGATATTAAAAATTCAGATACATGAATAGAAAAAAATATTATAAATAACTGCATATCATCATAAAAATATACTTTAAAATTATTACTTGATAATTACGTTTCAAATTATTTTTTGAAAAAAAATATCAACAGAATTTAACCTAGAAAAATGATTACTCTTATCTATATATTTAAAAAAATGAACTGAAAACTAGCGTTCTAGATACAGTTTCAATGCTATGTTCAAAGAAAACAAAATTACCTTTTATTTTTAGACTATTGTTAGTACATTCTTTTATGATTAAATCAAGGAAGAAACCGCAAAAATGACATCATACTTCCGATCCGTAACGAACACAATAAAAGACGATTAGTAGTTTCTCAACTCGCGACATTAATTACGTTCTCAATTCATTTTCAAACGAAGAAAAACATCAGGGTTTCGTTTTAAATATCATACAAAAAAATATATGAGACATGATAACAAAATCTGTAACTTACATTAACTTTTGGATTAAAAAATACAATTCAAGAATTTGTAATATAATACTAAGCTATTAATTACATACATCTCCACTAGTGAATTAATTGAAATGTAAAATACGTACAACATAAATTTTATTTTTTACTCCATAAAATTTAAAATACTAGTAGGAATCAATAATACAAACGAAGAAGAAAGAATAATTAAAACAACGGTGAATTCTGGTAAGTTCATTTCTTTACCATTTAATTACTATTCTACTTTTTAGAATATGAACAGAATACCTGCATGGATGCCGGGAAAAACGACTAATTACAGAAGCTGTAGAAGTAACATCGTACACAAAATGGCGACGGTGTTTAGGAATATGAACATAACCATCGTTTAAAAAGTGATGGAGGAATCATAGACTGTTATTTAAAGCTATATTTTCAAATCATTATTTTTTTTTCAGTTGTACAAACCTACCACATTTTATTAAAACAAATTTAGAAAAATTCATTTACAGAGCAATTGCTCACGAAGTTTTCAGTTACATTATAATATAAAAGTGTATACTCGTATATATATATATATATATATATATATATATATATATATATATATAAATAAATAAATATATATATATATATATATATATATATATATATATATATATATATATATATATATATATAAATTTAAAATAGAAATAAGTGTATAACTAGCGACATAAGTCTGTATTTGTAAATTATCTTTTATACAAGATTTTTTTATCTTGAGTATTGATATCAATAACTAATTTAAAAAAATAAATTATCTCATTACTTCATCATTTATCAAAACGATAACATGTTAAAATATAATCAAAGATAATCGTTTAACTAAATAAATTCAATGAAATATATAAAATAAATGTATACATTTTATACGTTTATATATATTACGTTTATATATATATATATATATATATATATATATATATATATATATATATATATATGCGTGCGTGTGTGTATGTATGTGTGTGTGTGCGCGCGCGATTATGTATTTGTATATATATATATATATATATATATATAAATATATATATACATAAACAACAAGAACAAATATATTAAAAAATCAATTGAAAGGATACAAGCATGGTTGTTTACACTTGAATACATCTAGTAATTAATAGACAGGCCGTAACATTCATTAACAAAAAATTAGCGAATAATATAAATGTAGAATTTAAATACAAATATTACATCAACTCTAAATAAAATAAAAAGTAATTTTATTCCATAAACTGTCTCCAATATATGAGAAAATGAACTTGTTATATACATGTGCACATAAAACATACAATATAATAAATTAATTAAATTAAATATCATGTTGAATTAAAACAAATTACATATATATATATATATATATATATATATATATATATATATATATATATATATATATATGTATTTAATTTATTAATTGTTAAGGATAAATAACAGTTGGAAAATTCTGATTAAAAACACTTATTTTATACTTTTGCTCTACTTAAAATGGAATCTGTATTCAACTATCTGTATTTAAGTAACACACAAACGTTACTTACAGAATACTGATTAACTTACTTAAATCAATACTAAGGCCTGGTTTAGATTATGAGAGTAAGCGGTAGAGTACGGTTGTAGAGTCGTACTATCCCGTTACTAGCATAATGTAAACGTTTTGGGTTAGTGAAAGCAGAGTATTAAAGCTAGTAGTGAGTAGAGTGGATAGCGCCTGTGGAATAATACACTCTACTAGTCTCTTTCCCCACTACAAATTTACCGCAATTACTGCTGTAGAGTCGAGTAGTCGGGCGCGAAATGTGTATTTACAAGTTTTGTTTATATTGATAGAGGTTGGTGATTGGTTGTTTTGAACTTGAAACTAAACTCTTCTCTACCAAACCGCTAGCTTTGTGTAGACCACGGTCTTGCATACAGGTCTTGAAACGACGGTCGGAAAACGGTATCGCTTGTTGGTCGAAATTTTTAATAATAATCTCCGTCAACATGCGACCCCACCCGTAAATCCTAATGTCCTAATATCGACTATCCTAATGTAAACCAGCCCTAAGGGCTGGTTTACATTAGGATAGTAAGCGGTAGAGTATACTAGCCTACTTTTTTTCTAAACGTCTACTCTACCAGCATCTACAGTTTGGTCCGTTTACACCACGATCGTATAAACAGGTCGGGAAACGAATAGCAATTTCAATGACGAAAATGGTATCGCTTGTTGGTCGATGTTTTTAATTATGATTTCTGCCACTACGCGGTACTGCTCGTAAAGGGACACATTTCTATCTAACTATACCTTACTTGTCACCGCTCTCGTAATGATAGCATAATTCTAATAATAGCGTTTTCTACTATCGAATTTTCATGGAAATTTTGAGTATGAAAAAATAATAAAATGTCATAGAATATTAAAAGATATTAAATGTCGTGCACTTATACGTATTTAATAATTTTCTTTTTTAATACATGTGTAGTGGGAGAAGAAGCTAGTAGAGTGTACTATTCCACATGTGCTATCCACTCCACTCTACTTTCACTATCCCAAAGTGTTTACATTATGCTAGTAACGGGATACTACGCACTCTATCACCGTACTCAACCGCTTACTATCCCAATGTAAACCAGGCTTGAATAAAGCAAAAAAATTGTAGTAATCAAACGTTTTATTTTTCAACCAATTCCGATAATTTATTTTAGATACGTTTCACAATTGAATAAACAAAGTAGCATTGATGAATTAACGACGTGTGTTCAATGTGTGTGTGTGTGTATGAATGTATGTGTTCACGTATATATGTGTGTGTATATATATATATATATATATATATATATATATATATATATATATATATATATATATATATATATACATATTTTTCATATTCACATTTCTTTGAAAACAATTATAATTTTATGATTGGCATGCTTAGAATACCATTACATTCCACACATTGTATTATCATTTAAGAAAAATAATCTTTAAAAATTGTTTACAACGCATAACCTAACCGACTGCTATAAAATAGATTCTTTTAAAAATGAAATTAGGATGCAATAAATATTCTTTCAAAAGACGGGAAAAAAACAATATTTAATTAATTATATTTTATGGCCGAAATGTTCACAGCTAAACGGTAAGTACAATGATGTTATAAAAAAAACATTATCATAAAGGACGGTACTATTAATTTATGCAAATTAAATGAACAAATAATAAGTTTAAATTAAAGTAAAAGGACAATCATCATAATATTTCTTTACTTCTTTATGTAATGTAGATTGCGCTCATCACTGACAATAGGCATGAATAAATTATCCTTTAAGGCCAATTTTCACTTTAGATCCAAACATGATCTGGTCACGGTTGAATAACGATTTAATCAATTAATATTGTGTAGCAGCGGAAAATTTCTATAGAAAATATATATAATTACACAGTTAACACATTCACTTGCATGGTCATGATTAAAAGGCACGAGCCGAACTGTCTTTGGTAAATGAAATAATATTTGAATACACAGTGGATATCCGTCTCTTCTATTCACTCCTAAAATACTTAATTTATCCTGACATCCCCTACAAAAATTCAAACAAGACTATTAAACCTGTTGAATGATTGAACACTGGAAATACTCATTAAAATTCTATAACTGCGACTGGACCACAACCAAAAGTAAAAAATCGATCTTCATTAAAACTTTGAGAAATACGTTGGTCACTAATATGCTACAATACATTATTTACAAAAAACAAGCTCTCTCTCTTTCTCTCTCTCTCTCTCTCTATATATATATATATATATATATATATATATGTATGCATTGGTAGATTTTTTCGTTAATATGAAGAAAATGTTACTATTTGTAACCAAATATATTAATAACGCATTAAATAAAAACAAGCAAATTCGGGCGCTAATGATCTTAGTGTTTGACGCGCCTTTAAACCACAAATAACCAATCAAAAACAAGAAAAGCAATCGAATAGTTGATATATATATATATATACATATATATATATATATATATATATATATATATATATATATATATATATATATGACAATACGTCAACCATTTTTTGTACATTTTTTAATACCAAATCCTTTGATTTTTATAACAGTTAATATAAATATACAAAACTTTGTGCATCAATCAAGAGTATGGTAGCGATAAAGAACTTTTCATTAGTTCTGTTATGCATAGACAATACTTATGGTGGTAATGCTATGAAAATTCAAAGAAAATGAAGAAATCCACCTAAGTAATCAATTAATATTTTTTTGATTAATTATGTAATAACGTATAATTTAATAAATAAATAACTACTTTTGATATTGACTGTTTATGCAGCTCTTTACTTATGAAGATTATATTGGTGTTCGGGCGCTAATGACCTTAGCTGTCGAAACGCCCTAAATCCGCAATAACAAACCTTTACTGATGAAGTGTGTAATAATTTTTAATATAGAATAATGATTTATTTTCAAAGAAATTTCTTATTAAATAATATTTAATAATCACTTCTAAATAAAGTGGAAAAAAAAGTCGCACATAGTTTTGCACTGTGGCTCAAGTCACATTCACAAATATTTTTTTATTCACAAAACGTGAAAACTTTTCTGGTCAATTATGTTAAATACTCAACTATTAATCATTTTTGATTCGATTCGACGGTTCTATTATAATTTTCTATTATATATTTGTTCTATTATAATATTCTACCTTATCTAAGTGACTGCTGTATTACCTTTGCTGCTTTTAAGTAGAATAAACTCTTATCTTTGAATGTTTCAACGTTTTGGTGATTTTTTTAATCAATTCTTTACACTTTCGTTTGTTTATATATTATTTTTTATCGATTTTTTGACTATTTTTAGAACATTAATCAGTATGTTACATATTTAATTATATTTTCTATGCCAATAACAATTCAGATCATCTCTTTATCAATTTTCTTCTGTACCTTAGCGATCTGAAAACAATGGAATCGCCATCGAAATGCGCATAAATAACAATCAAAAAAATCAATGATCAAGTATTAAATATTTTTGATTAGAAAAATTTTTTCACTTGTAGGGCGAGTGAAAATCATTTGTGAAAATGGAGAAAAACTATTATGAAAATTGAATAACTATTTTTTTCTTATAAACTTGAAAATAAAGACAACAAGAATTATATATTATAAATTATAATCATATTTAAAATGAAAAATATTTTTATTTGTTATGAATCATTTTAAAGAAATTGGAAAATAAACACACATTTCATTAAAAATACAAGTCGGAAATAAACCTGTGATTAGTAATATTGAAATTATATTTAAAGATAATAATATGGAGGTATTTGAAAAAGAGACCAGAAGACATCTACCTCTTCCTTTGCTATAGTCAATATTCGAGTCGTTTGTTTAATATTAGAAATTATTTTTGCAATTAAGAAATATTTATCAAGCAAACAATAAAGATAAAAACTACAAACATAAAATAAACTTAAAAAGTAGTAGTTAATCGGACACCGTTTAAAAGTACAATTAGCAGGCAATAAGTCAATAAAATTGCGAAGTTTTCTCTCTTGTAAACATTTTTTTTGCGTTTTAAATAACACATTATCCGTGTCTCTATATTATAACTATTGAAAATTTCAACAAAGGTTAACATCTTCACTGATGACTGTGATGGTAAAAATGATGATATTTTTTTCCAGATTCACAAAAATTAAAAATTGATATCTGAGAGTCAAACCATGGGTTCTCAAGTTATGAATTGTAACCATGAAGAAGAAATATAACTCAAGTACTGATTGATTCAACTAAATACACACATGAATAATCGTTAAAATAAAATTTAATATGATACACATAAAGTGCAACGATTTCAATTCAACAAAAATAAATACAAGTTTATAGAAACGTTTACAATTTTTGAAACATAGTGAAGTACATTGGACAATAGCTAAAATATTTATCATTGGAATGATTGTACGAAGTATAAAGAATAATTTACGGATCATTCATGGTAAGTCTTCAAAGATAAATAAACATTTTAATGTTTACTTTTTTTATTATAATTTAAAATCGTTTGAAGACTTTTTATTTTTTAAATACTAATTACGTTATATTTCTTAAAAAATATGTGTTCATACACTAAGAGTTTTTAATTCGCAGTTATTCACAAACAAAAACTGAGTTTACATCTCATGCAATGAATAACACAATATTTATTACAATATTAGACATAAGTATTTGTGACAGACAAAATGACAAATACCATGCAAATGATTGTGGAATTATATGGATTACTCTATTTTTAAGGTCTCTCTCTCTCTTATATATATATATATATATATATATATATGTAATTTATTACATTCATATATTATACACCTTATTTCGTTTAGGTAAAAATGTATAAAATTTATTGGCAAAACTACGCTTATGTCAACTTAAACACAGCAATTATACATGTATATAATATAAAACTGTATTTCAAGACTCCATTTATCATCAACTTGTGACTGCCAAAATGACATTATTTAATAAAACACTTTTTAGCTCGGCACAAATTAAATATATGGAAAAACTACTTATAAAAATAAATAGTTTGCTTTTATTATTATTTAGCATTTTTTAAAGTAAAAATATTATCATATACTTACAATGAATTGCAAATCTACGATTTCCAAAATCCTCTATAGTTACACCTACAAAACATCGTATAAAAAATTAAATTGCTTAATTTTTAAGAACATTGACAATACTATAAAAAATGAAGCACTAAAGTTCCTTGACATACTGATAACTTCATATAAAGAATTCTAAATGAAGATAAAAAAAAGTTGCCTAGCGTCTGTCTTTTCATTGTTTCTTAGAATAACTGCAAATCATCAGTCTTTAGACCCAGGTCTTTCAAATAAATGAAATAAAGGATGATCCAGATTCAACTTTATTATTATTATTATATATATATATATATATATATATATATATATATATATATATATATATATATGTCTAATTCATCATACGATTCAATTAATTAAATTATTAATGTCCTAATTGTGTAAAAAATAAATAAATGCATTTCATTCGATTTTTTAATATTTATTTTTCATTTTAAAATTCTCATTTTGCAATCATTTTTTTCCTATGTAAATATAACCTCAGTTTATCCGAAATCACTTTACATGATGATTTTTCAGAACAAATTAATTGAGAAAATATAAGTGATACATATTATAAATAAAAATAATCATTAATTAATTAATATGTTTGAAATTGTATTTTTTTAATGAATACAATATTTTTTAATTATAATCCTATAACAGAAAGAATATTAAATAATAATACCTGCACATTCATTTTATTCACATATGTAATAAACAGAAAATTTTATGCATCTGCAGGCTAATAATTTATATAGTTGTAGACAAATTATACTAAACTATCGAACAATTAACTGACGCATGATAAATGAAAATATACAAAACTAAATGTATTTCAGCATACAATATGTACAGTTCTTTGATGTTTACATACATGTGGGTACATATAAATAAATAAATCATGTATATATGTGTTTATGTACATATGTATATACATATATATATATATATATATATATATATATATATATATATATATATATATATATATATATATATAACATAAATTTACAGTCAATTAATACATAAACCCTACTTCGAGAAGTAACTAATGTACAGAATTTACAATAATATACTTGAAATCGATGATGATCTGCCAACAACGAATTACATAAAGTGAAATAAATAAATATATATTCTAGTTTTAATTATTTCAAAGTTATCCATACGATTTTCTAAAAATTGTTATGTTGTGTAATTGTCTAAAATTAAAATTGTTGTTTTTGGATAATATTTAGATCATATCTATTTTAAAGTTAAATGAATAAATGTCTCATGCAGAAGTGTATATAAATGCATGTTGTTCAAAAATTCTTACTTTATGTTTTCATTAGGTAATTTAAAATTAGGTAGTCCACTTCAAAGTTGAAATATGCCAGTTGATTCAATAGCACAGATTCTTTGCATACTTTTCAAAAGAAAACCAGACAATGTTTTCTTTGCATATACTTGCTGGAAACATGTGATTTTTAATGTTTCCATGCACCTGAATTTTAGAGCATATACATCATTTATTTTAAAATATATTTTTCCGTGACGTTTATAAAGGATCAGGATAAAGTATACGATTTAAAATTATAAAAATCGTAATAACTATAAATTCCAAATGAGTAACATGTTAAGTTGTTATTTATCAGTTCAGATCCGAATTCAAACCAAACAAATTTCATGAAAAATAAATTACTTACTTTAAACACCTAATGAAATTCAGGTTAATTGTTTTCTAAAATGCCCCAGAGATTTTTTTTATATTTAGGCTTTTAGACAATAAACAAGAAAATATAAAAATTGTGTTATTAGGAAACAGGTTTTTAAATTTTATCTCATATTTAATGCAAGCTTAACATTAGGATTATTTTGAAAATAAAAAATATACAAAATTTTACTTATTATAAAAATAAAATTTAGTAACTACCACCATTAAAATGAAAAAAAATAAATGTGTTCTTATATAAAACTGGTACTTTTCAAATTAAATGGTTACATATAATTACATACATATATATATATATATATATATATATATATATATATATATATATATATATATATATGGATAGACAGATAAACATGTGTATATGTGTTCGTGTGCATGGAGGTGTGTGTGTTATTACAAAGACAACTATAAACATTTAATACACAAAATATTACATAAAATGAAAAATTGCACAGTGAACAGTGAATAAGAATGCCATTTATTATATATATATATATATATATATATATATATATATATATATATATATATATATATATAATAGATAACTCAATAAATAGAAGTAAATAGTCAGTTTTTAGTATATTTATTTAAGTTGATAAAAAAATTCTTATCATTTTATATGAGTACTTCAAAGAAATATTTAACAAAACCAATAAAATACGGTATGGCGCTGAATTCAAAAAGCATTTAACTCTCAAAACGTTTAAATAACCAAAATAAAGTAATTTGTAAGACCAAAGTTTTTTGTTTGTAATTTAAATATAAAAAAAATAGTCATTAAACAATACAAAAAAGTAATAACATTTGTGATTTACACTCCATTGATGCAGATTACTAAGAAATAATATAGATATCGACAACGTTAAACAAAGCAATGCAGTTTGTTAATATTAACATTCAAATCAATTAATTTTATTCTAAATATTAAACAGTATTTCCATAATAAGAAATTATTTTCTAATAATATATTTTTGAATAAATCCTCCTAAGAGTTATTACTCATTTACACATAAACACAATTTACTCGTTTTTACTACTTTTATCATATTTTCAAACGAGGGACATCACAATTCACTTTTTCACGTGATCTAATATAAAATTTTAACTTGCATGCTTTTATTCAATAAAAAATTAACCCATTTACTTCCTAACAGTTTTTAACAATGTCTATCTAGTTTAAAAGATATATAATTGTGTTATTTTAATTTGCACAATTAAAAAATGACAACATTAAGTTGAACCTTTTTCTAGTCGACACACATTTTTGCTTTCATTATTCAAAAATATTTCTCACCTACAAAAGTAATATACTTATTTGAATTTCATTTTCTTAGTTACTGTCTCTGTGCCCTTACTATAGAAAACTTTTTTTTATTATGGATAATTATTTTTCATATACCACATTTTATCTTACAATTATACATAAGTGTATATATATATATATATATATATACAAGCTAAGTATGTGTATAAGTAAATCTGTGTATATATTTTAGTAAACTAGGGAATAAAAGATACGAGCTTGTAAAAATATACAAGTTTAGATTTTTAGGTGAAAAAATTTTATAGTTATATTTTTAAAACATATATTAATATTCAGACTGATTGACTTAAAACTAGGAAGTGCTTACACTATGTGTGACACTAAAATACACTGGCGCCAAACTGCTCATGAATACCGAAACTGAACTTAAAATAACATTTATATATTGTATACTAATAAATGAAAAAACTACACACTTACACATACCTCCATTATATATATAAATATATATATATATATATATATATATATATATATATATATATAAATATATGTATATATATATACATATATATATATATATACATATATATATATATACATATATATATATGTATGTGTGTGTGTGTGTGTGGTTATTTCCAAATAAGTATGAAATATAATTATATATCTACTTTATACTTCTAAAGGTATTGCTTTCTTACTTCTACATTTAAATTTTATAAGTAACCGTATTTATTTATAAACATAAAATTAAAAAAAAAGTATTCTAAATAAGACTGAAGCAATAATTTAATTTTCAATTTTGTAAATTCCGTTAAATCAATATATAAATAATCTGTGCGTACACTTGACCAATCAGAAAACATGCATATATATATATATATATATATATATATATATATATATATATATATATTAAAAATTCCTCAATCTTCTTGTTCATTGTTATTATTGATTTTTATTGTTTCAACATACCTTATGCCACCTTACATAAATTCATTGTTGACATTTTCTTTCAAAACTTTTCTTAAATATTTAATCAATTATATACTTAAAGTTAATCACGATAGCGATCACGTTTTGACGATAGTGATTGACAACAAATATGTGTTTTAAATTAATCTGCCATCGAATGATAGATAACATCAATTAGACTTTCAGAACAATTAATATGATACAATACAGATTTGAATTTACTGTCTTAATATTGAAACTATATGTTACTACTATCCTATAAATTGAAAGTTTTTCTAGAAATTATGTTAGATTAATTTATAAATTTAAGTTTATCGTAAACAATATAAAAAGGTATCTTAAATGTAGTCAATAAATTATTGACTTACCTCCTATTGTACATACACACACGTACACATAATTATGTTTGTTGGTGTGTATGCGTGTGTGTGTGTGTATATATATATATATATATATATATATATATATATATATTATATATATATATATATATATATATGTATGTATGTATAGGTACGAATTCATGTGCATGCATGTGTAACTTTTGTGTTTGTGTGAAAATATAAGACAATTATATACAAACATAATGAAGAATGTAAATTCCCAACTTACAATATTTCCTTTCTTTAAAATTTTAAATAAATAACTGATTTAAAACAATTCCTTTTTTATTTCATTTTATTATAAACTTTTTATCAAAATAGTATTTGACAATAGGTGCATTTTCTTGCAATGAATGTATCACTACAAAAGTATGCAATAACTGACAACAAAGAAATTTTTAATACAAAATCACAACTTTTTTAGATATGCAGTTCATATAATTTACATTTATGATTAATAAATCACAACCTATTTACATTTTAAATTGGTTTTATATTCCATTTTTAGTATTAATTTTTTTTGATAAAATTACTTGAATTAAAAAGATTTAAAAAACGCCGCTCACTATTGTTTTATCATATAGTCTTTTTACAGAATGAATTACACAATCACTTGAATAATAAAAAGATCATACAGGTAAACATTCGATATAAACAGAGACGCGTTGGTTAAATGAATGACGCGGCCACGTGATGACCGAATAATCTCAGTAGAGTTTCACGAGAGCGTGTAGTAGCGTGCGTCAGACGCTGACAGCAGGCGCTAACTGACAGCCGTAGGGCCAGCGACAACGAAAGACTCATGCCAGAAGATGGGGGGTAAGATAAAGATAAAAAAGAAATATTGAAAATATACACTAATACAACTGATAATTACACGAATAATTGATTGTAAAGAAAAAATAAATAATCATTGCAGCGTACAACTACTTTGACAATATTGAAAACGTTGCTTTAATTATAAAATATAATTTTTAATACAATACTACACATACAATCATTTCATTTCACCATACATAAATATTTCAACAATAAAATGAATATCTTAATAAATGTTGATATCTTGTTATAAAATAACAGTTCAAAAATAGACATGAAAAAGTTTCTGCATTCAAATAGTAAGCTAACTGTTAATTTTGCTTCAAAGAATGCAGTAAAATATAAAGGCGTAAAAAACAGTAAAATAAATAATATGAACAATTAACAATTACTGTATAAAAGTATAATTTATTATTTTGATGGCACACGTCATCACTTATTAAAGATTGTTGAAGTTTCTACGTTAATAATACCATCAGACACTTTATAAAATAATGTTAGACAAAACTTTAAATTCATAACTTTAATTATTTTTGCAAATTGAGTAATATATATATATATATATATATATATATATATATATATATATATATATATATATATATATGAGACAAAAATTATCTACATAGTAATAATAATTTACAGTGTTAATTACAAAAACAGATAAAAGTATATAATTTGTTAATCAGTCAACAAAGAAAATTATAAAAATATATTATTTTTATACAATATTGAAAAGAACTAGATTGTATACAAAGTACAATAAATGTGAATTAAACATTATTTTTAATTTCAATTACTTGTTGTACTTAACTTGTATAAAAATGAAAACAATACCTTATGAGAAGTTAATTATTATATGTGTATATATATATATATATATATATATATATATATGAGACAAAATGAAATCTATATATCTATATAGTAATAAGAATTTATAGTATTAATTAACAAATACAGATAAAAATATAAAATTTTTATACAATATTGAAAAGAACTAGATTGTATACAAAGTATAATAAATGTGAATTAAACATTACTTTTAATTTCAATTACTTGTTGTACTTGTATAAAAATGAAAACAATACCTTATGAGAAGTTAATTATTATGATATGTGTGTATATATATATATATATATATATATATATATATATATATATATATATATATATATGAGACAAAATGAAATCTATATATCTATATAGTAATAAGAATTTATAGTATTAATTAACAAATACAGATAAAAATATATAATTTTTAAATCAGTATATAAAGAAAATTATAAAAATATATTATTTTTATACAACATTTAAAAGACCTAGGTGGTATACAAAGTACAATAAATGTGAATTAAACATTATTTTTAATTTTAATTTCTTGTTGCACTTAATTTGTATAAATATGAAAACAATACCTTATAAGAAGTTAATTATTATGATGTGTACATATATATATACATAAGAAATCACGAATAGATTATGCATAATCGCTTAAATATATGTGGAGGTAGTATTAAATACGCGTTCATATATGATGTACACCATCAGCCACAAAAATAGATATTATAATATAAAAACGACCTTGAAAAAGAGGATGGTTTCTTCTTTAACAGAATTCGCATACTATTTTAAATTAAATGTTTTCAATAGAATTGTTGGTAGTTTGATAGTTTAATTATCTCTAATCTAAATACTTTAATTATAAATTAATTAGTTAAAGAAATATTGACATCTTGTATACATGAGAATAAAACTTTCTAACATTTATCAGTTTTTTGTTATACAAATTCAATAATTACATATACTTACTAGTAAGAAATAGTGACTTTTTATACTTAATAATACTATATTTCATTTTTAACAATTAAATTAAAGTTATATTTCTTGAATTAATTTATTAACTTTTATAAATACAAACTAGTCTTTTAATAATTCATTCGAGTGTAATAACAAAAACATTCATGACAAAACAGAACAAAAATATTTTGTGAGTATAAGACAACACATTTCTTTATTATGAATCACTATAGTAGTTGATCAGACAGTCTGTTGTTTGCTATACAACTTATACATAAGGAGTTAAGAACGTTTTTATTATATTTTTTTAAATTTATCAAAGTATTTTTCGTCATATCTACATATTTTAGTAGAGAAAACCCACCCATCAAACATTTTTTCTAACTTTTGTTTATATAATGCAGCATATGCTTTATCCCACGTAACAAATACCCTATCTTAATCAACAAAACGACGTCCTTTCAACTGGTTTTTAGTATAAGGAATTAAACCAGTCACAGAGAACAAGATCTTAGCTATATGATGGATTCGTTATTAGATCGAAAAAAAGTATCTATCAATGAATACAGATATAAACTTAACAAAACATGGAAAATTTGAATTACGCTTATTTTACAATAGCATATAACACTGACCTGATACTGAATATTTAGTATTAATGGGTTTATTAAAAAAATACGGCTATTATTCATTTTAGATGAAAGATAATTACCGTTGTAAAACTTTTCAATTCAAATATCTGCAGCCACGACTTGCTTAGATTTTTTTTTAAAAAAAACATAATAATACAACCACTTTCATTATCTATGATGAGAGAATTGAGATCTGTAGATTTTCCAAACTTAAATATTTTTATATCTCGAAATCATTTTATTTTCTTTGTTTCTTTTTTTATTCATGTACTAAAAGATACCATACGTACAGATTTTTTCAATAGGCTGTTTTATGTAAAGTAGCATGTAATGGTAATAAATTATATTTAATTTACCTTTTATTGACTTGTACTCGTATTTTATATAACGATTTTAATTGTATACATTTTTAATGTTTTACAATACTGTTATTTCCTATCAGTGGCGAGTTCAGGATTTAATACTGGAGTGGGCCGAGTTGAACGGATGAATTTTTTTTTAATATGAAGTCAATAAAATTCATTAGGTGATTATAAAAGTTCGTTTAAAGAACAAAATCCATTTTATTTTCTTTTAACAAAGCTTTTGAATGACTTAAATCGTGGTTGCATTAATCTCTCTGTGTATATATAAGGGAAAGTGTTTTTTTTCTTTTTCCTTTGGAAGGTGCCAAGGTCCTTTGGCTCCCCTCTGGGTACGCCAATGTTCCCTATGATAGCCAAAAATGTAGATCGTAACAGAAATCAAAATTATAATATAGAATTTTTTGAAAAAACACTTCATTGAGTAATTATGACAATTTTCTTCTATTGCAACATGGTTTGATACACGAGTATTTTCATTTTTATTTATATTATATACATTTTTAACTGAGAAACACATTTTTTTTTAGTTTATTGGATTCCAATTATGATAGGAAATTGAAGAATTGTAATGATTTCTAAACACAAAAAAAAAGAAAATATCTAAGAATTCAAAAGTGTCCGGTATTTAATACCCTAATTACAATAACAAATTACTTTAAGACAATAATTCAAAGTTTATAAATATATATTCATGAATGAATTATTTTATATAATAAAATAAATTTGCTAATAAACTTTTATAAACCGGTGTACGTACACATATTTGATATTTGTAATTACAAAATACATTTATGATGCAATTATAAATACTTAACTTATTTTATTTTAATTTTTCTATAATACCTACTTTTAAAAAATGAATATATTTACCAACTCTTATGAAACTAAAATTTTATAAATTTATTAATGTATTTATGTAACTGCCATAAAAAACATACGCATACTTAAATATCTCTGCCTCTCTCTCTCTCTCTCTCTCTCTATATATATATATATATATATATATATATATATATATATATATATATGTGTGTGTGTGTGCATGTATTAATATACTACGCATAATATTTTTTTGTAATAATTCATTTACAAAACTGAAAGATTGACGTATCTTGTATGAAATGACATTCTATTTGTTTAAATGAATTTAAAGCTACTAATCTGTAAGGCTATAATTAAAAATGAATATAAATAGTTTTTAGTACTGTGACATAATCTTTCCAAAATGTTGACAACTTTGACAGTCAATTTACTTTTCTATTAATATTAACAAACTATAATATAAAACTATGATCTATAATAAAATGTGTTATATAATGTTAGGATAATAGGGATTCTTGTTAACAATATTTTTTTAATAATAATTATTATTAACATTTAAACGATTATTTCATACTGTTACATTTACATATATATATATATATACATATACATATATATATATATATATATATATATATATATATATATATATATATATGCGTACCACACGACGCCGACTCCAGATAGCGTCGCATTGCCTCTTATCCAATTCCGATTCTCACGTCCAAATGATTAACCCTGGTAACTTGAGTAACCTCACTCAATATCGGGTAACTCCGATGCCGGGAGGGCTAGTGAGAGCGGCAGAATAGTTCTCCGAAAAGGGGGTTGGACATAAGGCTAACAACCCCACCTCGTAAAAGAACAAACGTTACGAAATCTCAAAATAAGCCTCGGACACCGGATGGATGTAACTACAAACAACCACTAATACGGAATTTGAATTTGGATTTAGACATTGTACAGAACGTACAGTGGAACTGTTAGGAGTAAAGAACCAGAGAAGAACTGCCAGGGAGAGGGATGTCAAGAGGCAGAAAATTGAGGAGGTCAAGGCTCGATTTAGGCTGTAGCACCAACGAAGAAGACATGTATATATATATATATATATATATATATATACATGTTCAAAAAATCTATAAATACTTAGAATATTGACTTCTATTTATTTTCACAAATTCAACTTTAAAAAAAGAAAAAAAAATGTTACTGATTTCTGTGCTGATATACACTGCGCTGGTGTGTACATTTTTTCACACTTTATGTGTATATATATATATATATATATATATATATATATATATATATACATATATATATATATAATGTATGAGGAAAATAGATAAGAAATTACAAGCAGTAAAGTATAAAAACAAACTTATAAAATTTAAATCTTTAATAGTTTTTAATTTGAATCGACTTCAAAGTAAATATATTATTTAAAATCAGATATATTCTTAAAAATATCATTACAAAAAAATTTAAAAAATCAAAAAATTAAATATATTATATTTATATTAAAAGTATAAATGTAATATTCTTAAAATTATATACTTTATAACAATCTAAAGCTCATGATACTATTAAGCTTTGTTGAAAATAAAGCATTAGTATCGTGAAGTAATGTAGTTCGACAAAGACGCATTCAAATCATCTTGAATTTACTTTATAATGCGGCCGCTTGTTCCATCTTACACAGCATATTAACTAATATCAATGTTTTTTTTCTTGGCTCAAGTTAGTAACACAAAATAAAACTAATATTTAAAATGTATTTTTTAATAAAATGTATTCAAATTTGAAACAATCACATAAACTGACAGTGAAAAAGTTTAAGTAGAAAACAAAGATCAACAAAGAATAAAACTCATCCAAGAACAACATTGTAACATACAGTAAAAAATGAAGGTGTGACGATGATGAGAAAGAGTCAATAGTAAATTTTCTTTCAAATTGGTAATGGCCAGTAAGTAAGTACGCAAACTACAATAAACAAACGTAATTACACACATGTAAATAAATTTTTTTCACATTTTACAAATTTTTGCTAAATTCTTTTTAATCATTTTGAAATCCCTTACATAACTATATTTAGTTTATATATATATATATATATATATATATATATATATATATATAATACAATTTATTTTATTATTAACTGTAATTACAGTTTAGAAATCCTTTTATTGTATTTTTAAAAGAACTAATAGTTTCTAGGATACTCTTTATTTCATATAAAATATTTACGACATAATAACTCTTTTTCATAACATAAACATGGCATTTCCATAAGAAAAAAATTGATATATTATTTAATTTCATTAGTTTATTTTATGACTTTTAACACTTATTTGATAATTGTATTTTAATATTTAATGTAAATTTGACATTTCTTTTAGAGTAACATTTTACTCAAGCACATTGATATACAAAAAGATTATAAATATATTGAAAAAAAAAAAAATACATTACTTTCAAATTATGTTTCTTCTCTGCAGATTTTATCTGTACATCATTTTAAGAAAGAAAAATGAAAACGTTTTCGCTTAATTGGTATCAATGTATTTGTAGAAAATTTAACGTTGACATCGCAATACTCTTTCATTTACTTATATTTATAACACTTAAATCATCTTTACATAATTCATAATAATCTTGACTTGTTATTTTTTACATAAACATCTAAATCTGAGCTGTTTCTCGGAAAGATCTAAAATTTAGTTCGTTGTTTATAATTTATAATGAACGTTTATTTTCAATACATTTTAATATATATTACAAAAACCAATATTATCGTTTCTTAATAACAAAAAATATTTATAAGGATAATTAATCTAGCAATGCTTTTTTTTGTTAACTTAAGAAAAACAAAAAAGTAATATGTAATAAAAGTTTATAACACTGTATTTATTATAAGATTACATATAATAATACATGTGATAAGAAAACAGTGTTTATTAACCACTCTCTCAGTCTTTATTAATGGTTAAATCGTTTTAACTTGTACTAAACTACTTGTACTACACTTTTTTGTCATTAATTAATCAATGACAAAAAAATTAATTGGATGTTATTGGTATCTCACAAACTGTTGGCATTTTGATAATACGTTAAAACCCTGATCTTTTGAATGCAGAGAACACCTATATAAATTTGAAAATTGCCACGGAGCTCTTTGAATAGAACTGTGTTTCCGGTATGGGAATATTAGATAAACGAGCAAGTTTATGAGAAAATAATGTATATCAGCAAAACAATTAAACTTTACTTTTGTAATTACAATAAATAAACAACAAAATTAATTATTAGTTACTGTGAAGGATGACGTTCTTTGACAGAAACATGTTCAGAAATATTTGGCTCAATTGTGTTAACTTGCACTCAAAAATCAGGCTCTACATTTAACCTGTTTACATATTTTGACTTTGCGTATAAGAGTGGTGAAAAAGTCTGTTCGCACAAAAAACTCGTCACAAATGGGAATTATGTTACAGCGCCTTATTTGAAAATTCTGTACACTCGGAGCGTAAATGTAACCAAAAATCGATCAAATTATTTTCATTTAACAAAAATTTTATGGAAATACAAGAAATCTCCAACGAGCTGTTTTCTTCATTACTGGTTAAGCCTTTTATGACTTTTGCATCTTCGTTAAAAGGATCGCTAATCCATATATTATTGAAATCAGGGTTAGCCACGGACCCCTGAGAGTCTGCGACCATATATTGGGAACCACTGCATTAAAACAAAATTACTCAGCTCATGGAGTACCAATGACTGTCTCAAACAGACGTTCAAATTTGAAGAAGATAAGTTTGATTTATATCTCAAAAACTAAAGCCTTTTAGGCCATTTAAATGTTTTCCATTCCATTTCTACATTTTAATAAAGGTTCTTCTCTCAAATCTTTTTTTTTAAAACAGCTGTAATAGTTTCATCACAGTCAACTTATATATATATATATATATATATATATATATATATATATATATATATATTCATTCCTAATTACAAAGCGACTACAACGATTTTATCAAATTTGAATTACATTCAAATTTAAGAAACTTTTACAATGCAAATATTCCAAAATATTTATTAAATATAACTGAAAAAATCTAGAATTTTAACGAACCCTTTTTTCGTCACATAAACCATAGCAAATTTTTGAAACAAAAATACTTAATAAATTATTATTGATTATTTGCGATTGTTGCTTAAGCGCATTTCGATTGCAGTACCATCATCCCAGAGAGCCAAGTTATTGAAAAATCTACATATCTTACTATGAGAT